>JAWQEG010000291.1:0-60000 GCA_033782935.1 Petrolisthes cinctipes
GGAGATGCTAGCCAACCGTCAAACTACAGACCCATCAGTTTAACCTCGATAGTCTGTAAACTCATGGAGAGCATCATGGTGGACAAAATAACAGCACACTTAGAATCAAATTTGCTACTGAGGGGTTCCCAGCATGGGTTCCGGCAGCACCGGTCATGCCTCACAAATCTGGTGGAATTCTTCCATTTTGTTTTCAGTGAGCATGATCGGGATAAAGCGGTCGATGTTGTCTACTTAGACTTTCAGAAAGCCTTTGATAAGGTACCCCACCGCCGCCTCCTTCGGAAAGTGCGTGCACTGGGCATAGATGGAAATGTGGCAAATTGGATAGAGAACTGGCTAAGTGACAGACGGCAGCGGGTGGTAGTGAATGGACAGGCTTCAGAGTGGGTGCCCGTTACTAGCGGTGTTCCCCAAGGTTCTGTTCTGGGACCACTACTGTTTATCATCTATGTTAATGACGTGGATGGTGACATGGTTGCCAAGATTTCCAAATTCGCCGATGATACTAAGCTTGGTATGAATGTCGCGAAAGAAGGAAATACTACCCGCTTACAAGAAGATCTTAGGAAGATCGGGGAGTGGTCTGACACGTGGCAAATGCCATTTAACGTGAACAAATGCAAAGTTATGCATATAGGCCACAGAAACCCCCGAACAGAGTATGACCTTAAGGGCAATGCTCTCGTAAGCACTGATACTGAGAAAGACTTGGGTGTAACTATCACCAGCGACCTCAAGTTCTCAAAGCAGTGTATTGAGGCTGAGAAGAAAGCCCAAAGGATGTTAGGGTACATAAAGCGACAGTTTGGATACCGGAACAAGGAGATAGTACTTTGTCTGTACAATTCCCTTGTCCGACCGCACCTGGAGTATGCAGTCCAGTTTTGGAGTCCTTCTTACCGGAAGGATATCGCTAGATTGGAACGAGTGCAAGCCAGGGCAACCAAACTTATACCCTCTCTTAGACACAAGAGCTATAAAGATCGGTTGGTAGAACTCGACCTATTCTCTTTGGAAACCCGGAGACTGCGTGGTCAGCTTATCGAAGTGTTTAAAATACTACGAGGCTTTGACAATGTAGACTACAGGGACATTTTCCAACTCAGTGAGGGCACAACCAGGAATCATGGCTACAAACTTGAACTAAAGCGATACAACCGTGATCTGTGTGGTAAGTTCTTTACATACAGCATCTGCGGTACTTGGAATGCGCTTCCTGCTGATGTGGTCAACAGCAACTCTGTGGATCAGTTCAAGTCCAGATTAGACAAAGCCTTAAACCACCGTCTAGGTGTTTAAGCCGTTGTGCGAGTGTTCCTTGATGGTTTCACATGACACATTCGAGGACGGTCGCCTACTTGCGCAACTAAACCCACAGGTACCCTCTTTGTATGGATCGTAAGGTCCCCTAGGGTACTTCTTTTCCTTGTAACTCCTTGTAACTCTCTCTCTCTCTCTCTCTCTCTCTCTCTCTCTCTCTCTCTCTCTCTCTCTCTCTCTCTCTCCGTGACCAATACTGTATGTATGTTTGTATATGTGTGTGTCTGTGTATATATATATGTATGTATGTGTGTGTGTGTATATATATATATGTATGTATGTTTGTATGTGAGTGTTTATAGGATATGTGTGTGTGTTTCTGGGCCATGTACGCACTTCCAATTATACGTACAGATAGATCATTTTATTGTGTACGTGTCTGTATGTATGTTTTTATCAATTTTATATACGTTTTATTAAGGACCTTGTGATCATGTTTTAAAATTGGAGGCTTCTGATTCCTCCAGACCATGCCATGAAACAAGCTCCTTCCATATAGGTGTGTGTGTGTGTGTGTGTTTGGAGGCTTCTGATTCCTCCAGACCATGCCATGAAACAAGCTCCTTCCATATAGGTGTGTGTGTGTGTGTGTGTTTGGAGGCTTCTGATTCCTCCAGACCATGCCATGAAACAAGCTCCTTCCATATAGGTGTGTGTGTGTGTGTGTGTTTGGAGGCTTCTGATTCCTCCTGACTGCCATGAAACAAGCTCCTTCCATATAGGTGTGTGTGTGTGTGTGTGTGTTTGGAGGCTTCTGATTCCTCCTACCTCCTATGCCATGAAACAAGCTCCTTCCATATAGGTGTGTGTGTTTGGAGGCTTCCGATTCCTCCTGACTATGCCATGAAACAAACTCCTTCCATATAGGTGTGTGTGTGTGTGTGTGTGTTTGGAGGCTTCTGATTCCTCCTGACTGCCATGAAACAAGCTCCTTCCATATAGGTGGTGTTTTGTAGTAATATTTGAAGGATTCGTATAACTCCAATTATCTGACTACATCACAGATCCCTTAAGGAGGTAATTCACTTTTGTTACATTAAATATTACATTAAATATTATTGTAGTAGGTTATTTCTTATTTATTCACTTTTGTTACATTGGAGTGCCTTGATTCCTCCAAAGTATGCCAGGAAACAGAACCAGAAGAACCAAAATAATGGTGTTCTGTTGTTGCTTGGAAAAATAGTTTGGAGGAATCAGTTACTCCAGATTTACCAACACAAAATTTCCCCCTTGACTGTCCCACTTGTCAATGACTTTCCTTCTTCCTCGGGTGCCATATGACCTTGGCTGTTATGTTGCCTAATATCAATCAATAATATTTACAGGTCACACCACCAAGATGGAGCACGTATGAATATTTACAAGAGGTCTACTGTAAGAAACACAAGTGATGTGATGTGCTACTTGGTGTGGGGTTTGGGGGGTGCTGGAATAGGGGGACAGGCTTGGAGGGGGGGTAGAAAGTCTGGCCCCTATTCCTGCACCCCCGTAACCCACCCCCCAAGCCTGTCCCCCTACTCCCGCACCCAAAAAAACCCTCCCGATACCCCCAAAAAAACCCGCACCTCTCCTAAACCCCCCCCAAGCCTGTCCCCCTATTCCCACACACCCCAAACCCCACCCAGCACCCCAGACCAACACCCTACACCCAGCACCCCAGACCAACACCAACACAGAAGGCATGAAGGCTCGGCTATAAGGTCAACGATACTTCCTGATATTAAGAAAAACCCACTTTTTATAGACAGAAAGTATTTAATATGGACGTTTGTGAGTGAACAACTACCTCCCTCTTCAGCAGTACAGAGTTGAATCTGAAGAGGGAGGTAGTTGTTGCCTCACAAACATCCATATTAAATACTTTCTGTCTATAAAAAGTGGGTTTTTCTTCACGTCATTGTGAATTACCACTCTACTTCCTCATGTACTTCACAATGTCTATGGTCTGGGTCTTGTTTTACTCGGTTTTTACAGATAAACTTTTTTATCTTTTTCTCTTATCTGCCAGAATTGATAAATTGTTGATTTGCTTTGGTCAATTATACTGCTGTCATATAGAAACTTCCCAATTATATTTTCTTCATCATAGTTATATATATATATGGATGCTGTAGCACTATGTGTTTTTATTCCTTTCTACACTATAGGCTTCACAGTGTAGTAGGAAGTGTATGACATCTTCCTTTTCATTTCCACACATTATATATACAGTCGGTGTCAAATATAATCATCCATATAGGGGTAACTCAAGTAAGAGTTTGACAGCTTCCCTCTGTTCCTTAGATGATAAACTTTCTAATAAATAGATTAACTACCATCTTTTATTTTACTACAAGCAGCTACGCACTACTTAAAACAATAACATCATATGTAAACGTGAAAACATTAGACAGTAAATTGTTTGAGATACCCATATGTGGATGATTGTTATTGACCGCGACTGTACATTCCATTGTTTGATTACTAAACCTCTTTCTGTCTCCCAAGTTGATATTGTTGGTACGACACTTGAACATAATTATCACTGCTTTGGTGTTATTGTAAATGTCTTCTTGTCCTCCCAGTTCTTTTCTCCACTCTCTATACAGCTTCAGACTATCTTTTACTTGCATCTCACTTTTCCACCTTTCTTTTTTCCCACTTTTTCACCGATTTCAGCATTGTTAATGTCTATTCCTCTTATTCCCATCATTCTTCTATCTTCCAACAGCCTTCCAATCCACTTATTTTTCCTCTTTTTCCAACCTCATTTCTTGTATCACACTCTCCAGTAGAATGTTACTTTCACCTCTTAGAATATGCTGCCAGTATTTTAATTGTCCCTCCATAATCCTACCCTTATTACAGTTTCTTGCGTATAACTAGGCGCTCCCACACTGTTTTCTAACCTTTGTAGTTTCTTTATTTCTTCTTTATCATACATTTCCAGTACACTTTGCCTATCATTAATCTCACACAACCCACCACAGAAGGCATGAAGGTTCAGCTATAAGGCCAACACCACCACAGAAGGCTCAGCTATAAGGCTAAGCAAGGTATGTATGGTATATATACAGTATGTCTGTCAAGTGAGTATATTATACTATGTTTGTATGTCTGTCAAGTGAGTATATATATATATATATATATATTAACACTATTACCGCACCCCCTAACCCCCCCTCCAAACCTGTCCCCCTACTCCCGCACCCCCTAAACCCCCCCCAAGCCTGTCCCCCTACTCCCTCACCCCCCTACAGCCTGTCCCCTACTCCCGCACTCTTCCACCCATTATATATATTATATTGTTACTTATTGTTTCTTGAGTTAGTCAGGAGACATGGGCTTTCTCTTACCACTCTCATTTGTGTTCACAGAAAGCCAACCCACCCTCTAAGAACACTTGCTATAGTTATTGTTAATTGTACCATTACTATTTGGTGTGTTACAACACTTATGTTAAGTGTTCAAGTGCTTGGGAGGTTGTGCTGGTTGAACATGGAGTAATACAGTTATGTTCTGTTCAAGTGCTTGGGAGGTTGTGCTGGTTGAACATGGAGTAATACAGTTATGTTCTGTTCAAGTGCTTGGAAGGTTGTGCTGGTTGAACATGGAGTAATACAGTTGTGTTCTTTTTTTTGTCAAGTTTTTCCTCAAACCTTTGGTATGATTAATTAAAGACCCTGTGATGGTTTTTGAGACTTGGTTGGTGTCTTGTGATTCCTCCTGACTATGCCACCAAACATGCTCCTATATTGGTGATGTTTGGTGAGACTTGGAGGCTTCTGATTCCTCCTGACTATGCCACCAAACAACCTCCTATATTGGTGATGTTTGGTGAGACTTGGAGGCTTCTGATTCCTCCTGACTATGCCACCAAACAACCTTCTATATTGGTGATGTTTGGTGAGACTTGGAGGCTTCTGATTCCTCCTGACTATGCCACCAGACAAGCTGCTTCTATATTGGTGATGTTTGGTGAGACTTGGAGGCTTCTGATTCCTCCTGACTATGCCACCAGACAAGCTGCTTCTATATTGGTGATGTTTGGTGAGACTTGGAGGCTTCTGATTCCTCCTGACTATGCCACCAGACAAGCTGCTTCTATATTGGTGATGTTTGGTGAGACTTGGAGGCTTCTGATTCCTCCTGACTATGCCACCAGACAAGCTCCTTCTATATTGGTGATGTTTGGTGAGACTTGGAGGCTTCTGATTCCTCCTGACTATGCCACCAAACAACCTCCTTCCTTCCACATAGATAATGTTTCATGATAATATTTGAAGGACTCATTTACCTCCAATTTTCTGACTACATCACAGGGTCCCTTAAGGGGGTGCGGGAGTAGGGGATAGGCTTGGGGGGGGGGCACAGAATATGGGGACAGGCTTGGGGTGGGTAGAAAGCCTGTCCCCTATTCCCGCACCCTCCTAACCCCCCCCCAAGCCTGTCCCCCTACTCCCGCACCCCCCAAAAACACCCACACACCCCTAAACCCCCAAAGCCTGTCCCCCTATTCCCGCACCACTTGGATAAAATATTGAGGGGTCCTTGGACAGTGGACTACCAACACCTCCTTCCTTACCTTTACAGCCACACTGACACCTAGTTAGTCCACAGAATATTTTCAAGTAACACACTTTCTGTCTGATGCATAATGATTGTCTGGTAGCAAAAAGTGTCTGTTAAATCTGAAATCCTTTAAATGGGGGTCCATTAAATCAAGGGTCGAGTGTATTAGGAAAATACCATATATTTCAAGTGTCGAGTGTATTAGGAAAATACCATATATTTCAAGTGAACAGTGTTTTTTTCTGACACCTAGCAAATGATAGCTAGGGCTAGGAAAAGGAAAGTCATACAGAGTATATACATAATGATATATGATATTGGAGCCATGAGAGGTACACAAGTGATGTGAATTGATACAATAGCCTGGGGATGTTCTTTTGTTATGTGTTGTACTCTGTGTTAGGAGGGAACAATACAGTTGTGGTCAATACTAATCATCCACATATGGGTATCTCAAACAATTTACTGCCTTTCTTTGTGATTTATATCATACAATAGTTTTATCTTGATTAATAAGTGGGTATTAGTACAGAAGTGGACCTGAATTCAGCAGTGTTGCCAGATCCGGCTGGGTCCTAGTATTTTACCCCTGTCATTTATTGTACTTTATCACGATTATTTCCCGGTAGTTTGCCCAGGTTAGGTCCCGGTAGTCTGATGCGGTCTAGGTTAGGTTAGGTCAGGTCAGGTAAGGTCAGGCTAATTTCAAAATGCCCCATTTGAATATGCCCTGTCTTGGAAACGGGGCATTTGAGGAAGAAAAACCATAGAAGAAGTGTCTTAGAATGGTCCAAAATAGTGGGTAATGACAGTAAAATATCTATTATACAGTAAGGTCCACTTCTGTACCTTTACCAATAAGTGGTATCGATCTGTTCATAATTATCTGGCCCGTGTACTGTATACTCTAATAAATTAAATATGGCACGCTGGGGTAAATGAGTTTGACAAGTTGACAACCATGCGAATATATCCTATCTGGCAACACTATGCACTAATCAACAGAGACAGTGATGCCAAGTATGGGGAATTATTCTTAGGCATAGAGAATTAGAGGTAACTATGGGGAAATTATATAAAGATTGTTGAAGAGTAAACAGGGAATTTTTGAGGTAAAAAAGGGAAATTCTGTTTAAGTTTGGAAAATTTCATCAAGCAGACCTGGCAACACTGCGCACTACACAACAACAAACATATCTGGTAACACTGACGAGACCAAAACAAATATGATGGCGCCAAGACTCACTCCATATTTATCGCGGGTAAATATTGACATTATTTAATTAATTATTTATTCCCTGACTATTCAAGGTGTTAATAAGTATATAAAGGACCCCTGTGGTGTAAATAAATAACGATAAGTGGATAAATAAGGCGATAATTGATTAAATAAGACGATAAAAAATGAACCCGTGAGTGGAAAAATTTATCACTGGAAAATAAATATTGACCATTTCATTATTTATTTATTCCCTGACTATTTCAAGGTGTTTATGAGTTAATAAAGGACCCCTGTGGTGTAGATAAATAACGATAAGTGGATAAATAAGGCGATAATTGATGAAATAAGACGATAAAAAATGATCGGTGAGAGGAAAAATTTATCATTATTTTGTTATTACTGCCTTTATTTTATTTATTATTTATTCCCTGACTATTTCAAGGTGTTTATGAGTTAATAAAGGACCCCCGTGGTGTAAATAAATAACGATAAATGGATAAATAAGACGATAAATTATACAGCTGGTGGGACCCGAGTGTTAAAAATATTGATATTTATTGAAAGAATTACCGTTTTGCAGCAGTGTTGCCAGATCCGGTTGGGTCCCAGTATTTTGCCCCAGTCATTTATTGTACTTTATCACGATGATTTCCCGGTAGTTTGCCCAGGTTAGGTCCCGGTAGTCTGATGTGGTCTAGGTTAGGTCAGGTCAGGTAAGGTCAGGCTAATTTCAAAATGCCCCATTTGAATATGCCCTATCTTGGAAATGGGGCATTTGCGGAGAAAATGCCATAGAAGAAAATAGGGTAAATATTGAATGAATTACCGTTATTGAGTACGTTTTTTCTACCTTCATTACCCACTTATTTAGACCATTCTAAGACTATTTTCTTCTATGGCATTTCCTATGCAAATGCCCCATTTCCAAGATAGGGCATATTCAAATGGGGCATTTTGAAATTAGCCTGACCTTACCTGACCTGACCTAACCTAACCTAGACCGCATCAGACTACCGGGACCTAACCTTGGCAAACTACCGGGACCTAAATTGGGCAAACTACCGGGAAATAATCGTGATAAAGTACAATAAATGACAGGGGTAAAATACTGGGACCCAGCCGGATCTGGCAACACTGCTGCAAAACGGTAATTCTTTCAATAAATACCGAAAAGAGTCTTAGAATGGTCTAAATAAGTGGGTGATGAAGGTAGAAAAAACGTACGCAATAACGGTAATTCATTCAATATTTACCAAAATATTTTATTAAATTTATTTATTTATTTATTTAGTAGAATGAGGGCAGACTGATTTCCAAATTAAGATTGTATAAGAAATACCATAGATGAAAAGTGTGTTAGAATGTTCCAAAATAGTGGGTAATGATACTAAAATAGGTATACAATATATATAGTGAATTAAATAATTTGGTAAATATTGAATGAATTACCGTTATTGGGTACGGTTTTTCTACCTTCATTACCCACTTATTTAAACCATTCTAAGACTATTTTCTTCTATGGCATTTCCTCCGCAAATGCCCCATTTCCAAGATAGGGCATATTCAAATGGGGCATTTTGAAATTAGCCTGACCTTACCTGACCTAACCTGACCTGACCTAACCTAACCTAGACAACAGCAGACTACCGGGACCTAACCTGGCCAAACTACCGGGAAATAACCGGGGCAAAATACTGGGACCTAGCCGGATCTGGCAACACTGCTACAAAACGGTAATTCTTTCAATAAATACCAAAATATTTTATTAATTAATTTATTTATTTATTTATTTATTTAGTAGAGTGAGGGCAGACTGATTTCCAAATTAAGATTGTATAAGAAACACCATAGATGAAAAGTGTGTTAGAATAGTCCAAAAAAAAAATTACCGAAATAATTCTATACTAATACCATAAGTTGTAGTTATTAATAAAAGTCTATTAATAAAAATCTAATTAAGGGTTTATAAGTTAAATAATAATAATAATAAAATAATTACAATAATACCAATAATAATAATAATAATAATAATAATAATAATAAAATAATTATAATACCAATAATAATAACAATAATTACAATAATAATAATACCAATAATAATAATAATACCAATAATAATAATAATACCAATAATAATGATAATAACAACAATAATCATAATAATTTCTTTTCAGTTGTCGACGCTCGTCAACGGTATTCAGAGTCGGTCGGTTCACGGCATCGCACCGCTCACCTCGGCCGTTGTAAGTCTATTAGGGTCGCGTTAGGAATTTTTTTAAAGAATATAAGGAGGTCAATATTTTAACACATTCTCAAAATTTTATAAGAATTTGGAGGTCAATATTTTTAAACATTCTCAAAATTTTATAAGAATTTGAAGGTCAATACTTTATTTAATATATAATAATTATAATAAAAAGGCATTCTAACCAGAATTATAAACAGAATTATAAACACTGCCTCACCTACCCCTCCCTTTCTCTCTCTCTTTCTCTCTCTCTCTCTCTCTCTCTCTCTCTCTCTCTCTCTCTCTCTCTTAAGAAGGCTAATATTTGTGCAATTATTTTGTTTTATTGATAATTAAATATATAAATATTCGAGTATAAAAATATGTTAGGTGGATTCATGTATAATCTTCTTATTTATTTTATTGTCAAGAATGTAACACTCCATTTTTACATTAGTCACTCTTTATATTAAAAGCGCCATTTTCTCTTCTATCTATCTATCTATAGCTCCGACGCCTCGTTCCCTCCGGGAACTCCCCTCAAGGGGGTGGCCACGGCAGAAGTGTCTCCAGTTCTCCCTGTTCCAACACTCCCTCCTTACTTGTTCAAGCCCTCCTCTGCCCCTCATGTTTCTCTCCTTTACATACTCTTCCACTCTGTTCTGCCATCTAACCGGTGGTCTGCCTCTCACACCAGGTCCTACAACTTCACTTCCATACACCTTCTTTACAAATTCCTCGCCTTGCATTCTCTCCACATGTCCATACCATCTCAATGTATTACGTTTCACTCTCTCAACCACTCCACACTCAATACCAATTGCCTTCTCACTCATACCACATCTCTCATATACACTCTCATTACTTTCTCCATCCCATCTAGTAAGTCCACATGCTCCTCTCAAGTAACTCATTTCCACAGCACCTATTCTAGACTGATGCGCCCTATTCCATGTCCATGTCTCCGACGCATATGTCAGTGTTGGCAGGATTATACTATTTCGTAGTCCCCTTTTCACTTCCATACTCACACTTCTACCCTTCATAATCCTCCCCAGTGATCCTATGACCTGTCTACCCTTCACTGCTCTCTCCCTAATTTCTCCTTCCATACTTCCATGTTTACACATAACTGTACCCAGGTACTTAAACTCCTTCACTTCCTCCATCCTCTCACCCCTCAGAGTTATCTCACATTTCGTCCCAGTTGGTACAGCCACTCTGTAAGGTGTAGCAAAGTCAATCACTTCAGTTTCTGCTCTTTCAAATACCATCACTTTACTTTTACCCACATTCACCTTCAATTTCCTTCGTTTACACACAGACTGAAATTCGTCCACCACTCTCTGTAAATTCCTTTCACTCTCAGCCATCAGCACAGTGTCATCCGCAAACAAACTTGCCACCAGGGACCAATTTGCTTCATTCAACCTCAACTTCACCCCCAGACCATTCACTTTGGCTTTCACCTCTCTCATACAACCATCCATATATATATTGAACAGCCATGGTGACATAACACACCCCTGTCTCAGCCCTACACTAATATTAAAACTCTCACTTAGATCACCCTCTACCCGTACACATGCTTTTGCATCTGCATAAAAAGCCTCAATGCCTTTCAGTAAAGGCCCCCCAACTCCATAAATTCTCAACACCTCTGTCATAGCTTTCCTATCAACTCTATCATATGCCTTCTCCAAGTCCATGAAGGCAGCATACAACTTCTTACCCTTCCCAATATACTTCTCCACTATTGATTTTAATGCAAATATTTGGTCCACACATCCTCTACCCTTTCTGAACCCTCCCTGCTCCTCACTAACTTTATTCCCTGTTACTTCCATCAGTCTCTCAGTCAGAACCTTCCCGTAAACCTTCCCCGGTACACTAAGAAGGCTTATTCCCCTATAGCTACCACACTCATCCTTACTTCCCTTCCCCTTATACAAAGGTACAATTATGGCTCTCCTCCAATCCTCTGGCACCTCTCCCTGCCTCCAGGCCAATGTACATATAAGCAACATCCACTCCACCACTACCTCCCCCCCACACTTTAACATTTCAGCAGTTATCCCATCCACCCCCGGTGCCTTTCCCATCTTCAACTTTCCTATTGCTTTCCTAACCTCTTCCCTTCCTAAATCTCCCTGTACACCCTGTCGTCTACCACCTGCCTCCATCCCCATGCATGTCACCACCGCCTCCCCTCCCGTCCCCCCATTCATCAGACCATCAAAATGCCTCTTCCACACTTCTTTCACTTCCTCACTTCTACTCACAGTAACTCCATCCTCTCTCTTCATTCTCACACTACCAGACTTTCCTTCTCCTTTTTCTCTTTTAACCTCCTTCCAGAATAATTTCTTGTTCTCTTTAAACTTTTCACTCAGCTTCATACCAAACTCCTCATCCACTCTCCTTTTACTCTCACTCACCATCATTTTTACTTGTCTCTTACACACATTATATTCTCTTTTCCATCTCTCTCTCACTTCTTCCGGCACATTCCTCTGTAGTGTTCTCCGATATGCCTTCCTCTTATCCTCTACAGCATCTTTCACTTCTTCTGTCCACCAAGCACTCCCTTTCTTGCCCCTCTTCTGTGACTTATATCCTACTACCTCTGCTGCTGTCCTTAATACTCTCATCTTAAACATTTCATACACCGCATTCACTCCCACTCCCTCCCCTATCCCCATCCTTACATCCCCCAGCGCCTCACCCACCCTCCTCTTATATTCCTCCCTATACTCTTCTACATCTAATTTCCTACTAGCCACCACCCTCTTATTCCTCACCCCTTCATCCCTCCTACTATACTCCCACTTAACCCTAACCTTCATCCTCACCAACACCGCAAAATGGTCGGAGCAATGGACCATTCCTCTCACTACTTTTGCGTCATACACATCCTTCCTCAACCTTTCATCCACTGCCACATAATCAATCAAACTCTTCTGCTCTCCTCTCTCATCCCTTCTCTTCCATGTATACCTGTGGATCATCTTGTGCTGAAAGAAGGTGTTCGCCAAGAACAACCCCCTCTCAGCACAGACATCCACCAGATATTCACCATTCTCATTTGTTCCTTCTACACCCCATTTACCCACAATATTCCCCACTTCCTCACCTCCCACCTTTCCATTCATGTCTCCCATCATCACTATTCTCCTTCCATTATCAATTCCTCTCAGACATGCATTCAGCTCTTCCCAAAACACTCTCATCTTCTCTCTCCCTGTCTTACTCTTTTCATTCACTGGTGCATAAGCACACACCCAAGCATACTTCACCAAGCCAATCTTTCCAGTCATCCATACAATCCTCGATCCATTCCACCCATGTCCATCCACTCCCTTCCACACCCACGGAGACACCAACAGCGCACACCCTTCCTTCCCTCTTCCTTTACTCTTTTCATTCATGCCCGTCCATACTACTCCTCCCTCCATTCCCTCCCACAGTCCACTCTCCCTTCCTTCCTGACACTCAACCACTCCACATCCTTTCACGTGTGTCTCCGTCACTCCCATCACATCCACTCTTCCTTTCTTAAAACATTCTACAATCTCTCGCCTCTTGGTCCCATCCGTCATTCCATTCACATTCATAGCTACCACTCTCATACAATCCCTCTTCCCTACTCCCTCTACAGGGCAACCCGGAGACCCTCCCCCGCCAGTAGCCATATCTGTCCACTCCCCCATTGGGGGGCCACTGATGGCTGGCAAGGCCAATGCAGTGCTCATTCCCGGAGGGACACGGGCCGTCGGCATTGTCAAAAGCTAAAAACAAGGTCATAAATTTAAAAGAAATTATCACAAAATATAAAAACATGCAGTCATAGAAATTAAAATCTTAAAAACACTAAAATACAATAAAAATACAATAAAAACCTTAAAACCTATATGTGGGGGAAGCTAGGTCTCACCCCCACACCGCCTTCCCCTTTGGCTCCACCTCCTGAATGGATAAAAACTAGATAAAAAAAGGAGGTGTACCCCCGAGGTCACCGCTTGGAGGCGGGGTAAGGCTTACCTACCCTTCCTGGGGAGGGGTAGGTCACCGAGGTTCTTGCTTTTCCCAATACTGATAGCAGTTAAGCACAGTAGCAATCCTCGACCTCATTGGTTACGATATTGCCACTGCGCAAAGCAGTGTTATATTATATGTTATATTATATCATTAACAATTATATATATTTATTAGTGAGGATTTATTGTATTAATAATTGTCTTCAGATAACATGTATCAGTATAATACTAATTTGTATAATTCATCATACCATTGTTGTTGTATATTACCCATAGTATTGAGTTAATATGTAACAGTGTATTTATAGCCTCACTCCCTCCAAGGGGGTGGCCACGGCAGAAGTGTCTCCAGTTGTCCCTGTTCCAACATTCCCTCCTTACTTGGTCCATCCCTACTGTCCCTCATGTTACTCTCCTTTACATACTCTGTATACAATACATTACTAATTTATATATGGAGTCCTGCATTATACTGATAAATTACCATCATTAATACCATCAATGTTCTTCTTGTATATTACCCATAGTAGTAGGGGAGGTGGCCGAGTGGTTAGTGTTCTGGACTCATATCCTAGAGGTCGGGAGATCGATCCTCTCAGGTGAGGGCCTGAGAATATTTACTCTTCCGATTTGAGTTTGAGGCACTAACTATAAGGACACCAAACGTCGTAAAACACCCTCACTGGTACCATAACACCCTCGCTGGTACCATAACACCCTCACTGGTACCATAACACCCTCACTGGTACCATAACACCCTCGCTGGTACCATAACACCCTCGCTGGTACCATAACACCCTCGCTGGTACCATAACACCCTCACTGGTACCATAACAGCTTCAGTATTTGGGAATAACCCTCACTTCCCTCCCTCTGTGGCTGGGTACCAGTTCGGAAGTCGTGACGTGTGTGTATGAGCAGCAGTTGACCTGGGCCACGGTAACGGGCTTGATTAAGTCTATGTCCAGTGTCGGAACATAGATTAAAAAAAAAAAAAAAAAAAAAAATAGTATTGAGTTAACATGTAGCAGTGCAGTACTAATTTGTATATGTTTTTTCAGGATGTATGTATGTATGTATGGTGACACAATACATTGGATTTTCACAGCTTTATCGGTTTTGAATAGAGGATGACACCCATTACCTTCACAACAATACCAACTATAATACCTTACCTTACCTTACCTTACCTTACCTTACCTTACCTTACCTTACCTTACCTAACCTTCACAACAGTACCAACTATATACCTCACAATACAATAATGGTAAGTGTATGAAGTGAAGGGAGAGTTTACCCTGTAGTGAAATGGTAGGGATAAACCAGTTTTTGTTATCAGGCCTTACTATGGATGTAAACATAACTGTACCCCTTGTAGTGCCACAAGGAGATGTGGTTGTGTGGTGGGGGGCTGCTCCCTCCTAAAACCTAAAACAGGGATTGGGGGGTTGAGATGTAGAGTGTATGTGTATGTGGGGGGGGGGGGTTCTATGTTTGGGGCATTTTGTTTGGGAGGGTGTGTGACGTGACGAGGCTACCTCCAGTCAGGAGAGGAAGGCCTCGTATATGTGTGTGTATGTATGTATGTGTGTGTGTGTGTTTTCATCTTGGCAACAACAGTCAAACAGTGTGTGTGTTTTCAGTACAAGAATATTATTATAGTACTGGTGTGTATGTGTGTGTGTGTTCAAAGGATAGTGATAAATGTATTTACATCTTATATTGAGAGCCTACTAGAGAGAGTAAGTAAGTAAGTAAGTAAATATTTATTGGTTATTTCATACCAAGGTATATTAATATTAAATCTATCTTCAAGACAGGAAAATATGAGTAATGGTAGATGGTTTTTACTCTCATCATTTTCACTCAATAAATTCTGCTGGCATTAAATATTGCAAGATATCAATTTTGGCCCCAACTTTATTCCATATCAATGATCTTGTGTCTATGTACAGTCACGGACAATAATTAATCATCCACATATAGGTAACTCAAACAAATTGCTATCTAAAGTTTTCATGTTTTGTTATGTATTTTTTGTTGTTGTTGAACTAGTCAGTATTTGCTTGTAGTGAAATAGAAAATGGTAATTAAACTATTTATTAGAACCAGATAGATAGATAGTGAGTTAGATAGAGATAGTGAGAGAGAGAGAGAAAGAAACAGAGGGAAGCTGTCAAACATTTACATGAGTCAACCCAATGTAGATGAATATTATTGTCTGTGACTGTACAACACAATATGTGTTAGGGGGGTGCAGAAGTAGGGGGACAGGCTTTAGGGGGGTGTGGGAGTGGGGGGACAGGCTTGGGGGGGGGGTTAAGGGGGTGCGGGAATAGGGGACAGGCTTTATACCCACCCGAACCCTGTCCCCCTACCCCCGCACCCCCTTAGTGGTGTTGACAACATAGCCAGCAGTGTGTCAATGGGATAGCTGTCCCCCTAACCTGTCCCCTACTCCTGCACCCCCCTAACACATATTGGTACCACACTATCATCAACACCATCAATATTCTTCACTTTACAGTTAAGTTTACACAGACAGTCTCTTTGTAATTGTAATAGACAAGTTTAACATTTTTTCATTACTTTAATATCGGGGGGTTGAGATGTAGTACGTGTGTGTGTATGTATGTATATTATTATGTGTTTGGGAGGGTGTGTGACGTGACGAGGCTACCTCCAGTGTGGAGATGAAGGCCTCGTATATGTATGTATGTACAGTCGTGGTCAATAATAATCATCCACATATGGGAATCTCAAACAATTTACTGTCTAATGTTTTCACGTTCACATATATGATTTTATTATTTTAAATAGTGTGTGTGTGTGTGTTATTGTTTTAAGTAGTGTGTAACTGCTTGTATTAAATTAAAAGATGGTAGTTAACCTATTTATTGGAAAGTTTATCATCTAAGGAACAGAGGGAAGCTGTCAAACTCTTACCTGTGTTACCCCTATATGGATCATTATATTTGACACCAACTGTATGTATGTTTTTTACCAATATATTTTATTTTGGGTAACATTTCAATAATATTATCTGGGATGCCTGTATATATATAGGGTCCATTCCACAGTGGTTGGTATTGGTTTGTAAGCACGCAAACGAAAGAATTTTAGCCGTGTAAATGACTTCTGGGTGAATTATTTAATGAATTTTGTGATTAAACTATACAGTGATTATTATTATTATTATTATTGTTATTATTATTATTATTATTGTTATTATTATTATTATTATTATTATTGTTATTATTATTATTATTATTGTTGTTATTATTATTATTATTGTTATTATTATTATTATTATTGTTATTATTATTACTATTATTATTATTACTGGTATTATTATTTTTATTATTATTATTATTATTAAATGACTTGTGGGTGAATTATTTAATGAATTTGGTGAGTAAACTATACAGTGATCATCATTATCTAACTGTTGGATAGATTTTGTGAATACGGATACTCACCTTTTGGAAAATAATGAAGCCTTACAAGTGTGGTTGGTTGGTTGGGAAGCTTACAAACCAATACCACTGTGGAATCAACCCATGTACAGTTGGCCACAGAAATTCTTACACAGGTTACATGGAAAGAGAAGTTATTAATTGATTATTGTGAATGTACTGTAATGAATAGTTTACCAAGTGACTCTTATCATTACAAAACAACAAACCTAATAATAATAATAATAATAATCACTGTATAGTTTACTCACCAAATTCATTAAATAATTCACCCACAAGTCATTTAATAATAATAATAATAATAATAATAATAATCACTGTATAGTTTACTCACCAAATTCATTAAATAATTCACCCACAAGTCATTTAATAATAATAATAATAATAATAATGTTGTATTGCAGTTACATATATAATCTTAACCTTTTATCTTTCTCTATGCATCTTCTTTCACACTTTCTATGTAAGGTTAGACAGCTGTTTCTCTCTATTTCACACACACACACACACACACTGTCTGTCTGTCTGTCTCCTTTCCTGTGCCTTCTTTGATATTATTATTATTATCAATATTATTATTATTATTATTTTTATTATTATTATTTTTATTATTATTATTATTATTATTATTTTTATTTTTATTATTAATATTATTATTATTATAAGTTGGCTTCATATCCACCTGTGTATGTATTAGGTTTTGTAAAAATTATAAATTGTATAATTATTAGATTTAGTAAGAATTATAAACTAATTTGGTTATATTTTTGTTACAGAGTTTTGGAATTAACTGGAATTAACTGGAGTTTTGGAATTAACTGGAATTGTACAAGTATGAGACCTCCTTCCATCTATAACAATAACAACAACAACAACAACACATTATTATAGATTACTGTAAGTATTTGTATTCATGGTATATACAGTACTATGGTTCTGTTGTCTTTATATGGAGACATTGTATGTACACTCGCGGTCAGAAATTGTGCCCTGATCCCTTGGCACGATGAATAGCAACTAGCCAAGCTTTGATGATTCGAACAAATGTGTGTTGTAGGGAGACGCACAGTTGTTCGAACCTTATAAAAAAAAATTTTATATAAAACAAAATTTTATATAAAAAAAAATTTATATAAAAAAAATTTTTATATAAAAAAAAATTTATATAAAAAAATTTTATATAAAAAAAAATTTATATAAAAAAAAAATTTTATATAAAAAAATTTTATATAAAAAAAAATTTTATATAAAAAAAATTTTTATATAAAAAAAAATTTTATATAAAAAAAATTTTATATAAAAAAAAAATTTATATAAAAAAACATTTTATATAAAAAAAAAATTTTATAAAAAAAAATTTTATATGAAAAAAAATATATAAAAAAAATTTTATATAAAAAAACATTTTATATAAAAAAAATTTTATATAAAAAAAATTTTTATATAAAAAAAAATTTTATATAAAAAAAAATTTTATATAAAAAAAAATTTTATATAAAAAAAATTTTATATAAAAAAAAATTTTATATAAAAAAAAATTTTATATAAAAAAAGTTTTTATATAAAAAAAGTTTTTATATAAAAAAGTTTTTATATAAAAAAAAATTTTATATAACAAAAAATTTTATATTAAAAAAAAATTTATATAAAAAAAAAATTTTATATAAAAAAAAATTTTATATAAAAAAAAAATTTTATAAAAAAAATTTATAAAAAAAAAATTTATATAAAAAAAAAAATTTATATAAAAAAAAAATTTATAAAAAAAAATTTTATATAAAAAAAAATATATAAAAAAAATTTTTATATAAAAAATTTTTATATATAAAAAAAAAATTTATATAAAAAAAATTTTATATAAAAAAAAATTTTATATAAAAAAAAATTTTATATAAAAAAAGTTTTTATATAAAAAAAGTTTTTATATAAAAAAATTTTTATATAAAAAAAAATTTTATATAAAAAAAAATTTTATATAAAAAATTTTTATATAAAACAAATTTTTATATAAAACAAATTTTTTTATAAAAAAATTTATATAAAAAAATTTTTATATAAAAAAAATTTTATATAAAAAAAAAATTTATATAAAAAAAAAATTTATATAAAAAAAAATTTTATATAAAAAAAAATTTTATATAAAAAAAAATTTTATATAAAAAAAAATTTTATATAAAAAAAAATTTTATATAAAAAATTTTTTTATATAAAAAAAAATTTTATATAAAAAAAAATTTTATATAAAAAAATTTTATATAAAAAAAATTTATATAAAAACCTTTTATATAAGAAAAAATTTTATATAAGAAAAAATTTTATATAAGAAAAAATTTTATATAAGAAAAAATTTTATATAAAAAAAATTTTTATATAAAAAAAAATTTTATATAAAAAAAATTTTATATAAAAAAAAATTTTATATAAAAAAAAATTTTATATAAAAAAAATTTTATATAAAAAAATATTTATATACAAAAATTTTTATATAAAAAAAATGTTAAATAAAAAAAAATGTTATATAAAAAAATTTTAAATAAAAAATGTTATATAAAAAAAAATTATATAAAATTTTTTATATAAAAAAATTTATATAAAAAAAATTTTATATAAATTTTTTTATTATATAAAAAAAAAATTTATATAAAAAAAAAAATTATATAAAAAAATTTTTTATATAAAAAATTTTTATATACAATTTTTTTTTATATAAACAATTTTTATATACAATTTTGTTTTATATAAATTTTTTTTATATAAAAAAAAAATTATATAAATTTTTTTTTTTATATAAAAAAAAATTTATAAAAAAAATTTATATTTTTTTTTATATAATTTTTTTTATATAAACAAAAATTTTATATAAATTTTTTTTTTTTTTTTTTATATATATAAAAAAAATTATATAAAAATTTCTTTTATAATTTTTTTTTTATATAACATTTCTTTTTATATATGTTACAAACCCAGTATATCCAGAGGTCGCCAAATTAATTAAAATGCAAAGTCGTAAAAACATTTATTTTAACATTAAACACATTTATCCCAAGAACATCAAAACACCAGGAATTCATATATCCCAAACCATTCAACAACTCAGTAGATTGCCCAATAATAATAATAATAATACCACACTCAAGTTAAAGAGAATACAAAACTCTTACAATAACTTGACACCATGTAACTCTACACTAACAATAACAATAATAACTAATTATAATCCCGAGTTCTCGTAATACACTAGTAATACACCAGTAATACACTCGTAAGACACCAAACTTAATAATAATAATACTTAACTGAATTAATGCCAGTCTGATACAATTAGTTCAGTTACATAAGGGGGAGAAATGGGCCTCACACAGAACACTTCAATTTGAGAAATGCTGGAAGAATGACACTGAGCATTTTTTTTTTTTTTTTTTTTTTTTTTTCCCTGGCCTATCGACCTTGGTGTTGGTCATTAAGGCCTTTTATTTTATTTTTTTATTTATTTATTATTAATTTAATTTTAACTTTCTGCATATTATTTTATGCATTTATTATTATTATTACATTCAAACTTAAAATTAAACTTATATAGACACTGAGCACCGGCTTTTCTCGCTATATATATTCTTTGAGAAACCTACGTCAAAACCACAACACTCCAGGATTGGCTATCTTGTAAACTTGTAATGATCCTTGATTGGTACAGACGGCCCAATATGTTTTAAAGAGGGAATCTGGAGCTTCATAACACACTGTACACTCAAAAACCGACCAGGGCCGGTATTCACAAAGCATTTTAGAGTTTGGACTTGTTCGTATGTTTCAATTCTGACCTCACCATAGTGTTTCAGGTTCATTTCGAAGCAGTGAATGGTTTTGCTATTCTATTTGTGTGAGCTTTTATTAAGATTTCGAAGCAGTGCCGGGTCCTAGTCCTTGCCATGAATAAATGCTTACGAACAAAATTTTAAGTTAAGAGTGAACTTTGTTTTTGTGAATACGGCTCCAGGTCTTGGTCTCTCCTCTCATCCTTTTCGGGGTCGAACCAGGCAACGACCAGTTGTGGTGTGATGTAGGTCTTCCAGTCCCGTAACATATATATATATAAAAAAAATATATATATATAAAAAAAATTATTTATATAATAAATTTTTGGCACGATGAATTGCAACCAGCCAAGCTTTGATGATTTGAACCAATGTGTGTTGTAGGCAGACGCACAGTTGTTGTTCAAAGCTAGGCTGTTTGCGATTCATCTTGCCAGGGGATCGGGACACAATTTCTGACCGCGAGTGTACCATGGATGTGTGTGTGTGTGTGTGTTTAGAGGCTTCTGATTCCTCCTGACTATGCCATGAAACAAGCTCCTTCCATATATGTGTGTGTGTTAGAGAGAGAGAGAATGTGTGTGTGTGTGTGTTAGAGAGAGAATGAGTGTGTGTGTGTGTGTTAGAGAGAGAATGTGTGTGTGTGTGTGTTAGAGAGAGAGAGAATGTGTGTGTGTGTGTGTGTTAGAGAGAGAGAGAATGTGTGTGTGTGTGTGTTAGAGAGAGAGACAATGTGTGTGTGTTAGAGAGAGAATGAGTGTGTGTGTGTGTGTGTTTGGAGGCTTCTGATTCCTCCTACCCATGCCATGAAACAAGCTCCTTCCATATAGGTGTGTGTGAGAGAGAGAGAGAATGTGTGTGTGTGTGTGTGTTAGAGAGAGAATGAGTGTGTGTGTGTGTGTGTTTGGAGGCTTCTGATTCCTCCAAACTATTCCATAAAACAAACTCCTTCCATATAGAAGTGTTCTTACTCTTGCATTCTGTAAATAGAAATCAGAAAAAAAAACAATACCACACATAGTTATTCACGGTAAATTTACAGAAGTACTGAGTTCACTATATTGTATATTTTAGTATCATTACCCACTATTTTGGACCATTCTAACACACTTTTCATCTATGGTGTTTCTCTCAGAAATGCCCCGTTTTACAAATATAATTTGGAAATTAGTTTGACCTAACCTGACCTAACCTAGACTACAGCAGACTACCGGGACCTAACCTGGGCAAACTACCGGGATATAACCAGTATAAACTATCATAAAGTGACCGGGGTAAATTCCCGGGACCTAGCCGGATGTGGTAACACTGCTCAGCCCTAGCCAAGAACACAGTACTTGTGTAATAATACCCTCATAATAAATAATGAATGAAGAATACAAATTACATTATTATTGAAGAATACAAAACAAATAATAAATGAAGAATAACAAATTAAGAATAAATAAATGACTGCAAAATAAATAATAAATTAAGAATAAAAAATTATATATATTTTGCATTCTATTTAATTTGAGGTTGAACAATGAAGCAGGGTTGGGTTATCATCCAAAGATACTGTACAGGGATGGAGAGTGACCAACAATCTATTATTATGGTACCATTTGTACAATTATCTTATCCAATTGTGCATATTTGGGTTTGCTTGGTTAGGCTCCTTCCACACGAGAGGCAAAAAAACTGCGGGCAGACACTTTTACCAATAATGTGGGTGGGTGGTAGGCACAAGTGGTAAATGGCTGCCAGAGACCGTTTGATATGGTAACACTTGTATAAAGCGAGAGAATTTCACTGGGTTGCCCGTGCCTGCTGTCTTTTTGGCTCTCGTGTGGATGGGACTTAATATTAAGGGGGTGCTGTGGGTCGGGGGGGGGGGTGCGGGAGTAGGGGGACAGGCTTTAGGGGGGTGCGGGAGTAAAGGACAGGCTTGGGGGAGAGTGACCATCAATCTATTATGGTACCGTATGTACAATTATATTATCCACTTTGACATTGTTTGGTTTGCTTGGTTAGTGAGTACAGTAGTTGCTTGTATCTAGTTTACATTGTTTGGTTTGCTTGGTTAGTGAGTACGGATAGTTGCTTGTATGATATGGTACGTATAAATTGTGTAATGTGCACAAGTCCACAAGGAAGGAAAGAAACACGGAGTCCCAAGCTCTTTCGTGTATTCACATCTTGAGGGGAAATACAGATGTGAATACACGAAAGCACTTGGGACTCTGTGTTTGTTTCCTTCCTTGTGGACTTACACATATTCCTGGATCACGTGCCCAAAGTGATTTATTTGCAAATTGGGTAATATTAAAGCATTTGTCCATAATGTCTTTTTGACTCAAGGTTTTCAGGATGCAATGTTTAATAGTGTGTTTGTAACCAATCTGTTGTTTACATCTGTCACAAATGAGTGTTTAGGGAGATCTCCCCCCAACCAATCTCCAAAAACACTAATGATTTTGTTGCCTTATCATCTGTATACTATTCTGGATAGTGGACAGTAGAATATATGGTCAGACTTTGAGTAAAGTGCACAAAGTGTATGGAAAAGGTACAACAAAAAATAACGTAATTTTGTAGCGTACTTTTACCATAATTCCATACCAGCCTTGATTCCATGTCCATGTTTTTCATTTCCATGCTCACACTAGGACCTTTCATGATTCTTTCTCTTACATATTATGCCCTGAAATTGATCTACTCCCCTGTGTAGCTCTCTTTCACTCTCTGCTGGTAATACTGTGTCACCTGGAACTCTGCTGGTAATACTGTGTCACCTGGAAATAAGCTTGTCACCAGAGACCTTTTTATTCCACTCAGCCTCATATTCTCTTTTCATACTGGTGTGTTTTGTATAGTACTGTACTAAGGGGGTGTGGTGGGTGTAGGGGATAGACTTGGGGAGTGGGGGTTGTAGTAATCACTGGTATTGGTCTGTGTTTGTTCCTACCTGCCTTACAACCCCGGCTGAGGATTTTAAGCCGGATAACAACATTACCAGGTGGGTAAGTTGATCCTCGTTTAAGTTGGAACAGAGCAGCACGGGAATAACAAAGTGTAACCATTGTGTTAGGCAGGTAATAACATCACCAGGTGGGTAAGTTGATCCTCGTTTAAGTTGGAACAGAGCAGCACGGGAATAACAAAGTGTAACCATTGTGTTTGTAACAATCACTGTCTTTACTCTCCACTTGTAGAATAATTAGTCCCTCACTGTCCTCTTCATTCATGATGGTGAATGTGGTGCAGGTGGGATGAGAGGTCAATATGCTGACCTTGGCTGCCCCAGGGAGTGCCAAACCACACGTCTGTGTGTGTGTGTGTGTGTGTGTGTGTTTGGAGGCTTCTGATTCCTCCAAACTATGCCAACAAACCACCTCCTTCCATATAGGTGTGTGTGTTTGTGTTAGAGAGAGAGAGGGAGAGTGTGTGTGTGTTAGAGAGAGAGAGAGTGAGTGAGAATGTGTGTGTGTGTGTGTGTGTTAGAGAGAGAGAGGGAGAGACAATGTGTGTGTGTGTGTTAGAGAGAGAGAGGGAGAGACAATGTGTGTGTGTGTGTTTGGAGGGTTCTGATTCCTCCAAACTATTCCACGAAACAAGCTCCTTCCATATAGGTGTGTGTGTGTTAGAGAGAGAATGTGTGTGTGTGTGGAGGCTTCTGATTCCTCCTAACCATGCCATGAAACAAGCTCCATCCATATAGGTGTGTGTGTGTGTGTGTGTTAGAGAGGAGGGAGAGAGAATAGGTGTGTGTTTGGAGGCTTCTGATTCCTCCAAACTATGCCACCAAACCAACTCCTTCCATATACTGTAGGTGTGTGTGTTTCATGTTAATATTTAGAGGAATTATTTGCTCCAAGTTTACCACCCAACATTGTACTGTCTCTCTAAAGGGGGTGCGGGAATAGGGGGACAGGCTTGGGGGGTGCAGGAGTAGGGCACAGGCTTGGGGTGGTTTTGGGGGATGCGGGAGTAGGGGGACAGGCTGGGGGGGGGGGTTAGGGGGGTGCTGGAATAGAGGACAAGCCTTCTACCCACCCCAAGCCTGTCCCCCTATTCCCGCACCCCCAAACCCCCCCCCCCCCCCAAGCCTTGTCCCCTACTCCCGCACCCCCTTAGGCTGCGTTTACACCAAGCGAGTTAAGTCAAGGCGAGTCAAGGCGAGTCAAAATGAGTGATACGGGAGGTCCCATTTTTTCCTGAGTCACGGCAAGTTACCCCTATATGGATCATTATATTTGACACCAACTGTATGTATGTATGTACAGTCTAATTTATATAATAATATACAGTTTGTATGTATGTGTATGTAGGTTGGATTTAGAAATATGTTTATTACTAATTAATTTATCTACTTTACAGGTGTGTAGTGAAAAGAGAAGAAGAGAGGAGGAGGAGGAGAGGAGAGAAGGAGAACACAAGAGAAGAGAGAGAAGGAGAACACAAGAGAGAAAGTGAACACAATGATTACTGAGGTCCTGATATGTTTATGTATGTGTGTATGTGTGTGTATGTACGTGTGTCTGTGTGTGTGTGTACGTGTGTATGTATGTGTGTTTATGTATGTGTGTGTGTTTATGTATGTGTGTGTGTGTATGTATGTGTGTTTATGTGTGTGTGTGTGTGTGTGTACATGTGTGTGTGTGTGTGTGTGTACATGTGTGTGTGTGTGTGTATGTGTGTGTACATGTGTGTGTCTGTGTGTGTGTGTATGTCTGTGTGTGTGTGTATGTATGTGTGTGTGACATAATAATAGGTTTATATTCTCCTATATTAACCTTTTATCAAACCTTTCCTTTACACACTTTATCAACATGTTCTTTCTTCCTTCTTTATTTTCTTTCCTCTCTCCTCTCTTTATTCTGCCTTTTTTCTTATGCCTCTCTTTATTTTTCCTCTTTCTCCTCTCCTTTTATCCATCTTCTCTTATTTCCCCTCTGTCTCTTCCTCTCTCTTTATTCTTGCTTTCTCCTTTCCTCTCTCTTTATTCGTTCTACTATTTCCTTCTTCTATATCTTCTCTTTATCTCCTTGCTTTCTTTTTTCCTTCATAGATATTTATTCTCTTATTTTCTCTTATTCCTCCTTCTATATTATTTATTTATTTCTTTTTCTCTTATTCCTTCTTTGTCTCTTATCTCTCTTATTCCTTCTGGTACCAGATGAACAAAAGGACCACATGAACAAAAATAAAAATAATAATAATAAAAACAATAATAATAATAATAAAAATAAAAATAATAATAATAAAAACAATAATAATAATAATAATAATAATGGGTGTTCTTTTGCTTGAAAAAATAGTTTGGAGGAATAATTTACTCCAGATTTACCAACACTACTTCCAACTTAAGGTGATATTATTTTGTTGGTGAATTGGAAGGTGTGTGATTATTATTATTATTATTATCATAATAATAATAATTATTATTATTATTATAACTATTATTATTATTATCATCACTATTATTATTATTACTATCATTATTATTATTATCATTATTATTATTATCATTATTATTATTACTATTATTATCGTTATTATTATTATTGTTGAGTGCTATTGATTCCTCCAAACACATCCCTTAATTATTAGTACCATTGAGAGTGTGTTTTCTGGTAGAGTTAGGAGGAATCAGTAGCACTCAATAATAATAATAATTATTATAATAATAATAATGATAATAATAATAATAATAATAGTAATAATAATAGTAATAATAATAGTAATAATAATAATAATAATAGTAATAATAATAATAATAATAATGATAGTAATAATAGTAGTAATAATAATAATCAGTAGCCTTCCAATTAACCAACAAGAGAATCTCTCTTGAAATGGTTTTCCTTCCTCCCTGCCTTTTTTGTATACAACACTTTACGTCAACTCAACCCCCTCAATTATTATTATGAGGTGGTGCAAAATCATACACGTGTTGTTCTTTATTACCAAGATTATTATTATTATTATTATTATTATTATTATTATTATTATTATTATTATTATTATTATTATGAGGTATTGTTAAATCATACACGTGTTGTTCTTTATTACCAAGATATTTATTACGATGGAAGGAAAGTGTTGGTGGATATTTTACTGTGACTGTACTTAAGGGGGTGCAGAAGTAGGGGACAGGCTTCGGGGGGAACTGGGGGGGTGCGGGAATAGGGGGACAGGCTTGGGGTGGGTAGAAAGCCTGTCCCCTATTCCCGCACCCCCCTAACCCCCCCCCCCCCAGCCTGTCCCCCTACTCCCGCACCCCCCCAGTTTCCCCCGAAGCCTGTCCCCTACTCCTGCACCCCCTTAAGTACAGTCACAATCAAATATCCACCAACAAATTTAATAATACTTCTTGGTTAAGCCAGAAATGATATTCTGTGTTATTATTATATAGTTGAATAATTTCCTTTAAATTAATTAGGTTGTATTTTGTTACAGATTTGTGGAGTGTAGTTGTACAAGAGACTTAACAACCTTCATTATTCACTGTGTTCATCCTTACATCAACTACTACTACTACTACTACTAGTTAATGTGAGTGTTTTATGAAGTTACTGTGTGTGTGTGTGTGTGTGTGTGATGTTTCTCTCTCCACTAACACACACACACACACACAGGTATTATAACAACAGTAACATATTGTGTGTGTGTGTGTGTCTGATATTTCTCTCTGCACACACACACGCACACAAAATGTTAATGTCGTTATCAAAACTGTGTGTGTGTGTGTGTGTGTATTTGTCACACACACAATGTTATATTGTTGTTATAATATCTGTGTGTGTGTGTGTGTGTATTTGTCACACACACACAGTATTATAATAACACTAAGGAGATAATACACTGTTGGTACATTGGAGTATCTTGATTCCTCCAAAGTATGTCAGAAAACAGAACCAGATGAACAAAAATAATGGTGTTTGTTTTGTTGTTTGGAATAGTTTGGAGGAATTAATTGTTCCAGATTTATATTGGAGTGTCTTGATTCCTCCAAACTATTCCAGGAAACTACAGGAATAGTTTGGAGGAATTAATTGCTCCAGATTTATATTGGAATGTCTTGATTCCTTCAAAGTATGTCAGGAAACAACTTCAACATTTTGACAATGGTGTTCTGTTGTTGCTTGGAATAGTTTGGAGGAATTAGTTGCTCCAGAATTACATTGGAGCGTCTTGATTCCTCCAAAGTATGCCAGGAAACATGACAATGGTGTCCTGTTGTTGGTTGGAATAGTTTGGAGGAATCAATTGCTCCACATTTACCACCAACACTGTACTATCCCCTAAAGTTATATTTAAACTCTTAAGCTCCTTCCACACGAGGCAAAAAAACTTCGGGCAGACACTGTTACCAATATCGTGGGTGTGGCACAAGTGGTAAATAGCTGCCAGAGACCGTTCGATCTGGTTACACTGGTAAAAAGCGAGAGAATTTCACTGGGTTGCGTCTTTTTGCCTTGTGTGGATGGGACTTTACAGGTATAAAATTATCATTGATGTTATAATAATATTTGTCTGTGTGTGTGTGTGTGTGTGTGATATGTCTCTCTCACACACACACATACAGTATTATAATAACATCAATAATTTTTACTTGAACCTGATGTTATAATAATATTTGTCTGTCTGTGTGAGTGAGAGTGAGTGATATCTCTCTCTCCCTCTCTCTCACACACACACAGTATTATAACATCAATAATTTTTACTTGAACTGTACATCGTTTTAGGTATGTAATTATCACTGATGGTTATAATATTTGTCTGTCTGTGTGTGGTATTTCTCTCACACACACAGACAATATTATAACATCAATAATTTTTACTTAAACCCTACATTCTTTTATGTATGTAATTATTACTGGTGTTATTATAATATTTGTTTGTTTGTGTGTGTGTGATATTTCTCTCACACACACACAGACAAATATTATAATAACATCAATAATTTTTAATTGAACCCTACACCCTTACAGGTATAAACTAATTAATTTATTCACCTGGTGGAATTATAATTATGTTAATACTATAGAGGTTTTTTAATAAAGTATAATAATTAATAATGTATTTAATTTTTATTTCCTGTTATTATACACTGTATTATATTAGAGGTTTTGTTCTTGTGTGTTCTTCTGTCTTGTTGTCCTTCTCTTGTAGTGTTTGTTCTCTTGTTCTCCTCTCTCTTGTGTTGTTCTTTTCTCCTCCTCTCTCTCGTGTTGTTCTCCTCTTCCTCTTCTCTCTCTCTCCCACTACACACCTGTAAAATAAACAAATTAATTATTGTTAAGGTCATATATAAATAGAAAATATATAATAATAAATCTGGAGCAAATGATTCCTCCAAACTATTTTTTTTTTTCCCAAGCAACATGCATACTTTGAAGGAATCAAGAAACTCCTATGTAATTCTGGAGCAAATGATTCCTCCAAACTATTTTTTTTTTCCAAGCTACATACATACATATAAATCATAGTGGGCAATTAGGTTGATATTATTATTATTATTACTATTATTACTACTATTATTACTATTATTATTACTATTATTATTTTTATTATTATTTTTATTATTACTATTATTATTATTATTTTTATTATTACTATTATTATTATTTTTATTATTACTATTATTATTATTTTTATTATTACTATTATTATTACTATTATTATTATTTTTATTATTATTATTATTATTATTGAATGTTACTGTACTTGAACATTTAATACAATCTTTGACAAAACACAAACAGCTGCTTACATTTCATAAGTTAACAGAAATAGATTGAGAAAACAAAATGTAAGAACAGTACTGTACAGTCGTAATCAAAAATAATCATCCATAGAGGGGTAACTCACCTAAGAGTTTGACAGCTGTAAAATGTATTTTTTAGCTTATAGGCTTTCCATTAAATAGGTTAACTACCATCTTTTAATTTAATAGAAGTAGCTACGAAGTATTTAAAAACAATAATATCATAATTATGTGAACGTGAAAACATTACACAGTAAATCATTTGAGGTACCCATATGTGGATGATTATTATTGACCACAACTGTACAACATAGCAGAAGAATCAGAAGGGACAGAACCAAAAGATAGAGAACATAAGGACATGATGAGATGTTGTGACCTGTTAGAGAATTCACTTAAGGTGACAGAATTTTGTTGGTAGTAAATCTGGACCAACTGAGAGAGAATGGAAGGAAGAAAGGAATGAATGAGAGAAAATGGAAGAATGAAGGGAAGAGAGAGAGAATGGAAGAAAGGAATGAATGAATGAAGGAGAGAGAGAGAGAAATACAACAATGTAATTCCATACAAACTTACAGTTGTAGTAGTAGTAGTTGATGTAGTTGTTGTTGTTGTTGTTGTTGTTGTTGTTCCTCAAGGTCCTATAGTAAATGCTTGTACTGTTGTTGTTGTTGTTGATGGAAGGAAGAACACAGTGGACAACAAACAAACAATGAAGGTTCCTCAGTCTCTTGTACAACTCCACAACTCTGTAACAACAAATTACAACCTATTTAATTTATGGATGAGCAAAGATATGTGAAGAAATTAATAATAACAATAATAATAATAATAAAAGTAATAATAATAATAATAATGGGAATAGGGGGACAGGCTTGGGGGGGGTTTAGGGGGGTGCGGGAGTATGGGACAGGCTTGGGGGGTGCGGGAATAGGGGGACAGGCTTTCTACCCACCCCAAACCTGTCCCACTATTCCTGCACCCACCTAACCCCCCCCACCCCCAAGCCTGTCCCCCTATTCCCGCACCCCCTTAAGGTTAATTCTATGTCTTGTCTCTATTACAACTCAACTCTACAACTCTGTAATAACAAATTACAACCTATTTAATTTATGGATGAGCAAAGATAAGTGAAGAAATGGTTTGTAAGCTTCCCAACCAACCTTACACTTGTAAGGCTTCATTATTTTCCAAAAGGTGAGTATCCACATTCACAAAATCTATCCAACAGTTAGATAATAATAATCACTGTATAGTTTATTCACCAAATTCATTAAATAATTCACCCAGAAGTCATTTAATAATAATAATAATAATAATAATAATAATAATAATAATAATAATAATAATAATAATAAAAATAATAATACCAGTAATAATAATAATAATAATAATCACTGTATAGTTTACTCACCAAATTCATTAAATAATTCACCCATAAGTCATTTACACGGCTAACATTCTTTTGTTTGCGTGCTTACAAACCAATACCAACCACTGTGGAATTGACCCTAAGAGAGACAGTACAATGTTGGTGGTAAATGTGGAGCAAATAATTCCTCCAAATATTATCATGAAACACACACACACACACACACCTATATGGAAGGAGCTTGTTTTGTGGCATAGTTAGGAGGAATCAGAAGCCTCCACACACACACACACACACACACACACATACATACAGTATCCAGACACGGACATACACACATCACTGGGAAGGAGCTGGTGTCTTTTTGTGTTCTCAGGAAGGAAGGAAGGAAGGAAAGGAAAGGAAGGAAAGGGAAAGGAAAGAAAGGAAAAGGAAGGAAAGGAAAGGAAAGGAAAGGAAAGAAGGAAGGAGAGGCAGGGAGAAGCAGAGTGAACATTAAGAAAAGGAAGGAAGGAAGGAAGGAAAGAAAGAAAGGAAGGAAAGAAAGGAAAGGAAAAGGAAAGGAAAAGGAAAAGGAAAAGGAAGGAAAGGAAAGGAAGGAAAGGAAAGGAAAGAAGGAAGGAGAGGCAGGGAGAAGCAGAGTGAACATTAAGAAAAGGAAGGAAGGAAGGAAGGAAAGAAAGAAAGGAAGGAAAGAAAGGAAAGGAAAAGGAAAGGAAAAGGAAAAGGAAAGGAAAAGGAAGGAAGGAAGGAAGGAAGGAAGGAAAGGAAGGAAGGAAGGAAGGAAGGAAAGGAAGGAAGGAAAGGAAAGAAGGAAGGAGAGGCAGGGAGAAGCAGAGTGAACATTAAGAAAAGGAAGGAAGGAAGGAAGGAAAGGAAGGTAGAAGCAAAGTGAACATTAAGAGAAGGGAGATATATATATATTGATAGATGATAGTATTTGATTAAAAGATGTATTTTGATCAGTAATGAAATACTCTGGGCAAGATACTAAATGGAAAATAAGGTTATTAATGTTAGATGAAGTGTTGTATTCTAAAACCAACACCAATAGTGACAACAAACAGGTTACTTAGTTAGTTAGTGTTAAGGGGGTGCGGGAATAGGGGGGACAGGCTTGGGGTGGGTGAAGGGGGATTTTGGGGGGTGCGGGAGTAGGGGGACAGGCTTGGGGGGTGTGGGAGTAGGGGGCAGGCTTGGGGGAGGTTTAGGGGGGTGCAGGAGTAGGGGGACAGGCTTGGGGGGTGTGGGAGTAGGGGACAGGCTTGGGGGGTGTGGGAGTAGGGGATAGGCTTGGGGGAGGTTTAGGGGGGTGGTGCGGGAGTAGGGGACAGGATTGGGGGGTGCGGGAGTAGGGGACAGGATTGGGGGCTGCGGGAGTAGGGGGACAGGATTGGGGGGGGGGGGGGTTAGAGCGGTGCGGAAATAGGGAGCAGGCTTTCTACCCACATCCAAGCTTGTACCCCTACTCCCACACCCCCCTAAACCCCCCCCAAGCCTGTCCCCTACTCCCGCACCCCCCTAACCCCCCCCCAAGCCTGTCCCCCTACTCCCGCACCCCCTTAGACAGCAGTATGGTAGCAGAAATTTATAACAAAATATTGAGAAGGTAGAAGAGAAGTGTTAAAATGACAAGGAATGAAAATATGACATTAAAGGAGAAGGAAGTAGAACTTAAGGAACAACTTCAATATGTACAGCCAGCTGCAGAAATTCACGTCCATCTCATGTATTTAATATTGCTAATATGACCAGATACTTGCATTCTGAACCAGTTTCCATTTTAACAACATAAGTAATTTACCATATGAGAACTATATCTGTCATTTCTTCATTAAAATTGTATTACAACATAACTATAACTAATACATTACAACATACATAATTTACCATATGAGAACTATATCTGTCATCTCTGCATTAAAATTGTATTACAACATAACTATAACTAATACATACACAGGTGGAAATGAAGCGAACTTATGCTGCCGACTGTACACAAACATAAATGAAGCCCTGGAGGAAAATGTCAGGTATGAAAGAAATTGGTGAGAAAATAATAATGAAGTAGAAAGAGAGAGTTGATTTGATATCCTGTGATTCAGTTGTGGAACAGGTAATAAACAGAACAGTGAGATAAACTACAGGAATAGAAGCAGTTAATATTTTAGGTTAGGTTAGGTTGGGTTGGGTTAGGTTAGGTTAGGTTAGGTTGGGTTGGGTTGGGTTAGGTAACAGAACAGTGAGATAAACTCCAGGAATAGAAGCAGTTAATATTTTAGGTGATAAACAGAATATAGAACAGGAAGTGGTGGTAGAAATTAACAAACAAAAAAAGTGAGTGAATGTCGAGAGAAATTAAAAGTTATCTTTGCAGAAATTTTTAGAAATTAATAGAAATTTTCAGGTGAGGTTGAATGGGCAAAACAAGGAAATAAAATAGAAGAAGAAGAGATTAAAAAGGTGATAAGAAGTAATGAAAAACTGCTAAGGTATAGTTGGTGTCAAATATAATCATCCATATAGGGGTAACTCACGTAAGAGTTTGACAGCTTCCCTCTGTTCCTTAGATGATAAACTTTCCAATAAATAGGTTAACTACCATTGTTTAATTTAATACAAACAGCTACATACTACTTAAAACAATAATATCGATAACTCTGTGTCCCTGGTGTCCCTTCTCTGTGCAACAGGTTACTTAGGGTAGTAGGGATAGATGGGAAGGAGAATACAGGTGTATGTGTTTCTGGAGGATGAAAGTGGGAGGGACTGTTGGCCTGTCACACTGGGAATACACAGATATAGAGGAGGGTGTGTCACTATTATTGGAGGTGATAGTATATAATTATAGTATTTGTACCAATACACTTGCAGTACCTACATCAATATACGAGGTGTACACTCCATCAAAAAAGTATCGCGCATTTCCCTCGTAAAACATTCTGACACCTAAGACGATGGCTACTGAAAACGAGCTTGTTTATCATGAGCTGTAGCGATCATTTACAGAACCATCGGACACCACCTGCGCCACACTTTTTTGATCCAGTGTACAGTCGGCGGCAAAAGTCCTGTCACCTCACTTGCTTCACCGAGGCACGCGATGTTCATAGACTCGAGATTATTAAGTGTAGAAAACGTGTGTATTTCTCAAGTCCATGAACACTGCGTCTCTCGGTGAAGCAGGTGAGGCGACAGGACTTCTGCCGCCGACTGTACATAATTAATATAACAATGCCGTGTACTGCAGTGTACATCCACTCAGGTGGAGAATGTTCACACAATTGGTTGTTCACACACTTGTTCCCAGCCACCAAACATCCACACTGCATTGTCTCAAAACATGTTCACGAGTTTGTACGTCCAAACGAGACATGTCGAACATGAAACCGAACATGTCTGAGGCAATGTTTTGAAAATGTCTCCAAACATGTCTCAGTACCGTGTGGCCGAGGCTTAACACACACACACACACACACACCTATATGGAAGGAGCTTGTTTCATGGCATGGTTAGGAGGAATCAGAAGCCTCCAAACACACACACACACATCCATGGTACATACAATGTCTCCATATAAAGACAACAGAACCATCGTATACACCATGAATGTTGTTGAATATGGTACAATGTAACTTTACAAATACTTACAGTAATCTATAATAATGTCTTGTTGTTGTTGTTGTTGTTATTGTTGTTGTTGTTGTTGTTGTTGTTGTTATAGATGGAAGGAGGTCTCATACTTGTACAACTCCAGTTAATTCCAAAACTCTGTAACAAATATACAACCAAATCAGTTTATATTTTTTTTTTAAACCTAATAATTATACAATTTATAATTTTTACAAAACCTAATACATACACAGGTGGAAATGAAGCCAACTTATAATAATAATAATAATAATAATAATAATAATAATAATAATAATAATAATAATATTAATAATAATAATAATAATAATAATAATATTAATAATAATAATAATAATATTAATAATAATAATAATATTAACAATAATAATAATATTAACAATAATAATAATATTAATAATAATAATAATATCAATAATAATAATATCAATAATAATAATAATAATAAAAAGAAGATGCATAGAGAAAGATAAAAGGTTAAGACTATGTAACTGCAATACAATATCATTATTATTATTAGGTTTGTTGTTTTGTAATGATAAGAGTCACTTGGTAAACATTCATAATAATCAATAACTTCTCTTTCCATGTAACCTGTGTAAGAATTTCTGTGGCAAACTGTATATGGGTTTATTCCACAGTGGTATTGGTTTGTAAGCTTCCCAACCAACCACACTTGTAAGGCTTCGTTATTTTCCAAATGGTGAGTATCCACATTCACAAAATCTATCCAACAGTTAGATAATAATAATCACTGTATAGTTTACTCACCAAATTCATTAAATAATTCACCCACAAGTCATTTATAAGGCTAACATTCTTTCGTTTGCGTGCTTACAAACCAATACCAACCACTGTGGGATCGACAAAAACAAGACATAAGTTAGGTTAGGTTACGCTAGGTAATGGTTAGATTAGGTTAGGTAATGGTTATGTTATGTTAGGTAATGGTTAATTGGTGTTTAAGCATTGTAATAAATATTTAGTATTATATTTAGATAATAATAATTGTTACATGGTTGGTGTGTGTGTGTGTGTGTGTGTGTGTACCAAAGAGAGATAGTGACATATTTACACTACACCACTTAATAGTAGTAGTAATAGTAGTGGTAGTAGGGTTGAGTAGGAGGTTAGGGATAAGTTTAAACCTCTATGTATTAATCAGATAGAGTTTGACACTTTTAATGGTTTGCCTGTTACCCTGGAAGAGCAGAAGGATGACTTCATTAAGGCACTAATTAGGAGATGAAGGAATTCAAATATCAAGTTAGAAAAAGTGAATGATTTATGGTACAGAATTAAGACAAGTAAATATAGGGAGGAAATTAAACAGATGGAAGTATGTGTTGGCATTAACTCATGAGGGTCTGTCTGCTGGGAGGACTTTTAGGGATAACCAACACTGATGATAGGGTTAGCAGTTCATTTTATTGGGTAGGAATGTCTAACCAAGTCAAGAGATGGTGCTATAGTTGTGACAGGTGTTAGAAGATATTACCTAAGGGTAAAGAGAGCAAGGTACCCCTTGGTTCAGTTCCTCTTAAGAGTGTCCCTTTTCAAAAGATAGCAATAGATCTTGTACACCGTATTAGTCCTCCATCCTCACAGGACAATAGATGGGTACTGACATTAATTAATTATGTCACAACGTGGACCAAAACAGTAGCTTCATCAGTAATAGAAACTGAAAGAGTGGCTGAAGCTTTACTAGACATTCTTAGCAGTGGGCTTTGCTCAAGAAATATTGAGTGATAGAGATTATCAGTTCACTTCAAACATAATGCAGGAAATATATAGACTCATTAGTGTAAAGCAATGTTTTATGTCTCCTTATCATCCAATGGCTAATGGTCTTTGTGACAAGTTTAATACATATATACATATACCACACTTTCATCTTCACACTGGACACTTGTTAAGAGTGTCCATTGGATTGGGACCGGTACCTACCAGTAGTTTTATTTGCATAGAGAGAGGTACCCCAAGCACACACAGGATTTACACCCTTGGGACTGTTGTATGGTCACATGGTAAGGGGCCCTCTGAGACTGTTGTATGGTCACATGGTAAGGGGCCCTCTGAGACTGTTGTATGGTCACATGGTAAGGGGCCCTCTGAGACTGTTGTATGGTCACATGGTAAGGGGCCCTCTGAGACTGTTGTATGGTCACATGGTAAGGGGCCCTCTGAGACTGTTGTATGGTCACATGGTAAGGGGCCCTCTGAGACTGTTGTATGGTCACATGGTAAGGGGCCCTCTGAGACTGTTGTATGGTCACATGGTAAGGGGCCCTCTGAGACTGTTGTATGGTCACATGGTAAGGGGCCCTCTGAGACTGTTGTATGGTCACATGGTAAGGGGCCCTCTGAGACTGTTGTATGGTCACATGGTAAGGGGCCCTCTGAGACTGTTGTATGGTCACATGGTAAGGGGCCCTCTGAGACTGTTGTATGGTCACATGGTAAGGGGCCCTCTGAGACTGTTGTATGGTCACATGGTAAGGGGCCCTCTGAGACTGTTGTATGGTCACATGGTAAGGGGCCCTCTGAGACTGTTGTATGGTCACATGGTAAGGGGCCCTCTGAGACTGTTGTATGGTCACATGGTAAGGGGCCCTCTGAGACTGTTGTATGGTCACATGGTAAGGGGCCCTCTGAGACTGTTGTATGGTCACATGGTAAGGGGCCCTCTGAGACTGTTGTATGGTCACATGGTAAGGGGCCCTCTGAGACTGTTGTATGGTCACATGGTAAGGGGCCCTCTGAGACTGTTGTATGGTCACATGGTAAGGGGCCCTCTGAGACTGCTGAGTGATATCTGGTCTGGAGAAGCCAAAGATAATCAAGTTTACAACATGTATCAGTATGTGTTAGATTTAAGAAATGGCTTAGAGGATATCTGAAACACCGCTCGGAATAACTTAAAATCATCAGGAGAAAAGTATATAAATATCATTATGATAAAAGAACTAATAAGGATAGAGTGATAGAGGTTGGTGATAAGGTGTTAGTCTTATTACCAACCAGTACTAACAAATTGCTTTTAAACTGGAAAGGGCCCTATGAGATTGTAGAGAAAATTGGAAATTAAGATTACAGGGTCATTCTAAACCAGGGTTGTCAAACTCATTTACCCCAGCGGGCTAAATTGAATTAGAGTATACAGTACTCAGGCCAGATAATTATGAACAGATCCATACCACTTATTAAGGAAGTAATATAATAATAATGGATTAATGATAATAATAATAATGAAAATAATAATAAGAAAGAAAGGTAAATTTTATCTAAATTTGTGTTTACATGTTAAGTTATAAATACAAGTCATATAGATGTGTGTTTGACACTCCTGATATACAGTATACAGTATAGTACTTTACATGTATGTAATTAGGGTACACTTCTGTATTATTTTACATGTATCAAATTTATTGTGTAATTATTGTCATAGTTTTCATGGATTTGTACCATTTTATATTCCTGTACTGTCTCATAATAATACAAAGAAATACAAAAATTATCTCTTACTCTCTCTACCTCTCATACACACATACACTCTCTCTCTCACACACACACACACATACATGTTCAAATCCCACTGTGGGTGGTGGTGGTGGCTTGGCGGCTGTGGAAGTCAGCTTTCCCACGGCGGCTGTAGAAGACATATTCTGTAGTGGTGGCTGGAGTCATGGCTGTGTGGCTGTGGTTCTGTAATAATAATAATAATAATAATGTTAATAATAGTGATAATAATATATAATAATAATATACAATAATAATAATGATAGTGATAATAATATATAATAATATTATACAATAACATTAATAATAATAGTAATAACAACAACTATTTTTATAACATCTGGAAACACAGAAACATGTTACACATGCTGGTCAATCATCTAACATAAAAAGCTTCACCAACGGCATCCCCCAAGGCTCAGTACTCTCACCCAGCCTTTTCAACTTATACATGCACGACCTACCAACACCCCAGACACCACAAATACAAGTAGCCTCCTATGCAGACGACATAACACTCACATGTACACACAGAAATGCAGACACAGCCACTCACATCCCCCAACCCTACCTCAACACACTCAATGCCTGGTTCATCACAAACAGACTTAAAATAGCACCCACCAAGTCAACAGCCACCCTTCTCACCAACTGGAACGCAGAACACCGCTACACACCACACCTCACCATAAACAACACACCTATACCACACACACACACCCCCAAAATACTTGGCATAACATACAACACATCTATGACATTCAAACAACACATCACAACCATCAAAAACAAATGCATGCAAAGACTTAAGGCCCTCAGATCACTTACCAGCACAACATTTGGACACAATAAAGAAACCACAACCACAGTATACAAACAATACATCCGATCAGTGATGGATTATGCAAGCCCCGCCTGGGCCTCAAACCTCACTGAGACTCATCACAACACCCTACAGACCATACAAAACAGAGCCCTAAGAACAATCACAGGCTGCACAGCTACCACACCCACAGACCACTTACACCATGAAACCAAAATCTTCAAGATTAAGGACCACCTTGACATGAGAGGCACACAAACATTTGCCGCAGCCTCCAAAAATCTACGCCACCCACTACACTACATGGCAAAACACCCAGAGATGCCAAGAAACATCAAAACAACCCCCAGTACACCATACCATACACAAATATTATCATCTCTTACACCCTGCCCACCCCAAACCAGCCTCCAAAAACACATCCACACTCAAATCACCCACCAATCCATCAAAAAACTTAAAAATAACACCCTGCTGCATGCACGACCCCCTGACATCCACCCATCAGAATCCTCCCTTCCCCGCGAAGACAGAGTCCACCTGGCCAGATTGAGAAGCGGCCACCATCCGGCTCTTCTGACATATCAAAAGAAACTAGATAGAGCCATCACAGATACCTGCCCAGGATGCAACACAGCACCCCATTCTATTAAACACATTATGGAAGACTGCAACGAACACAACGACACTCGCCAACAACACAAGATACACTCACTGAGGGCACTGTGGGAAAGCCCGGTTCAAGCCATAGCCTTCCTCAAGAGCTCGGGGCTGTTCGGCCAGACAGCTTGAGGAACTTCAACAACAACAACACAAGCCAAGTGTACAGTCATCCAAAGAAGATCATGATGGTCGGGTTTTCAAAGTGGTCTGTCTGGTCATTAGCATATTCTTGATCCAAGCAACAGACCACCATTGTTTTTGTTGATGAGCAAATGATTCCTCCATGCAAACTATTCCAAGCAAATGATTCCTCCATGTAAACTATTCCAAGCAAATGATTCCTCCATGCAAACTATTCCAAGCAAATGATTCCTCCATGCAAACTATTCCAAGCAAATGATTCCTCCATGCAAACTATTCCAAGCAAATGATTCCTCCATGTAAACTATTCCAAGCAAATGATTCCTCCATGCAAACTATTCCAAGCAAATGATTCCTCCATGCAAACTATTCCAAGCAAATGATTCCTCCATGCAAACTATTCCAAGCAACAGACCACCAAGTGCTACTTCTCCCCATATTCTTCCATACACTTTTGTACGTTTTTTTTTATTTTTTTTTATAAATTCCTGCGGCACATATTCGTGTATCTTACACACACACACACACACACACACACACACACACACACACACACACACACACACACACACACACACACACACACACACACACACCTACACACACCTACACACACCTACACACACACAACTGAACTGGGATATTGTGCTGAACGGACGTGCTTGAGACAGCTCCGGTGTTGAGTGCACTCTTTTGTCTGAGCCTCTACACACTGAACATATCTTGCATATAAGAGGGAAGTTTAGACACCTGGCAACATCAGTGGCTTATTGCTGGAGCGAAATGTGTATCTAGAGTGACTTTATTGAAGGTAACTCTTGAGAACATTATCGTATTGATTTGACTGTCGGTAGTAAACAAACAGCTGTGGCAACTCGAATACCTACCCACCAACTCGAGACCTTGAATCCAGAGATCATACAGACAGTATAATGGCACAGGAGCAAGGGTCAGGATTGGAGAATCTAGTGAAGACAAAGGTAGAAGAACTTGCGAATATTACTAGTATTATTGAAGCGAAGGAAACCAGGAGTGTGAGCAAGAAGGTCAAGGATGTGGCAGCCGTGATATTGCCTGGCCTGGCTAACATTATAGCAGTAGCTGTGGCCACGGCAGTATCCAGTGTCATCAAAGAATTTAATGATAGGCTGGAGAGTAAGGCAGCCGAAATGCAGCGGATATCCCTCCTTAACACATTTGAAAATGACAAGCTGGAGCAGTACAGTCGACGGGAAAACCTGCGTATTTCTGGGCTGGAGGAAGAGGATGATGAAACCGAGGAAGTGCTCGAAGCCAAAATCATTGAACTTGCTCAGGATATTGGAGTGAAGATCAAGTCGAATGACATATCGTTGGCTCACCGTATGGGGCGGAACAGAGAAGAAGGTAGGCCCGTGATTGTGAGACTTTGCCATAGGAAAAAAAAGAATGAAATAGTGATCAACAAGAAAAAGCTTAAAGAAAAACATAGAAAGGTGTATGTAAACGAGGATTTAACCTCGTTGAGGGCTAGAATGATAAGTGTAGTAAAGGAGCATAAAGCAGTGAAAAATGTGACCACAAGAGATGGGAGCATTTTAGCCTGGCTCAATAGTGGAGGCAGACCTGTGGTTGTAAATAATCCTTTTGATTTACATAAGGTGGGAATTGCCTCTCCCGACTGGAGGAAGCTTAATTTGGATCACTTAATCAAGTGCTAGGATAGTGCTGGTGCACAGCATAGACCTGGGCACAATGTTGCCCATGCTCCACTTCAAAGAAGACCTATACCGTGTGGTCCACACGAATTATATCTTGATGTGTTGTCTCTCAACGTTTGTGGCATTAGGTCTAAGTTTTTATCAGCTGAATTTGTAAGATATATCCAAAGTTATAGTATACTTTGCGTTTGTGAAACGAAATGTGATGATACTGATATGGTTAATGTGAAGGAGGAAATGGAAAATATTGGTTATGACATTGTATTTAAAAACAGACGTAAATTAAGCAGGTATAAATCTGGAGGTTTGCTTATTGCAGTCAGGAAGAATATGAACCTTAAGTGGAGGCAAATTAGCACCAAATATGAGTCCTTACTCACAATTAAAATTGATAAAGATAGTTTAGGCTCAGATACAGATTTGTTGGTAAGTTGTGTTTATATTCCACCTTCTCACTCAAGGTATGGCAAAGTGGAGCATTTTGACGAACTGGATAATTTTTTACTTTCTTTTACTAAGGATGACTACATGCATATACTTTGTGGGGACTTTAATGCCCATACTCTAACTATGCCCGATGTTGCTGTTGGTGACAGGGATAATGAGCATGTGTCTGTTGAGGTAGTACCTTATACAAATTTAATTGGCATAAGTGAGAAGAGGGCAAACCAGGATGTAACCCCGGATAGGAATTCTTATGGAAGAAAACTGGTGGACATATGTAGAAATCATCAAGTGTATATTTTTAACGGAAGAATGGGGAAGGACGACGGTGTTGGTAAACCTACAACCACACATGATACAACCATAGATTATTTTTTGGGTTCACCAACAATAATGCAGCGTATAGTAGATTTTATGGTACTTGATTATGATCCATTGTTATCTGATGTCCATTGTGGATTACATACTAAAATAAGGTTTATAGGGTCAAGTATGATCACCCAAGTACACACAAATGTCGGTGAAGCAGCCCAGGATAAGGTTAGGCCAGGAAAATGGAATCTGGAGAAGAAGATTGATTATGTGAGGAATATTGATGTAGGTAAGGTAAATGGGCTAATTGCAAGGATGAATAACCTTTCGGTGGAGTGTATTAACCAGGAGCTAACACGAATCTTGATTCAGCCTGCTTATTTAACTTTCGCACAATTTAAGAAAAGAACATATGTTAAAAAGACCAACAATGCTTCTTTAAAAGGTTATGATAGACAAAGCTGGAAATCTAGGAGAGATTACCACAGAGCCAGACATAAATATCACTTGCACAGGAACAGGGAAAATTTTAACAGCATGATTATGGAAAGTAAGAGTTACAAAGGAAATTTAAAAAGAGTTAGGAATAAAGAGAGAGATAAATTGATCGAGGAACTCGGAAAATTTAGACACAGTGACCCTAAAGTATATTGGAAAATACTAAAGGGTCAGAAAAAAACGTGCAAGATCCCTATTGTGCTTAATGATTTTTATAGCCATTTTACACAGCTAGCCAGTGATGATAATAGTAATGATGTTGAGGCAGATGCTGTACGAGTGGAAAATAACGATCAAACTGACCCCTCCCCTATACTGAACGATCCTATAACCAAGGAAGAGGTAGAAAGAAATATTAAGAAATTAAAAAACAACAAATCCCCGGCAACTGATTTGATATTAAATGAATATATAAAAAGTACCCAATATATTCTCTGTCCCTTGTATGTTAAGTTCTTTAACAAAATTCTTGATACTGGTATCTGGCCATCTGAGTGGTTGGTTGGTACTATAGTACCCCTTTATAAAAATAAGGGGGACATAAAAGATACCAATAACTATCGCGGTATTACTTTACTTAGTTGTATGGGGAAACTGTTCACCTCAATACTCAATGAGAGACTTGGTCAATATGCTGATGTTATGAACACAATTAGTGAGGCACAAGCAGGATTTAGGCAAGGCTACTCCACATTGGATCATATTTTTGTGTTGAAATGTGTAATAGATTTGTTTCTTTGGAAAAAAAGGAAACTTTTCTGTTTGTTTGTGGACTACAAGAAGGCTTTTGATATGGTATGGCGGGAAGGGCTGTGGTTCAAGTTGGTGAAAGAAAAGGTTAATGGTAAAATACTTAACGTAATAAGAAATATGTATAATAACATAAAAAGTTGTGTAATGTTAAACCAACAAATTTCAGACACCTTTAAGTGTGATGTGGGAGTAAGGCAAGGTGAAAACCTATCGCCTATGCTTTTTGCCTATTATGTTAACGATATAGAGAGCAATTTAATTGAACAAGGATGCAACTATGTAAATTTTGGTGATGAATTCCTAAACTCATATCTAAAACTATTTGTTTTAATGTACGCAGATGATACTATTATTTTATGTGATAATGAAGAAAGAATGAATAAGGTATTGACTTCTCTGTATGATTATTGTAATGACTGGAAATTAAGGTTTAACTGTAATAAATCTAAAATAGTTGTGTTTAGCAGGGGGAGAACTCGCATAGATAATATTAATTTTCACTTTGGTTCCGAGAACATAGAGGTAGTTTATGATTATAAGTATCTTGGTGTATTGTTTAATTATAATGGTAGGTTTGGCAAAGGAGAGATGGAACTAACAGAACAGGCCACAAGAGCCATGTACTCAGCAGTAGGCAAGTGTAGAAAGTTTGATTTGCCAGTCGATTTACAAATTGATATATTTAGTAAAATGGTATTACCAATACTGACGTATGCATGTGAAATTTGGGGTCATTATATTGTGAGAGAGAGTGAGTTACTGTATATGAAATATTTAAAACAGATACTGTGTGTTCATAAAAATACATGTAATGACATACATGGTTTACGGTGAACTTGGAGTGTTTCCTCTTGACATTCACATAAAAAGCAGAATGGTTGGGTATTGGGCAAGAATAATCTTAGGTAAGGATACCAAATTGTGTCATGTAATGTATCAATGCTTATTGCAACTGGACAGGTCAGGGATTTACACCTCCCCATGGATACTATGTATTAAAAATATCCTTAATGAGTGTGGTATGTCAGGATTATGGTTGTCTCAACAGTTACCTAACACAATATGGATTAAAAAAGCTGTAGAATTAAGGTTGAAAGACCAATGGATTGCTAAGTGGAGGGCCAACATAACAACAAAATCGATATGCTGCAACTATAGGATATTTAAGTTTGATTATGGTATTGAACAGTACCTTGTTAAGCTGCAAAAGAGAAATCAAATTATCGTAACTAAACTTAGAACTTGCAATAATAGATTACCTGTGAATGTTGGCAGACAGGTTGGTGTAAATAGGGACGATGGTGTATGTAGTAAGTGTGATGCTGGTAACATTGCTGATGAATTTCATGTTCTATTTGTTTGTACTAATGAAGAAATAATGAGGTTACGTCAAAAATATATACCAAATTATTATATAAGAAGGCCTACAAATTTTAATTACATGTTGTTAATGCAAAATACAAATATAAATGTTCTGAAGAATTTTTCCATGTTTGTTAGATCAGTTCTGAGAATGTTCAGATGAGTCATGTCATATGCATAATTGTTATGGATTATATTGGTAGAGAAAAAATATTATTTTATATGTGGATGTTGCTGGATGTGTAGATAATAATGTATGAGTTGATAATATCGTATATTGTATGTGTGGATAATACTATCTGTGTGTAATATATTGTATGGTGGATGTGTATACGGTGTTGTATATGAAGATAATATTGTGAGAGCAGACTGCATTGTATTCAATTGTACGTGTGGATAATATTGTGTGAGTAGATAATATTGTATGTGTGGAAAATATTGTATATGTATGTGAATGTGTACTTGATGATGTATGTGTAGATGGTATAGTGTGTACAGATTGCATTACATATAGAGACAGTAGTATATATGTATATGTTACTGTATAATATGTTCATAAATTGCAAGTGGATACAGTAATACTGTACTGTAATTTTATAGTTAGGCCCAAATATGAATGTATACTGGGGCTGTGCTCCATACTTTCCTGTGAAAGTCTGAGAGATTAAATAAATTCAATTCAATTCAATTCAATTCAAACACCTACACCTACACTCGCCCATAATACTCACCATCACCACTGTTATATTATTACTACACCTTCATACTCCTACCTTTCCTATAGTTACCACTGTATTACACCATAGACAACACTCTAGCCTTACAAACAATATCTTCCCCCCCCATCACTTAATTAAGGAGGAAATTCGGTGTTGGTAATTCTGGAGCAACTGAATCCTCCAAACTATTCCAAGCAACAACAGAACACAATTAATTTTGTTCTTCTGGTCCTGTTTCCTGGCATACTTTGGAGGAATCAAGACACTCCAATGTAACAAAAGTGAATTACCACCTTAATGCTGTCATTCCCTCACACCCACTACTTGCTCATTACATAACATCACCTCACAATCACCTTATGTCCCACCTTTCTCACTTAATGTACAGCCACCAGCAGAAATTCAAGTCCAACTCATGTACTTAATATTGCTAATTAGACCAAGTAGTTGCATTCTGTACCAGTTTTTATTCCAACAACATATGTAATTTACCATATGAGAACTATATTATATATCTCTGTATTAAAATTGTATTACAACATTACTATAGTTAATACATACGCAGGTGGAAATGACGGGAACTTATACTGCCGACTGTACACTCATGGTTCCGACCAGGGGTACAGTCAGCAGTATAAGTTCCCTTCATTTCCACCTGTGTATGTATTAGCTATAGTAATGTTGTTGTAATACAATTTTAATACAGAGATGACAGATATAGTTCTCATATGGTAAATTACGTATGTTGTTGGAATAAAAACTGGTACAGAATGCAACTACTTGGACTAATTAGCAATATTAAGTACACGAGATGGACGGTAATATATGCTGCCGACAGTACCTGAAGGCCTCCCAGAAGAAAAAACTCACGTGGAACCCTGCAGCAGAGTCAGCCTTCAGTGAGGTGAAAAATAGGCTGACTGACTACACCTTCTCTGTGTAACCCTACCTACTTACACACCTACATCCATATATAGGCTGTCTGACTACACCTTCTCTGTGTAACCCTACCTACTTACACACCTACATCCATATATACTGATGATGTATCCAATGACACCAACAGCAGGACCGGCTTCAATCCACTTTGTTGTACCAGGCTTCAAATTGACCCCCCCACCCTCGTCTCCCTCCATCTGAAAAACACATTTAATTAAGGGGATGCAGGAATAGGGGGGGTTTAGGGGGGGTTTAGGGGGGTGCGGGAGTAGGGGGACAGGCTTGGGAGGGGGGTTAAGGGGGTACGGGAGTAGGGGGACAGGCTTGGGTGTGTGGGAATAGGTTACAGGCTTAGGGGGGTGCGGGAATAGGTGGAGAGGCTTGGGGGTGGGTTAGGGGGATGCGGGAATAGGGGACAGGCTTTCTACCCCGCCCCCAAGCCTGTCCCCCTATTCCCGCACCCCCCAAGGCTGTCCCCTACTCCCGCACCCCCTTAATTCATTCTACCTATGTATGTTATCATTTTGATATGCCTTATACATGTTGAGGGATGTATAATTTAAATCAATCAATCAATATATATATATATATATATATATATATACAGTATATATATATATATACAGTATATATATATATATATATATATATATATATATATATATATATATATATATATATACAGTATGTATATATATATACAGTATATATATATATATACAGTATATATATATATATACAGTATATATATATATATATATATATATATATATATATATATATATATATATATATATATATATATATATATATATATATATATATATATATATATATATATATATATATATATATATATATATATACTTACATAAATCAGCTTCACACACCTTATACCAACTCTCTGTACAATTCATTCAGTAAATATGGAAAGAATTATATACCGTTATTGTGTACGGTTTTTCTACCTTCATTACCCACTTATTTAGACCATTCTAAGACTATTTTATTCTATGGCATTTCCTCCACAAATTTCCAAGATATTCAAATGGGGCATTTTGAAATTTGCCTGACCTTACCTAACCTAACCTAGACCACATCCGACTACCGGGACCTAACCTGGGCAGACTACCGGGATATAACCGTGGTAAAGTACAGGAAATGACCGGGGCAAAATACTGGGACCTAGCCGGATCTGGCAACACTGCTACAAAACAGTAATTCTTTCAATAAATACCGATAATTCCTCCAAACTATTCCAAGCAACACAACACTATTATTTTTGTTCTTCTGGTCCTGTTTCCTGGCATACTTTGGAGGAATCAAGGCACTCCAATGTACCATAAAAGAATTAGGTATTTATTGAAAGAATTACCGTTTTGCAGCAGTGTTGCCAGATCCGGCTGGGTCCCAGTATTTTGCCCCAGTCATTTATTGTATTTTATCACGATTATTTCCCGGTAGTTTGCCCAGGTTAGGTTCCGGTAGTTTGCCCAGGTTAGGTCCCGGTAGTCTGATGCGGTCTAGGTTAGGTTAGGTTAGGTCAGGTCAGGCTAATTTCAAAATGCCCCATTTGAATATGCCCTATCTTGGAAATGGGGCATTTGCGGAGAAAATGCCATAGAAGAAAATAGTCTTAGAATGGTCTAATATAGTGGGTAATGAAGGTAGAAAAACCGTACGCAATAACGGTAATTCATTCAATATTTACCAAGAATTACTACGTTAATGGACCCTGTGTGTGATGTAGTAAGAAAATTGGAGGTTAGTGAGTCCTTCAAACATTGCCACCAAACACACACACACACACACACCTATATGCAAGGAGCTTGTTTTGTGGCATAGTCAGGAGGAATCAGAAGCCTCCAAACACACACACACACACACATTCTCCCTCTCTCTCCAACACACACACCTATATGGAAGGAGTTTGTTTTGTGGAATAGTTTGGAGGAATCAGAAGCCTCCAAACACACACACACCTATATGCAAGGAGCTTGTTTTGTGGCATAGTCAGGAGGAATCAGAAGCCTCCAAACACACACACACATGGAAGGAGTTTTTTTTGAGGAATAGTTTGGAGGAATCAGAAGCCTCCAAACACACACACACACCTATATGGAAGGAGTTTGTTTTGTGGAATAGTTTGGAGGAATCAGAAGCCTCCAAACACACACACACACACCTATATGGAAGGAGTTGCTGACACAGTACATTGGCGGCTGTGTGTAAGTACTGGCGGCTGTTTGGCGGCTGTGTGTAAGTACTGGCGGCTGTGTGGCGGCTGTGTGAAGATGAATCAAGCCGCCACTTACATACATTCTGTAACAATACATTATTAAGAGGTTATTTGAATGACACCACTGCCTGTGTATTTTGGCCGCCACACAGCCATTGGCGGTGATGGCTGGGACGGTGAGCCAGCCAGCCAGCCAGCCGCCGCCGCCTCCGCCGCCGCCGCCATTAACACAAATTGATCTATGTAATCAGAAACTATTATGGCGGTATTCAAGAACATCCGTGGTGTATACGATGGTGTGGTACTGTACGACGGCTCTGTTGTTTGTCCATGGACCCATCGTATCGGTACCATGCATAGTATACACCACGAACTTCTTGAATAGCATATGAACAGACGACTTCGACTTACCTCTGAGTCTCTATAGTAAATACTAAACACAATACCTTAGATTATCAAAATGTTTACCATAGATTTCCTTAAATTATCAAAAGGTATTTATTGAAAGAATTACCGTTTTGCAGCAGTGTTGCCAGATCCGGCTGGGTCCCAGTATTTTGCCCCAGTCATTTATTGTATTTTATCACGATTATTTCCCGGTAGTTTGCCCAGGTTAGGTTAGGTTAGGTTGCGGAGAAAATGCCATAGAAGAAAATAGTCATAGAATGGTCTAAAATAGTGGGTAATGAAGGTAGAAAAACCGTACGCAATAACGGTAATTCATTCAATATTTACCAAAGTGTATCTTAGATTTTCCCAGTTGTAATGGGTTGAATGCCTATTTTCCTTAGATGGTCAAAATATTACCTTAAATAGCCCAAAATTACGATACTCTGAAGTAATTACCTTAAGAATGAAAACACTGGTAATGGTCGAGACAGGCAGGGTTGCAAAGCCGACATGCCCAAAGTAAATATATAACATCCAAGATAATTAATTATTTTTTTAAATATATTATTTTAATTAAAATCAGTATAATAATTACATTTTTTTTTTCTAAGGTCAAACGAGTACGTAAGTTCTAAATTATCATTATATATATAACTAGACCGTGATATATAACATCCAAGATTATTAATTCTTTTTAGGATATATTATTTTAATTAAAATTAGTATAATAATTATATTTTAAATTTTATACTCTTATTTATTTCTACTTAACTCATAATAAATAAATAAAATAATAATAAATAAATAAAATAATATAGTGAATTGCCGACCTGCACAAAGTATCGTACGTATACGACTGACTAAATTATCGATTTTTCAGATTATGGTACGCTGTATTAATCAATTATGGTACTATTATTTTACTACTATTACTAATATTATTGTACTACTATTACTATTACCAATATTACTACTACTACTACCACCACCAATATTACTACTACTACTACTACTACCATAACCACTACTACTACTACCAATATTATTACTACTACTATCAGCACCAATATTACCACTACTACCACCACCAATATTACTACTATTACTTTTACCAATACTACTACTACTACTACTACTACTACTACCACTATTACCACTATCCACCGATATTACTACTACTGTACTACCAATACAACACTGAATTATCGTACGCATGGCAACTCTCCAACGTTTTCCGACTGGCAATCAGATGACGACATTTATTTTATTATTATTTATCGAATTTATCATCTATATTATTATTCCCTCGCTTCCCACAGTGTGATATACCGATAGATATATTTATAAACTATATCTCATAGCCACATGGACTTACCTAAGCTTCCAATATTTAAATTATTACGATAATACGCAAGGTTCCCAGACACCGACGCCATATTTAAAACGAGCGGGCAAATGCTGTTTTTATATATTATTTTTCTCTTCTATTTTTTATCTATCACTCCTCACGGTGGGTCACGTGGCTAAATTAATCTATTATCTACACATAAAAATTAGAATGAACTTACCTAAGGCTGTAATTAATGATTACTGAGTCGATAATTGACAACCACTCACCTGCGTCAAACCGCGTTAAAATGGCGCCACACATGCGTAACCTTACGTAACGAATCTTCTAAGTTGCCAGATCCTGTTGGCAATGAACCCTATGATCTAACATCAGTTTTTCCATTTTAATATAAAAACTACGATGTTAATTCGTCGGGTTTGTCTTAAATTAACGACTATTTACTAAAATACAATTTCTCAGATACTAAAAACTGCTGTTGATTGGTTATTTATTTAGATATTTACCATTCTAATTAGCCACATCATGTACTAATACATTTTGATTTTGAGTTGGTAATAATAAGTTAGGTTAGTTAGGTTTTGTCCGAATCATCTCCTACTGACCTTCGTATATACATTTATTTAAATTATTCACTAACCACTATTTGTACGCAAATCATTTTAATTTGATAACGTAGGTATATTTTTATGCAAGGCTGCTATAGTAAAAAAATAACAAATTCGTAATGTTTTAATGTCAAAATCTAAACCCACGTCAATCTAGTTAGCAGAATCGGACCGTGAGGTTTATTCTTTTTTTCTAACATTTCTAACGCCTTCCCATTCTCTAATCAAAAACCTTCCCATTTTCTATGACTTTTAAGGACCGACTATTTTAAAATTTAATATATTTTTAATGATGGACTATTTTAAAACCCAATATATTTAAATCCTTCGTTTTCTGTTCAGTCAACCGCCGACTCGAGCCTCGTTATAATGTTTTACACCTTTTAAAATTAAGTTGGAGGACGGAGGAAGCCTTAAATTGACCACAGGATGAAGGAAAAAGGAATTGGAGGACGAAGCAAGCCTTAAATTGACCACAGGACGAAGGAAAAGGGAGACAGGGGCAATTTATAACGGGGTACTTGAGTCAGACACACACTCTCTCTCCCTCTCTCTCTCTCACACACACACGGACACTCATTCTCTCTCTCTCTCTCTCTCTCTCTCTCTATTCGTTGGCTCCGGCATACAGTAATGCCATTTTGACCAATTTTCGGCTAGATCTAGCGGATTTGAAAATTATCTAGCGGGAAAAATATTGAAATTTTCAAGAGGATTTTACAAGAAGATTTTACAAGCGGATTTTAGAAGCGGATTTAACAAGAAGATTTTACAAGAAGATTTTACAAGCGGATTTAGCAAGAAGATTTTACAAGAGGATTTGAAAGGCCAATCTAGCGGAAAATTTTAAGAGCCTTTCCTATAATTAATTCAGCGGATTTTCTTGACTAGTCTAGCGGATTACAAAAATTTGAGTTTGCATTACTGCAGTTAACAGTTAAGGGGGTGCGGGAATAGGGGACAGGCTTGGGGGGGACTATGGGGGTGCGGGAGTAGGGGACAGGCTTGGGGGGGTTTAGGGGGTGCGGGAGTAGGAATACAGGCTTGGGGGGGTTAGGGGGGTGCGGGAGTAGGGGACAGGCTTGGAGGGGTTTAGGGGGGTGCGGGAATAGGGGGACAGGCTTGGGGTGGGTAGAAAGCCTGTCCCCTATTCACGCACCCCCCTAACCCCCCCCAGCCTGTCCCCCTACTGCCGCACCCCCCTAAAGCCCCCCAAGCCTGTCCCTCTACTCCCGCACCCCCCCCCCCCCCAGACTGTCCCTCTACTCCCGCACCCCCCCTACCGTATACAGACACACACATATTCCCGACAGGTCCAAGTGATGTCTCCAAAAATCGCTCTATTTCACTTACTCCTTACGTCTAAACTACAATGCCTAGAAAATTAAATTTAGTTTCATTCTAAGCAGCAACTCTTCCTCTTTCGAATGAGATCAACCCCAACTCTCTATGACTCCTGGGTACAAAGATATCATGTGAAGAAAAGACATGTAACTTTTGGCCAGAGAGCGAGGTGTGTCAGTCCTGGGTTGGGGCTGTTGATGGCGGACAGTTATTATTATTATTACTATTATTATTAAATGTCCCCCTACTCCCGCACCCCCCCAAACCTGTCCCCTACTCCCGCACCCCCCTAAACCCCCTCAAGCCTGCCCCCTACTCCCGCACACATTAAAATCCCCAAAACCCAAGGCAGAGGTGCATCAAATGGAAAGCGAGAACATATTTGCAACACTGTCAGCCATCACGCCAAACATCTACAACACTGACTGAGTACGGCTATCACATTGCCACTCTGCTGGCTATAGCCCAGTCCCAAAAAAATCCGCCAAAAGTGGCTATATATTCTCGGTATTAACATTTTGGTGAAATGTGTAGCCTGGTATAGCCTATGTATGTACTGTATATGTATTTATGTATGTGCAGCCTGGTATATCTATGTATGTATGTGCAGCCTGGTGTATGTAATGTATATGTATGTACAACCTGTACAGACTGCTGGCTACGTTGTCAACACTGCTTACTGCTGGGTGGTGGTGGTGGGAAGGACAATAACGCTTGGCTTATATCCATAAATCCAACCATGGGATAATCTTTGAAATAGTTTCATTCTCTTTCCCAACTAATTTTACCTAGAATAATCTATTCAGAGCCATTCGTTGTGGTTTGTAAGCACGCAAACGAAAGAATGTTAGCCGTGTTAATGACTTCTGGGTGAATTATTTAATGAATTTGGTGAGTAAACTATTCAGTGATCATTATTATCCAACTGTTGTATAGATTTTGCGAATACGGATACTCACCAAATTCATTAAATAATTCACCCAGGAGTCATTAACACGGCTAATACTCTTTCGTTTGCGTGCTTACAAACCAATACCAACCACTGTGGAATGGACCCTATGTGTGTAAAGCAGTATATATATATATATATATATATATATATATATAATAATACTTACTTACCTTTGGCCAGCAACATCTTGACACGAGAGGCATACAAACCCACACCATCCACTACACTATGTGGTAAAACACCCACACACACACACACACACACATGCCAAAACACACACACACACACACACACATGCCAAAACACACACACCCACACCCACATGCCAAAACACACACACACATGCCAAAACACACACACCCACACCCACATGCCAAAACACACCCACACACACATGCCAAAACATACACCCACACACAAAAAAACACACACACACACATGCCAAAACATACACACCCACACCCACATGCCAAAACACACACACCCACACACACACGCCAAAACACACACACCCACACATGCCAAAACACACACACCCACACATGCCAAAACACACACACACACACATGCCAAAACACACACACACATGCCAAAAAAACACACACACACCCACACATGCCAAAACACACACACCCACGCCAAAACACACACATGCCAAAACACACACACCCACGCCAAAACACACACACCCACACATGCCAAAACACACACACCCACACATGCCAAAACACACACACACACACATGCCAAAACACACACACACACATGCCAAAAAAACACACCCACACACACATGCCAAAACACACACACCCACACCCACATGCCAAAACACACCCACACACACACACATGCCAAAACACACCCACACACACACATGCCAAAACACACACACCCACACACACATGCCAAAACACACACACCCACACACACATGCCAATACACACACACCCACACACACATGCCAAAACACACACACCCACACACACATGCCAAAACACACACACCCACACACAATTTAGAGACCAGAGGACGAAACAGACGAAAACACACACACACACATGCCAAAACACACCCACACACATGCCGAAACACACACCCACACATGCCAAGGAACATCCAACCAAAAACCCCCAGTACACAATACAACAAACCAGTTTACTTAGTACAAAGGCATATAATAATAATGATAATTCCTTTCTATAGTGGTAAGTAAATAATATACACAGTCCAATGAAATTCACCCATTTATTTATTATGAACATTAAGGACCAGAATAGCAAATATAATAATAATAATAATAATAATAATAATAATAATAATAATAATAATAATAATAATAATAATAATAATGCCAGGAAATAGGACCAGAATAGCAAAAATAATGGTGTTCTGTTGTTGCTTGGAATAGTTTGGAGGATTCAGTTGCTCCAGAATTACCAACACAAAACTTACCCCTTAAGATGATATTCTCTTGGTGGGAAATTGGAGGACCACCCACTCACTACCCACTACTCACTACACTACCCACTACTCACTACACTACCCACCCACTACACTACCCACCCACTACACTACCCACTCACTACACTACCCACTCCTCCAAACTATGTCAGGAAACAAACCAATCACATCCATATTACTATAGTCAAACCAGAATATACTGAGCCCTAGGGTGGGGTCCGGATTAAGAGCGGCAATGCCAAATCATCACCAAAACAAACCCATATCGTTAAAATTTTAATGCATAAGCCAATTTGTAGTAGCTCTAAGTATTCAATATATAATACAATGTTAAAAAGAAGTATTTATAATGACGAGTTAGGTTCATTATAAGTATATTTATAACAACTCTATACAACATGTGACATGCTATTGTGTACATGTTGCCACATCTCCTGTGACAAAGGGTTAATGGTGGGTTAAGGATGTGTGTACTCATACATATCAGTCACCTGGTTATTCTCACACCAACCACTATGGACCACACATCTCCCAGGCACGTCATTGTTCTCCACAGCCAAGCCAAGGAAATTATTTATAATGTAAATAGATATTTCCTCCATGAGAAGGCCAATAGAGGACCCCTATTAGATCCCTCTCAGTCAGTTGCTGGTACAGTGAAGGCAACCCCATTAAATTTATCACAGAGAATGTTGGATACCATGTGGGTATGTTTTGGTGATGATTTGGCAACGCCGCTCTTAATCCTCGACCCTACCCGAAGGCTTAGTATATTCTGGTTTGACTATAGTGTTGTGGTAAATAATATACAGAGTCCAATTATAATTATATAGACTAAGATGAGATTCTCTTGGTGGTAAATTGAAGGACTACCCACTCACTACACTACCCACTACCCACTCACCACCCATCCACTACCCACTCACTACACACCCACTACACTCACCACTCATCCACTACCCACTCACCACCCATCTACTACACACCCACTACCCACTCACCACACACTCTTCCAAACTATGTCAGGATGGTATTGCCTGGGTGACCAAAGCCGTTCCCAGGTTCTCGTGCCCCAAAATAGGGCGGGGGGATGTTGTGATGGTTTGGCCCCCATAGCTTCCTTCCTTGGGAGACATATAAGAAGAGGCTGGATGGAACCATTGTAGATACCTGTCCAGGATGTAACACAACACCTCATTCTATTAAACACATTATTGAAGACTGTAATACACACAACCACACTCACCAACAACACAACATACACTCTGTGAATGTCTGTCTGTCCAGGATGTAACACAACACTACATTCTATTAAACACATTATAGAAGATTGCAATGTATGCAAACACACTCACCAACAACACAACAACATACACTCTGTGAGGGCACTGTGGAAAAGCCTGGTTCAGGCCATGGCCTTCCTCGGGAGCCAGGGTTGGCAAAAAACTCACTTGTTTTTTTAAAGCCCAACCCACCTGGGTTTTTTTTTCTTTTTTTTTTTCAAAAAAGCCGGGGCAAAAGCGGGTTTTTTCAAAATTTACCGTGGTGAATACTTATGGATCAGAGAACAACAAAGAAAGGTACAATTCCAAGGAGGTTGTGTCAATATTTCAAGGACTTGTTAAGTTGTCCTCCTAGTTCACTATCCATTGAGAGAATGTTTTCAACTTTTGGTCCTGTACTATATGGTCAAAACTGAGAAACAGGTTTGGGGTGCAGAAGGACACAAACCTTGTACAAATTTACAAACATTTGTACCTGACAATGAATGACACAGATGAATAAATGTAAATAACATTCCCTGAGATAGCTATTAGCTAAACCTAAGAAACATATATATTCAGTATAGCTATTTGTGGGCTCAATACTTCACAATTTGCCAATAAATATCTTAATTTCTTTCATATTATTTTAGTGTTATTGAGGAAAAAAATTATGTTTATAATTGATAAGGAACAAAACTATTGCAAAATAAAAAAATAAATTTCAAATTATAATTAGAGGAGGAAAGCTATAAAATATATTTTTAAAATGGTGAAGAATCCAACAAATTTATTTTCTTCTTTGAAGTAAGGTAAAACATTGTTATTTGTCAAAAAGTCTCATTATGTCATGTTTGCAAGATATTTTTTCATTAAATAAGAAATGAGCATCCTCATTTGAAATAAGTTATTTTGTTATATTAGAATAATATAAATTATTTTGAAGCCAAAAATATCAAATGGAAGAAAAATATTTTAGTAGTTACAAAAGCTGTTGCCAAAACAGAAGTTATTATGATTTGTCTTATTTAGTCAAGAAGAACATTGTTATTTGTAAACAACTCAAGTTTTATAATGATTACACTTCCTTAATAATAGATCAAAGGTACTTGGCAATGATTAATAGTTAATCTCAAGTATCTATGATTTAATGTTGATATTGTGTGCTATAATATAAAAAATCAATAATTTAAAATACAAAATATATTAAATATATTATTTTGAAAAAGCCCAGGAAAGTGGGCAAAAATATGTTTTTTTTCAAATGATGTTGTTGTTTTTTTAAACCCAGGTGGATAAAACCGGGTTACCCAGATTGTTGCCAACCCTGTGAAGAGCTGGGGGCTGCTGGGCCAGACACCTTCATGGCCTTCCTCAGGAGCTGGGGGCTGCTGGGCCAGACACCTTGAGGAACAACAACAATCTGTAAACAAAGTGTTCCTTTAATATCAATAACATTATTTCATTAACTCTAAGTCATTAATTGTATCATGTGGTTCAGAAGAGGATTTAGGTTTTCAACAGAACCTTTCTCTGTGTGGTTCATATTTCATCATGACAACACTATGAGTCCATTCCACAGTGGTTGGTATTGGTTTGTAAGCATGCAAACGAAAGAATGTTAGCCGTGTAAATGAATACGGATACTCAGCTTTTGGAAAATAATGAAGCCTTACAAGTGTGGTTGGTTGGGAAGCTTACAAACCAATACAACTGTGGAATCAACTCTAAAATAATGAAGCCTAACAAGTGTGGTTGGTTGGGAAGCTAACAAACCATTACCACTGTGAAATCAACCCAATACCAAGGCTATCAATGCCTCCAAGCTATCCTGACAAACACACAACACAACACAATAATTAAGGTGCAAGTAGTGTTGGTAAATCTGGAGCAAATGATTCCTCCAAACTATTCCAAGCAACAGAACACCTTTATTTTTGTTCATCTGGTTCTGTTTCCTGGCATACCTTGGAGGAATCAAGGCACTCCAATGTAACCAAAGTGAATTACTTCCTTAATGGTATAGTATACTTTTAATAGATTGGAGTGCCTTGATTACACCAAAGTTTGTCAGGAAACACACCCACATGAAGAAAAATAATGGTATCCTGTTGCCTGGAATAGTTTGAAGGAATCAGTTGCTCCAGATTTACCACTCAAACCAATGTGCTATATTTTCTGTTAAAGTCTGTACTAAGCACACAAACACACACACAAAACATACATACACACACACACACATACACACCAGAAGAAGTGGTGTGTGTCAAAAACATACATAACTTTAAAGAAAAATATGATAATTGTGTTTTAAAATACAGGACATAACGAGCTTGACTCAATCCTGTAAAGATACAAATAGGTTCCAAACACACACACTCTCTCTCAAACACACACACTCTCACTCTCTCCCTCTCTAACACACACACACACACACACACACCTATATGAAAGAAGCTTGTTTGTTTCGTGGCATGGTCTGGAGGAATCAGAAGCCTCCAAACACACACACACACATTCTCTCCCTAACACACACACACACATTCTCTCTCTCTAACACACACACACACACACAATGTAATATTCACCAACACCTTCCTTTCCATCACACAAATAAATCACTATCATATCCAACTAAAATCTTCAAAATAATACCTAAAGTGAACTCAACCCCCACAATTATTATTATTATTATTATTATTATTATTGAGGTGGTGCAAAATCAAATACGTGTTGTTCTTTATTACAAAGATATTTACTATAATTCTTTCAATATTTATCGGTCATTAACACGGCTATATAACATTCTTTCGTTTGCATGCTTACAAACCAATACCAACCAGTGTGGAATCGACCCACGGTACCATATACACCTCTAGATAAATACCAAAAATAACGATAGTGAAAAATAATGGCGACGGAGATGAAGAGTGAAGAAAGAAAAATATATATATCTTAAATGGGCCGTATTCAAGAACATCCATGGTGTATACGATGGTGTGGTACTGTACGACGGCTCTGTGGTTTGTATATGGAGTCATCGTATCGGTACCATGCCATCGTATGCCCTACGAACGTTCTTGAAAATTGACCATGTGTTTATTTACCTGTCTTTTTTTCTCCCCCTACTTTTGTTGTCAGTGTTGCCAGATGGCTTTGTCGTCGTCAGTGTTGCCAGATGATACAGTTATCAGCGTTGCCAATAGTATGTTTATTATAGCCAAGTCGAGGTGAGCTGTAACGGTAGTAGCCACAGAGCTAAAAACCTAGAGCGCTTAACCCTGTGTTATTAGATAGGGGAGGCGTGTCACAACAGGCGAGCGCTCTATTGTATAGATACTTGCCCATTGAACTCCCGTACGTACTTGTATAGTATGTTTCTTTCTACAGTTATTGACATTTCCCTGATTTGTAAAGCATTGTATCTTGTTATCTAATTATAAAGGTTTTGTTAAATCAATTAACAAGGCTGAGATAATGTCTTCAATTATTTCAATTATTATAATGAGGGGAAGGGCAAGCCATCATGGCCACCAATCCATTTCAAGTGACTATTAATTATTTCTACCCACCCCAAGCCTGTCCCCCTACTCCCGCACCCCCAAACCTGTCCCCCCTACTCCCGCACCCCCAAAGCCTGTCCCCTACTCCCGCACCCCCCTAGTTCCCCCCTCCCAAATCAGGGAAATGTTAATAACTGTGTATAGAAACATACTATACAAGTACATACGGGAATTCCAAGATGGCCGCCAAATAAGTAGCCAAATTGGGCTCTAAAATCGCGGAGTTTGCAACACTGTTATATACAAATTCGTATCGGCTCTATTTAATTAATAATGTAATTTACTGTCATATTTCACAGAAAAAACAATACATAATAATTAATATATTTTTAGCTTTCATAATTTATTATAATATTACAAAAATAACTTAGAAAAATTGTATTCATTTTTTGGTGCACAGAGCCGAAATTAACAAAAAGAACCGAATCATTCAAAAAATTCCCTAGATCCTGGGGTTTTCTTTAAGTAACTTTGACTTAATTACCAGGTATTTAATTAAAATACCTTGAATCTTGGAATTTTCCTT
>JAWQEG010000291.1:67500-72500 GCA_033782935.1 Petrolisthes cinctipes
TTCTCTAGTTCAATAATTATTTTTTTAATAATTAATCATTATTATTAATTTGTCTAGATATTAATTAATAATGCTAAGTCTACATACATTATCATCATCATAGTATTATTCTTTTTTTTTCTTCTATTTAATGAATGTGGGGGTGGGGGGTGCGGGGGTATGGGGGGGACAGGGGGTATGCCATGATAATTATAAGCTAATTATTTTTCTTTTTCTTTTTCTTTTTTTTCTATAATGTGTGTGTGGTGGGTTGGGGTGGGGTGGGGGGGGGGGGGAAGGTTGAGGGGGTATGTTGTAGAATTGGGGGGGGGGAGGAAGGTTGAGGGGGTATGTCGTAGAATTGGGGGTTGGGGGTATGTTGTAGAATTGGGGGTTGGGGGGAGGGGGCATGTTGTAGAATTGGGGGTTGGGAGTGGTGGGGGGAGGGGGTATGTTGTAGAATTGGGGGTGGGGGCAGGGGGGGGGGTATGTTGGAAAATTAGGGGTTGGGGTGGAGGGGGTGTGTTGTAGAATTGGGGGGTGGGGCGGGGGGAGCAGGGGGGGATGGTGAGGGCAGAGGGAGTGAAGAATATTTTCCAAACTTACCCCTTTAAATATTTTCAAAAATTACCCCCATTAATATTTTCATAACTTTAAATATTTTTGAAAACTTTAAGTATTTTCAAAAATTACCCTTTAAATAATTTTTGTAATAATTATAGTCTTTGGAGTACATAATGTATATAATAATAATATATATAGACAGATGTATGTATGTATGTATGTATGTATGTATGTATGTATGTACTGTACTCCTAAACATACACACACTCACGAATATATTTACACACCACCTTTCACAAATATACACACATACATAATTACAGTATTATTGTATTGTTTTTTTCTCTCTTGTAATTGCTGTATTTTTATTTCGTAACTACTGTATTTATTTTTCTGTATTTTAATTTTTTTTTATAATATACACACATACATAATTACATTATTATTGTTTTTTTTTTCTTGTAATTGCTGTATTTTTATTTTGTAACTACGGTATTTATTTATTTTCTTCTGTATTTTCATTTACCTGTTTTCAGAAATATACACACATACATAATAATTACCGTATTATTATTGTTTTTTTTCTTGTAATTACTGTATTTTTATTTTGTAACTACTGTATTTATTTTTTTCTGTATTTTGTAATTGCTGTATTTTTATTTTGTAACTACTGTATATATTTTTTTTTTTCTGTTGTTGTTGAAGTTCCTCAAGGTGTCTGGCCGAGCAGCTCCGAGCTCCTGAGGAAGGTCATGGCCTGAACCGGGCTTTCCCACAATGCCCTCAGAGAGTGTATGTTGTGTTGTTGGCGAGTGTGGTTGTGTGTGTTGCAGTCTTCAATAATGTGTTTAATAGAATGGGGAGCTGTGTTGCATCCCGGACAGGCATCCGCAATGGCTCCATCCAGCCTCTTCTGATATGTCAGAAGGGCCGGGTGGTGGCCACACCGCAGCCTGGCCAGGTGGACTCTGTCCTCACGGGGAAGGGAGGATTCAGATGGGTGGATGTCAGGAGGTGGTACATGCAGCTGAGTGTTGTTTTTGAGTGTTTGGATGGACTGATGAGTGATTTGAGTATGGATGTGTTTCTGGAGATTGGTTTGGGGTGGGCAGGGTGTAAGAGATGATAGTATTTGTGTATGGTATCGTATACTGGGTGTTGTTTTGATGTTCCTTGGCATGTGTGTGTGTTGTGCCATGTAGTGTAGTGGATGGTGTGGGTTTGTGGAGGCTGCAGCAGCAAGTGTTTGTGTGTGTGTGTGTGTTGTGCCATGTAGTGTAGTGGATGGTGTGGGTTTGTGGAGGCTGCAGCAGCAAGTGTTTGTGTGTGTGTGTGTGTTGTGCCATGTAGTGTAGTGGATGGTGTGGGTTTGTGGAGGCTGCAGCAGCAAGTGTTTGTGTGCCTCTCATGTCAAGGTGATCTTTGATTTTGAGGACTTTGGTTTCATAGTGTAGGTGGTCTGTAGGTGTGGTAGCTGTGCAGACTGTCATTGTCTTTAGGGCTCTGTTCTGTATGGTTTGAAGGGTGTTGTGATGAGTCTCAGTGAGGTTTGAAGCCCAGGCAGGGCTTGCATAATCCATCACTGATAGAATATATTGTATGTATACTGTGATTGTGGATTCTTTGTTGTGTCCGAATGTTGTGCTGGCATGCATTTGTTTTTGATGGTCGTAATATGTTGTTTGAATGTCATGGATGTATTGTATGTTATGCCAAGTATTTTGTGTGTGTGTGTGTGTGTGGTATAGGTGTGTTGTTTATGGTGAGGTGTGGTGTGTTGTGGTGTTCTGTGTGGGGGTCTATCTGAGTTGATGCCATCATAAATTCTTTGTGTGAGGTCTGTAAGAAGGGTGTTTGTTGAGTGTAGCGATCTGAAGCCATGTTGTCAAGATGTAAGGGGGATGTGTGGTGGGATTAGTTTAATGATGAGGCGCTCAGTGATTTTGGAGGGTGTACAAAGGAGGGTGATGGGACGGTGTGATGAGGGCAGTGTGGTGTGGGGTCTTTATTTGGTTTGGGGATAGTGATGATGTTTCCATGTTTCCAGATGTTGTGTAATGTGTTGTGTGAGTAGTGGTAGTTTGCTATGTTAGTGAGTGCTTGTATGCTTGGACCACAGGCAGGTGAGTGTTTTAGGTTGTGAATGATGTGATTTGTCTGATGATTTGTGAATGGTGAATAGTCTGGGTCAGTGGGGGGAAACATCTCTTGTGTCTAATGACTCGTCTGTCTTCAGGATGAGGGTGAAGGTGGTTGACGTGCGAAAAATGTTGGATGAGTGTGTTTGCTTGTTGTTTGTTAAAGGGTATAGTGTCTGTTGTTGTGGTGGCTGCATGTGATTGTGTAGTGTTTTTTGTTCTTTAATTTTGTTGTTTATTTGTGTATTTAGTGTTTGTATTTTGTTTATTGTGTGTTGTGTAAGAGGAGTTGGGGATGTGTGTTTAAGTGTGTCACGTTGTTTGATGAGGTCTTGAATTTCTGTTGTAAAGTTGGGGTTGTGTTTTCTTCTGTTACCTCTAGGGATGTGCTGTTTGTCTGTGTTTTGGTGCTGTTTGTCTGTGTTTTGGTGCTGTTTGTCTGTGTTTTGGTGCTGTTTGTCTGTGTTTTGGTGCTGTTTGTCTGTGTTTTGGTGCTATTTGTCTGCGTTTTGTATAATTGTATTGAATTTTTCGAAGTGTTGTTCTGTTTCCATAGTGAAGTTTTTTTTCTGTATTTTCATCTACCAGTTTTCAGAATATACACACATACATATTACAGTATTATTGTTTTTTTTCCTTGTAATTACTGTATTTTTATTTTGTAATTACTGTATTTTTTTTCTGTATTTTGTAATTGCTGTATTTTAATTTTGTAACTACTGTATATATATTTTTTTCTATTTTCTTCTATATTTTTTCAGAATATACACACATACATAATTACAGTATTATTGTTATTGTTTTTTTCTTGTAATTGCTGTATTTTTATTTTGTAACTACTGTATTTTTTTTTTTTCTGTGTTTTCATGTACCTGTTTTCAGAATACACACACACATATTACATAATTAGTATTGTTGTTTTCTTGTAATTGCTGTATTTTTATTTTGTAACTACTGTATTTATTTTTTTTTCTGTATTTTCATCTACCTGTTTTCAGAATACACACACACATATTACATAATTAGTATTGTTGTTTTCTTGTAACTACTGTATTTATAACACTATATACTTTTTCTGTAATTACTGTATTTATATTTCTGTATTTTAATCTTTTTTATACAAAGAGAGAGGTAACACTATTTTTTTTGTAACACGAGAGATGCATTACAAATTTTTTTCTGTAACTACTGTATTTATTTTTCTGTATTTTAATCTCTACTATTTTTTCTGTAACATTCTTATTTATTATTCTGTATTTTAATAATTTCTTTTTTCTGTAACATTCTTATTTCTTTTTCTGTATTTTAATCTTTTTATCTGTAACATTCTTATTTATTTTTCTGTATTTTAATCTCTACTATTTTTTCTTTAACATTCTTATTTATTTTTCTGTATTTTAATAATTTCTTTTTTCTGTAACATTCTTATTTATTATTCTGTATTTTATTTATTTTCTGTAACTCTTATTTATTTCTGTAACTCTTATTTATTTCTGTATCTTATTTTTTCTTTATACCTGTTTTCAGAATTTAACATTAATTTTTTTTCTGTATTTTCAGTTGTTTTATTTTCTTTATTCCTAATTCATTTTAATATTTTCTTTTAACTTTATTTTCTTCATTTTAATATTTTCTTTTAACTTTATTTTCTTCATTTTAATATTTTCTTTTAACTTTATTTTCTTCATTTTAATATTTTCTTCATTTTAATATTTTCTTTTAACTTTATTTTCTTCATTTTAATATTTTCTTTTAACTTTATTTTCTTTATTTTAATATTTTCTTTTAACATTATTTTCTTCATTTTAATATTTTCTTTTAACATTATTTTCTTCATTTTAATATTTTCTTTTAACTTTATTTTCTTTATTCAAATATTTTCTTTTAACATTATTTTATGTATTTTAATATTTTTTTTATTCTTTATCATTCTTTCCTTTTTTCTGTATTTTTCTGTATTTTAATTTTTCCAAAGTATACAGAAATATTTACACTATTATTATTATTATTATTTTTATTATTATTATTATTATTATTTTTTATTTTATTTTTATTTTCTTGTTTACAGAATTTATACAGAGATAGTTAACAAAAAAAAATCTGTAACTACTGTATTTATTATTTTTGTATTTTAATCTTTTCTTTATCTCTCTATAATATATATACACACATACACACACACACAGGTAACATTATTATCATTATCATTTTTATCAACATTATTATTATTATTATTTTTATCAACATTATTATTATTATTATTATTTTTATTAACATTATCATTATTATTATTATTATTATTTTTATTATTATTATTAT
>JAWQEG010000291.1:77500-80533 GCA_033782935.1 Petrolisthes cinctipes
CGATACATTAAATATTTTTCCCGATACATTAAATATTTTCCCGAAACATTAAATATTTTCCCGATACATTAAATATTTTTCCGAAACATAAAATATTTTCTCGGAGGTAAACAAAAAACGACAACAACAACAATGTGACCTTACCGGAGACTTGCCGAGACCTTCCGCCGACCTCCAGAGTAACGTAGCACCACAAAGGTCAATTAAAGTACCATCTTGTAAAACATTGGTCTCCTCCTCAACCTGTTAAAGTGAGAAAAAAAAATTGAGAAAAATATACAATGGAAAAAAAAAAAAAAAAAAAAAAAATATTATTATTATTATTGGTACTGTGATAAAAATATAATGATAAAAATATATATACAATAATAAAAATATACAATGATAAAAATATTGCTCTCTCTCTCTCTCTCCCTTCCTCCCACACACACACACACACACTCACCTTAATTCCTTTCTGTGGTGCTGACCGTGACTCCCTGAGGGCATACACACCTCCTCCTACAGACACTTCCCTCCATATTCCTGGTTTGGCTTCTCCTCCACAGAACTGGTTGGGTGGATGCATGATGAGAACTCCATTGGTGGTCAGACCGTCTATCTCACCGTTGTTCTGCCACTTGGTTGCTTTCTCCTAAAATAATATATAGAGAGATTAATAATGAGAGATTAATAATGAGAGAGATTAATAACACTAACTATGGTTAATTAATGTTACTTATTTTTTATCTAAGTCGTTTATCTCACCGTTGTTCTGCCACTTGGTTGCCTTCTCCTAAAATAATATATACAGAGAGAGATTAATAATGGTAAATATAGAGAGAGAAATTAATAACGGTAAATACAGATTAATTAATGTTACTTGTTTTCTATCTAAGTCGTCTATTTCACCGTTGTTCTGCCACTTGGTTGCTTTCTCCTAAAATAAATATATATAGAGAGATTAATAACACTAACTATGGTTAATTAATGTTACTTATTTTTTATCTAAGTCGTTTATCTCACTGTTGTTCAACCACTTGGTTGCTTTCTCCTAAAAAATATATATAGAGAGAGATTAATGACGGTAACTATGGATAAATAAATTATACTTATATTCTGCTCGTCCTAAAAAAATAGAGAGAGAAATTAATAATGGTAAATACAGATTAATTAATGTTACTTCTTGTCTATCTCACCGTTGTTCTGCCACTTGGTTGCTTTCTCCTAAAAAAATATATATATAGAGATTAAAAACACTACCATTAACTATGGATAAATTAAGGTTATTTATATTTTCCTTTTAAAATAATATAGGTAGATTAATGTTACTTATTTTCTATCTAAGTCGTTTATCTCACTGTTGTTCTGCCACTTGGTTACTTTCTCCTAAAAAATATATATAGAGAGACTAATAACGGTAAATAAAGGTTACTTGTTTTTTTCTTTTAAAATAATATGGATAAATTACTGTTACTTGTTTTCTATCTCATCGTTGTTCTGCCACTTGGTTGCTTTCTCCTAAAAAAAATATATATAGGAGAGAAACGTGAGGGGCAGAGGAGGGCTTGAACAGGTAAGGAGGGAGTGTTGGAACAGGGAGAACTGGAGACACTTCTGCCGTGGCCATCCCCTTGGGGGGAGTTCCCGGAGGGAACGAGGCGTCAGAGCTATAGATAGATAGATAGATAGATTAATAGAGAGAGATTAATAACAGTAAATATGGGTAAATTAATAACACTAACTATGGATAAATTAATGTTACTTGTTTTCTATCTAAGTCGTCTATCTCACCGTTGTTCTGCCACTTGGTTGCTTTCTCCTAAAATAATATATATATAGAGAGATTAATAACGGTAAACAACGACTACAACAACAACGGTAAATAGATGTGTGTATTGTATAGATGCATGTGTATAATTATATAGATATATGTGTGTGTGTCTGTGTATATGTGTGTGTGTGTGTACCTGTGTATAATATGTGTGTGAGTGTGTATATAATAGATGTGTGTATGTATCGATGTGTGCATAGAATGTATATATATATAGATATCTGTCTCTGTGTGTATATACAGTAGATGCATCTGAATAATTATATAGATATGTGTGTGTGTATATGTGTGTGTAGATAGATATGTGTGTGTGTCTGTGTGTATATAGATATATGCGTGTGTCTGTGTATATAGATATGTGTGTGTCTGTCCGTATGTAGATATGTATGTCTGTCTGTGTATATATAGATATGTGTGTGTGTGTCTGTGTATATGTGTGAGTGTGTATATAATAGATGTGTGCATAGAGTGTGTATATATAGATATGTGCGTGTGTCTGTGTATGTATGTGTGTGTGTGAATATGTGTGCATAGAATGTGTATATAGATAGATATGTGCGTGTGTATGTCTATGTGTGTGTATATGTATTAATAACAGTATTAACTCACCCCAAGGAATATATTTCTAGATGAGTCAAAGCCAGCAGCATACACCTGAGTGGTCCGAGTTGTCCGGTGAGCAATTATTCGACAAGCAAATCTACTTATTGTACTTTGGGTTACCTGCAAAAAAAAAAGAGAGAAAAAAAAATAAACAGAGAAATAAAAAAAAAAACAGTCTCTTTTAAATAAACATAAATAATAATAATAATAATAATATTCTCCACCACTCCTATAAATTACCAAAAAAAAATACCATATTGTTATTAAACATTAAAATATTTATATCTTGACCAGTCGTGAACTTAAAATAAACTTAACAAACTATCCTTAAGGGGGTGCGGGAGTAGGGGGACAGGCTTGGGGGGGGGGGGTGCAGGAGTAGGGGACAGGCTTGGGGGGTGCGGGAGTAGGGGGACAGGCTTGGGGGGTGCAGGAATAGGGGTACAGGCTTGGGGGGTGCGGGAGTAGGGGGACAGGCTTGGGGGGGTGCGGGAGTAGGGGGACAGGCTTGGGGGGTTTTTGGGGTGTGCAGGAGTAGGGGGACAGACAGGCTTGGGGGTTTTTTGGGGTGTGCAGGAGTAGGGGGATAGACAGGCTTGGGGGGGGGGGGCGTTAGA
>JAWQEG010000292.1:0-20000 GCA_033782935.1 Petrolisthes cinctipes
ACTTCTTCTAGAAATATGTTCCTTTGATCTATTACTCTATTTGGAAAACTATTTTTCTGTACACCTTTATATCCTCTTCTTTTAATTAAGTTCTTACTGTGTCCTCTCATTGTAGGTATTCCTTGTTGACACAAGTTTTCTATATCTATCTTTTCCTTTTCTGTGACACATTTGTAATCCATAATTATATCTCTTCTCTTTCGTTTTCTTCCAGTTTAGGTCATTTTAGTTTTTCTGTTATTTCTTCATAACTTAGTTCTCTTAGACTTGGTAGCCATCTTGTTGCTGCTCTTGTACTTTTTCTAATTTGGTGATATGTTTCTTTAAATGTGGGTTCCGTACTTCTGCAGCATATTGCCAATATTGCCAAGCTTCTATTGCCAATTTGTTTTTTTTTCTCACTACTTCAAAAATTAATAACATTACACTTATCTGCATTAAACTCCATCTGCTATTTATTACTCCAGTTAACCATTTTGTCCAAGTCTTCTTGAAACTTTTTACAGCAGTCTTCATTTTTAATTGTTCTTGTACCTTGGCATAATCAGTAAACATATTCATAAAAGTGTCATCTGTAACATTTACTTCTATATCCTTTATATTAATTAAGAACATTATTGGTGCCAATACTGAGCCTTGAGGAACTCCACGTGTGACCTTCAGCCATGAAAAACAGTTCCCTGTTAGTTCTGTTCTCATTTTTCTTCCTACTAGAAAAACATCTATCCCTTATAGTAGCTTTTCTTTCAAGGTAAATACTATCCACCCACCTTCTCTCTCCTTGTTTTTTTTTTTTTCTGATATTCTCGTATAGGAACTCAGTACATTGGTTACTTACTAATTCCAAACCAAACATTGTCTCTCTATTATCACCTCATTTTACTCCAAGTGATCAACCCAATTTCTTTTCAAAAGAAGACTCTCTCTCTCTCTCTCTCTCTCTCTCTCTCTCTCTCTCTCTCTCTCTCTCTCTCTCTCTCTCTCTCTCTCTCTTTCCAATAATAATTATGTATCCAGGTCTTGTTGAAGTTACTGTATATATCTTTTAGCAAACCAGTGAACCAATTACAACGTTTATCTTGTAACAGTTACAAACCTTAAAAAGTATCCTTGTCTTGTTGAGGTTTATAATCTTTTGACATAACAGTTAACTATTTACAAGATTTATAGTGTCAGAGTCACAAGCCATAACAAACTTCCAGGTCTTGTTGATGTATTGAATCCTCTGTATATCAGTGAGCCAGTTACAACACTTAACCTATAACAGTCAGGAACCATAATAAGAATTCAGGTCTTGTTGAAGTCTTCGACAGAGAACTTCTCGCCATCTATAAAGCCATCAAACACTTCCGTTACTTCCTTGAAGGTAGACTTTTTCATGTTTTGACTGATCACAAACCTCTCGCCTCCACATTCAACAACAAGAACTCCTACACACCAAGACAGGTACGCCACACTTCATACATTTCACAATTAACCACTGACATTCGGTATATCAAAGGTGAAAACGTGCCTGCAGACACCCTCTCACGTTCGCGCAACTCAGCAACCCTCATCAACTACGCCGCTATCACCGCCAATCAAACTGATGACCCAGAGTTGACGCAACTCCCAGCGAACCCCGCCCTGCAAATGAAAAAGGTTGACTACCCCGGCACTAATGTTTCTCTCTTCGCAGACTCTTCCACTGGTTCTATCTGCCCTTATGTTCCTAAGAATCACAGATTCCTCCTCTTCTCCCAACTCCACAGTCTCTCCCACCCAGGTATTCGTGCTTCTCAATAGCTCCTAACCTCAAGATTTGTGTGGACTGGAATCAACAAGGATGTAAGAGAGTGGACCCGCTCCTGCCAACACTGCCAAGCCAGCAAAATCAACAAACACACCAAGTCGCCTCCAGCAACCTTCCTACCGCCCTCTGCTAAGTTTGACCACGTTCACATCGACCTGGTAGGTCCCCTTCCTCCCTCTGAAAATTGCAGATACCTCCTCACCTGTGTGAACCGCTTCACCAGATGGCCAGAAGTGTCACCTCTCACCGTCATCAACACCACCACTGTTGCCAAAGCCTTCATCTCCACCTGGATCTCCCGCTATGGTGTCCCACTCACCATCATATCTAAAAGGGGCAGCCAGTTCGAGTCCTCCCTCTGGAACAAGTTGATGACCCTCCTTGGCATCAAGAGACTCTGCACCACCAGCTACCACCCACAATCAAATGGTCTAGTGGAGAGGTTCCACAGACAACTCAAAACCTCGCTATCAGCAACGGTACAACACAGCGGTGAATGGCTCTCTTCTCTCCCTCTTGTTCTACTAGGTATCCGCACTGTCCTGAAGGTCGACCTCGGCTGTTCCTCTGCAGAACTACTCTACGGCTTCACCCTATGACTGCCTGGTGAACTCCTCGCCTCCACCACGCCTCGCAACAACATTGACGTCCAGGACTTCGCTGCCACCTTCACCTCCCACACGAGTTCCTTGCAGCCCTCACCACCTCGTCAGCAACCATCCAAGACCTTCATCAGCCAGGACCTCCAGACCTGTACCCATGTCTTTGTCCGGGTTGACTCAGTCAAGAAGCCGCTGCAACAACCCTACTCTGGTCCTTTTATCATCACCAGACGCCAAAGGAAGACCATCACCATCAACTACCATGGTAAGCCGAAAACCGTGTCAATCGACAGAGTGAAACCTGCCTACCTAATGTCTCACGAACCTGCCTCGCCACCTGCAATCAACCCATCAACACACACTACCACGGAACAAGCTACAACAACACACAAGAAATCCATATCGTTCCTCCTTCCTCGTCACTAGAGGGAGAGTACTGTAGTGTACATACCACATGTTTATATTAGTAACCCCTCAAATGTACCAGGTAGAAGTCCATTCTCTGTCAGGTCAAATAAAGAATGTGACTCCTGACCTGACCCTCACTCTACCTGCCTTAGGCCTATCACAAATTATTTGCATTTGTATGCCTGCTCCGCTGCACCTGAGCTAGGCAGGCATAATTCATTCTTACCATAAATTATAGAATATAAAGCTCTTTCCAGTGATATGCAACATGTATATATATTCATTGTTATGTTTGTATGTTAACATAGATTCCCAGAATATTTATTTTTGTTGTGAATAATATATGTGACTACTCGCATGAACATATTGTTAAAATCAGGAAATACAGCTCTCCGCTGAAGGAATGTTATCACTCATCCTACAATAGCAACTAACGGACTAATTACTGCTAAGAGATGCACCCCAAACATCTCACAGTTCTTGCACAGGATACTAAGAGACAACCTTAGTTCCACACACAACAACCTCTTTAAAGTTAACAATTTTCTCTTCATGAACCCTCACCCAACCTTCCTGCTCGTGTTTTAGTTTTACCAAGTTCTTTCCTTGCTCCTTACCTCTTTCCTCACTGATGTGGGCAATAATTTAAGGGTTTGGTCGCCCTTTCGGCCCCAGCCACTCCCTTTCCTTTCTTCAACTGTCCCTCTTTTCATTATATATCCTTCCTGCTTGCTGTCACACCTCTCAATCACCTTTTTCTGGCGCAATATGACCTCGCTGTTGTGGCACCTAATATCAATCAATCAATCAATCCTCGCTGCTATTCAATCTTACTCGAAGTGCTTCATTTTCATCCACTATTACTTCGACCCGTTGCTTCAATGCTTTGTTCTGTTCCATTAATCCATTATTTGAATGTTCATTTGTTCGACCCTCTACCCTATCCTATCCTAACCTAAGCTATCATAACCTAACCTCATCTCATTTATTACCTGTTCTATCCTATCTTAGCTTAGCATAATTAAATCTTGATCTAACCTAACCTATAATGACCTAATCTAACTTCATCCAGCTTAAAACTAACCATCTCTACTTGGTACACACACTCACACACACACACACACACACACACACACACTTACTTTAAATACTTAACCAACCAACCAACCACTGCATCACACACACACACACACACACACGCTTTAAATACTAACCTCACACACACACACACACACACACAAACTACTAACCAACCACTCACTGCATCACACACACACTAACTACTAACCAACCACTCACTTGTCCATCTTATTCCATAATAACACCTTTACTTCCTTCATCTCTTGTACCATTTCCTTCCATCTCTTCGAATTCTCCTCAATATTTTATTCCATTTGTGTAACCCTTTTAATTTGAAGTTCATATTCTCTTCCTTTCCCTTTATTATCCCTCCCTTCTTCACCTCTCTCTGTTGTATCATCTGATGTTCCTTTTTGACTAGTATTTCTCCCAGCCATGTCTAGCTAAATTCACTTTCGTCACCGACGCTTTCAGTACTTTTTATTTCTTACTTTAAGGAACCCTGTGTTGTAGTCAGAAAATTGGAGATAAAAGAGTCCTCCAAACATTGCCAGGAAACACCACATAATGGAAGGAGCTTGTTTCGTGGCATGGTCAGAAGGAATCAGAAGCCTCCAATTTTCATACACACACACATACACACACACACACCTATATGGAAAGAGCTTGTTTGTTTCGTGGCATAGACAGGAGGAATCAGAAGCCTCCAATTTACACACACACACACACACACACACACACACACACACACCTATATGGAAAGAGCTTGTTTGTTTCGTGGCATAGACAGGAGGAATCAGAAGCCTCCAATTTACACACACACACACACACACACCTATATGGAAAGAGCTTGTTTGTTTCGTGGCATAGACAGCAGGAATCAGAAGCCTCCAATTTTCCTACACGATCACAGGGTTCTTAATAAACAAAGGAGGACTGATAATAAAACACTGATCTGCAGAAAAAAATTCAAACTTTTTGTTTTTATTAAATCACAGGTTACAATCAAAGCAAATAATTCCAACAAATTATTCCCAGCAATATCAGGCCACAATTATTTTTTACTTTACTGGCATTATTTCCTGGCATACTTTGGGTGAATCAAGGTATTCCAATGTACACTTGAGCTCGTAAATTCTCGACCACGTCCTCAAAATGTTTATGTCATCTGAGCTGGTAACACTGTGTGGGGAAGGTGTCATTATAGGTGAAAGATTGTATTATGTCTCTCTACTATGTTTATGTCATCTGAGCTGGTAACACTGTGTAGGGAAGGTGTCATTATAGGTGAAAGATTGTATTATGTCTCTCTACTATGTTCCACCTACTCTGATTCCTCCCCAAATAAGTGTTACCAGCTCAAATGGCATAAACATTTAAGTAGGTGGTCCCAAATAAATGTTACCAGCTCAAATGACATAAACATCTAAGTACGTGGTCGCGAATTTACGAGCTCGGGTGTACAGACACAATCAAATATCCACCGACACATTCCTTCCATCGTAGTAAATATCTTTGTAATAAAGAACAACACGTCTATGATTTTGCAGCACCTCATAATAATAATAATAATAATAATAATAATCTTGGTAATAAAGAACAACACGTGTATGATTTTGCAGCACCTCATAATAATAATAATAATAATAATAATAATAATCTTGGTAATAAAGAACAACACGTGTATGATTTTGCAGCACCTCATAATAATAATAATAATAATCTTGGTAATAAAGAACAACACGTGTATGATTTTGCAGCACATAATAATAATAATAATAATCTTGGTAATAAAGAACAACACGTGTATGATTTTGCAGCACCTCATAATAATAATAATAATTGAGGGGGTTGAGCTGACATAAGGTGTTGTTGTATGATTATATTTTGATATGATACTGATTAAATTTACATGATGGAAGGAAAGTGTCGTTGGTTATTTGATTGTGGCTGTACACACACACACACAAACACATAATAAAAACAGCAGCATATACAACATCAGTAAGGATCAATAAGCAATAAATTATACACATTCGGTTACATTGAAACATACAGTGGTGGTCAATAAATCATCCATATAAGAGTAACTCACGTCAGATTTTGACAGCTTCCCTCTGTTCCTTAGATGATAAATTTTCCAATAAATAGGTTAAGTACCATCGTTCAATTTAATACAAGCAGCTATACACTACTTAAAACAATAACACACACACAGAGACAGACACACACACATAAACACACACGTTAAGTACCATCGATTAATTTAGTACAAGCAGCTATACACTACTTAAAACAATAACATGTGAACATGAAAACATTAGACAGCAAATTGTTATAAAGTTACGTATAATATTATGTGGATGATTATTATTGACCACGACTGTACATAGGGTCGATTCCACAGTGGTTCGTAGTGGTTTGTAAGCATGCGAACGAAAGAATCTTAGCCGTGTAAATTACTTTTTGCTGAATTATTTAATGAATTTGATGAGTAAACTATGCTGTGAACATCATTATCTAACTGTTTGATAGATATTGTGAATGCAGATACTCAGCTTTTGGTAAATAATAATTCCTTACAAGTGTGGTTTGTTAGGAAGCTAACAAACAAATATAACTGTGGAATCGAGCCTTTATAGTACTGTCAAAACACAACATTTTCCTTCTTGTAACACAACATTTATAGGACAACTAAGTGTGACATTTTAAACACTAGTATTATGGTCAAAGAAACAAAGTATGATAACTGTCTACTGTGAATTAATTAATTACTTGAAGACAAAACAAGAACATTCTGACACTGTATGATACCTCTGTTAATTAATTAAGGACCCTGTGATCGTGTATAAATTGGAGACTTCTGATTCCTCCTGACCATGCCACCAAACAACCTCCTTCCCTATAGGTGTGTGTGTTTCGTGGCAATATTGGAAGGACTAATTTCTCTCCAACTTTTAGACTACATCACTGGATCCCTTAAGGTGGTGTGGGAGTAGGGGACAGGCTTGGGGGGAGGGGGGGTGGACTGGGGGTGGGAGTGGGAATAGGAGGACAGGCTTGGGGTGGGTAGAAAGCCTGTCCCCTATTCCCGCACCTCCCTAACCCCCTCCCCAGCCTATCCCCCTACTCCCGCACCCCCCAAAGCCTTTCACCCTATTCCCGCGCCTCCTTAAGGGTGAATATTGAATCAATCTCCCAATATGTTGTGACAGGCAAAGAGGAAAATATATATACACCATTATATCATCCTTATTCTTAACACTGTATATAATTATGATGTAGGTTAGGTTAGGTTAGGTTAGGTTAGGTTAGGTTAGGTTAGGTTAGGTTAGGTTAGGTTAGGTTAGGTTAGGTTAGGTTAGGTTGGGTTGGGTTGGGTTGGGTTGGGTTGGATTGGGTTATATGATCCTTATTCTTAACACTGTATATAATTATGATATAGGTTAGGTTAGGTTAGGTTAGGTTGGGTTGGGTTGGGTTGGATTGGGTTATATGATCCTTATTCTTAACACTGTATATAATTATGATATAGGTTAGGTTAGGTTAGGTTAGGTTAGGTTGGGTTGGGTTGGATTGGGTTATATGATCCTTATTCTTAACACTGTATATAATTATGATATATGTGTTGTGTTAATATACTATTAAAGAAACCAACCACTACCACTACCACTACTACTACTACTACTAATACTACTACTACTACCACCATCACTACCACCACCATCACTACCATCACCATCAGTACCACCACCATCACTACCATCACCATCACTACCATCACTACCACCACCATCACTACCACCACCATCACTACCACCACCACCACTACCACCACCATCACCACCACCACCATCATTACCACCATCACTACCATCACCATCACTACCACCACTACCACCACCATCACCACTACCATCATCACTACCACTACTACCACCATCATCACTACCACCATCTGGTACTTGTGGTCGTACATAAAGAAGTAGAGCCAGCCTACGAAACATAGGAGCAAGGAACAGCATAATGTTAATATTCACAAACTCAATACAAGAGAAGTATATAATTACAGATATCAACATGGCTAACACCAAGGTCACTACTTCCAGCCTCGGCAAATACAATGCCACATTCAGGATTTCTGCTTTCCACACCTGGTCACACATCGTTATGTTTTGTGTTGAGTTTGTATCTTGTTCAGAGTCAGCTGTGTTCTGTTCATGGTCAGACAACTCTTTTTCGATTTCCGTAATGTCTTTTTCAATGTCCGTAGTATCTTGCATAATGTCTGAAATATTAACACATATGTTGAGTATTTAGAGAGAGAGAGAGAGAGAGAGAGAGAGAGAGAGAGAGAGAGAGAGAAATATTAACACCCATGTTGAATATAAGAGAAAAAGAGATAGGGAGAGAGTGAGAGAGATTAACACCCATGTTGAGGATTTAGAGAGAGAGTGAGAGAAATATTAACACCCATGTTGAGTATAAGAGAAAAAGAGATAGGGAGAGAGTGAGAGAAATATTAATACTCATGTTGAGTATAAGAGAGAGAGAGAGAGAGAGAGAGAGAGAGAGAGAGAGAGAGAGAGAGAGAGAGAGAGAGAGATAATAACTATCTCATTATCTTATCATTATAATTATATTTACTTATACTGTGAACAAGGTATTATTTCTTAACACTATAAATACTCTTTAAGTGTGTGTGTGTGTGTGTGTGTGTGTGTGTGTGTGTGTTTAATCCAATGAGTTGTCTGTTAGGTGATGTAATAATAATAATAATAATAATAATAATAATAATAATCGGTTTATTGACCAGAATGCAGCCCTGAGGCTGAAAATATACATTAAATGGACATAATGAATGAATGGATGAATAGGATGAGATATGTAATATATATACAAAGATGATACATATATAGATTGGATGATTACTTATTTATTATATTTATTATGGTGGGAATGGGGCTATTTTTGTATCTCTCTGTTCTTGTTTTAATTGGTTTTATTTTATTGTAGTGACGGGCTGCCCTAGATGGAGGGGGTAGGGTGGGGGGCAGGAGTGGACGGAGTCTGGGGTGTAGCAGCAACTTTTCACCAAAAGTCTGGAGGTCACGTCGGTATCTCTCTGTCAGTGAGGGTAGATTAAGGGAGATTAGAGCCTGGTCGTATGTAGTGTAGGTGACCCCCAGTATAATTTTACAAGCTCTCTACTGTACCCTCTCCAGCCGTCGTTGCTGGGTGATGTTTAGTGATGATGACCAGGCTGGAGATGCGTATGTAAGCTTGGGTAAGATGAAGGTAGTATATATATCCCTCAATTGTTGGTGTAAGGCACCCAAGGACTTCATTGTTTTCAGCATGTAAAGTCTGTAGGTGGTTGCCTGGATGATGGTGGTGGTGTGCTGTTTCCAATCCAGTTTATTGTCAATGGTGACTCCCAGCAGTTTAGTGGACTCAACCAGCTGTAGTGAGTGAGAGCCAATAGTGACATTAGGTGGTGGTACTGGAGTGGTGGATGTACTGATGTGCATAACTACAGTCTTGGTTTGGTTGATGGTGACGCTATTTTCTGTGGTCCAGGATTGCAAGTGGTCAAGGGTATGCTGTAGATGATTATAGTCAGGAGAGTCATTGTTGATAATGACTCCTACTGTAGAGTCATCCACATACTTCCAGCGGTGTGGTGTGTCAGTGAGAGCGTCGTTAATTAACAGCAGGAAACAGAGGGGCCCCATTTTGGTACCCTGGGGAACACCACAGGTCAGATTTTGAAAGGTGGTGTGATTTTGATACCGTGTGACCTGCCGTCTCTCACACAGAAAGTCACACAGCCATGTCACAAGATAGCCAGGGAGACCTAATTTTAGTCCTTTTTTTATCACTGTGGTGTGATCCACAAGATCAAAGGCCTTCCGAAAGTCTATGAAGGTTAAAGCAAGGGATGTTTTGCGCTTGTCTAGGTTCTGATAGATGAAGTCTAGCAGACTGACAAGGCAATGAGTGGTAGAGGTGGATTTCATGTTGCCAAACTGTTGCAAGTCAATGTGGTTACTGATGGTATCATATGCCCAGTTGAATATAAAATCTTCACAGATGAGACTTGGAACGGGAGTAATAGCAATTGGCCTAAGATCATTTAGTGTGGGAGGGTTTGGCAACTTAGAGATGGGTGTTATAAAAGAGGTTTTCCACTCGGCTGGGCATTTGCCTTGTCTGAGGGAGGCATTAATTATTGAAGTGATGGGTACTGCAAGTTCAGGGGCAAACTCTTTGTAAATTTTGATGGGTAAGTCAATTGGAGTGGTGGATTTCTTTGGTTTGAGACTTAGCAATTTTTTGGCAACTTGAAATATTTCAATAGTAGGAGGAGGGGAGGAGGAGGGAAGGTAAGCTGGTAGGAGAGAGAGGTTGAGAGGAGGAAGGCTTTGACAAATGGTAGCAAAGTGGGTGTTAATCTGCTCTGCTGCTTCCTCGGCTGACACACCAGTGAGGAAATGGAGGGGTTTTGAAGTCTTTCCCAGGCCACAGAGGGTTTTTATCTTGGTGTACCACTGGCTGGAGTTGTTATGGAGGAGATGGTGCACCTTGGTGGGGTAATATGTCTTCTTTACCTCACGAATTTCTCGGATGATCTGGTTCCTCAGTTGTTTGTACTGGTGGTTGTTGGTGTAAAACGCCTGGTTACGAAGATCTAGGAGGCGTTTTATTCTTGGGGTTATCCATGGAAGGTCAGAGGGGTGTTTTTTGGATGTTTTTGATGGAAAGAAATGATGGTAGGCCTCCATGACTGAAGAGTGATAATTTTCCCACTTGGTGTTGACATCGTCAGGTGTAGTGACCTCGTTCCATGGATATGTAGTCACCCACTGACCAAATTGTCTTAATGCTGAGTCAGTAAGTGGTCTATAGGTGGTGATGGTACATACAGGTGGTAGGGAGGTGGTGGGGGTTGGGGACCACAGTACAGATGTGTGTGGGCTGCGTCCCATGGGAGGGAGTGGCTGTGGTGGAAGGTACAGGTCGGCCATATCAGTCAATATCAAGTCCAGGGTGTTTTGGCCGTGAGTGGGGAAATCCACTACTTGACGTAAGCTGAGATGGTCGAGTATATCTCCCACATCCAGTTCATTGAAATCCCCACAGACGATCAATTTGCTGGAGGGTAATCTGATTTTGAGAGTGTCAGCAGTGGTGATGATGTGGTCAATGAGTAGTGGGCCGGTGGGGGAGCGTGGTGGATGGTAGGCCAGGCAGAGGATGACAGATGCGGTATGGCGAGGATGGCATGGAGGTGTGATTTTGACCCACAAAGCCTCTATCTCCCTGGGGATTTCCACACCTAGGCTAGATGGGGACAGGTTCTCACGGGTGAACATGACCAAACCACCACCTCTACGGTCTGTCCTTAGCTGGTGAAACAATTGATAATTTTCAATGACACATGTTTCAGGGACCACTTGCCATGCTTCTGTAATTGCCACTATGTCTGGGTTCACTGATTTCACTGTAGTTGTCACTTCATCTAGTTTATTGTTTAAGGATGTCACATTGGAGAGAAGCACTGATGGAAGGTTATACCATAGCCGTGGGATTTCAAAGTGTTTGTATGGTTTATTTGGCTTTGGTTTGGGTGCTCTTCTTTTTTGTATAATCACAGGTATTCGTTTTTGTAGGTGCCGGCCGCCCCTACGGCTTCTGTTACGAAATACCTTGCACTGTTTGAGTCTGTTGATAACGTCCGGTGGAGGGTGACCAGTACGTGGCCGGAGTCTATGTAGTTGGTGTGTGGTGTATTGATACATTCCTGTACTGTCACTTGTGGTGCTGCATAAAGAGTCACTCTATTCTTTTCTTATGTATCACAAATGACTGGTGAAGACTGGTGAGTATGAGAGGTGAGGATACTGGTCAACAGCTGACCTTGGCTGCTGCGGGAGCGCCTATCACACGTCTTGACCCGACAGAAGTCAGAGTGTGTGTGTGTGTGTGTGTGTTTAATCCAATGAGTTGTCTGTTAGGTGATGTGTGTGTGTGTGATTGATTGATTTGATTGATTGATTGATTGATTGATTTTTATTAAATGCTCAGACTTTATAAAAAGTATGGAGCACAGCTCCAACAAAATATTTTAACAATGTTACTATAATAGTTGCCTAGACTTATCTAAATAGTTCACTCACATGAGTTGCCACATTACCACTACCTGAACATACTTAATACAACTTTTACAAATACAGCCAAATTCTTTAGAACCGTTACATTACTTGTCTGCATTAATAAGATATACTTAAAATGACTTGGTCTGTCTCTGTAATATCTTGGAATATATTTAGTTCTTAGTCTAACAATTTCTTCATTTTCACACATAAACAATACGTGATACTCGTCACCTAATACTCTTGCATTACATTTACCACAAACACGTTCTTCTCGTCTAATATTATTATATCTTCCCACGTTGATTGGCAGCCTGTTATTAGATGCACGTAACTTTGTCAACACAATGCGATTTGCCTTACTAAGTTTAACAAGATATTCTTCAAGGCAATAAATATCCTTATAAATATTGTAACTGCTACATATAGATTTCAACCTCAAATTTGCATTCCATGTTGTGATCCATTGATCCTTCAGCCTTATTTCTACAGCTTTCGTAAACCAAGTCGGATTTACCACAGTCTGTGAAACCCATACCTCTGACATACCACAATTATTACAAATATCCCTAATATGTGCAAGCCATGGTGAAGAATAAACACCTCTTTGATCAAGCTGCCACAAGCAACAGTACATTAAATAACTAAGTTTACTTTTCTTACCAGTTATCAACCTAACCCAAAAATTTATCATTCTACACTTAATACTTACATCTAGTGGATAAACTCCTAGTTCCCCATAAACTATATCATTACTTGTTTTCCCATGTACAAACAACACATGCTTTAAAAATTTTGTATGTAATAGTTCCATATCTCGTATAACATTATAACCCCATACCTCTGAAGCATACATTTGTACAGATGATACCATACTACTATACATTTCCAATTGCATTTCCACTGGTAAGTCCAGATTTCTACTCGTCCCTATTACAGAATACATGGCTCTCTTGGCTTACTCTACTAATTGTAGTTGACCTCTACGAAACCTACCATTACTGTTAAAATTAATCTCTAGGTACTTGTACTCGTCAACAATTTCTAAATTTTCGCCAACGAACTGAAAATTGTAGTTATCACGATGACTTCTATCCCTGTTGAATACCACAATCTTTGTTTTACTACAATTTATCCTTAATTTCCATTCATTACAATAAGTACCAAGAGCTGACAACACTCGTCTCAATTCCTCCTCATTATTACATAGAATCACCTTATCATCTGCATACATAAGAACGAGTATTTTCATGAGACTGTTCACAAGATCATCACTAAAATCAAGATAATTACAATTTTGGTCAACTAATGCATCCTCAATATCATTTACATAAAACGCGAATAGTAGCGGAGACAAATTTTCCCCTTGCCGTACACCAACATTACATACAAAGGTTTCAGACACTTTTTGGTCTAACATAACACATGACTTGATGTTCTTATACAAACTCTTAATTACATTTAGAATTTTTCCTTTTACATTACCTTTCACCAGTTTAAACCAAAGTCTACATATAGATTTCAACCTCAAATTTGCATTCCATGTTGTGATCCATTGATCCTTCAGCCTTATTTCTACAGCTTTCGTAAACCAAGTCGGATTTACCACAGTCTGTGGTAAATCCATACTAAATCAAATGCTTTAGCATAATCAACAAACAAACAGAACAACTTTCTTTTCTTCCACTTAAACAGATCTAGTACACTTTTTAATAAAAATATGTGGTCTATAGTTGAATATTCATGCCTGAACCCAGCTTGACTTTCTGTAATTACATCGTAAGCATCGGTAAATACTTTTAAACGCTCGTTCAAAACACTAGTAAACAATTTCCCCATGCAGCTCAGCAGAGTTATACCCCTATAATTATTACAATCATTCATGTCTCCCTTATTCTTGTACAATGGCATTATTACACCAACCAACCATTCACTCGGGAAATCACCAGTATCAAGGATTTTGTTAAACAATTTTACATACAATGGACACAATATATCTACAGTATTCTTAATATATTCATTCAAAATCAGATCGCTTCCTGGATTCTTATTGTTTTTTAACTTGCAAATACATTTTATAATTTCCTGGCTAGTAATCGGGTTGTTAAGTATGGGTGAGGTGTCCTCGTTATCACCCCAAACGTGAGTAAGTCTTTCATCAGCATAAGTTTCGTCAGAGAGGTGTTTGAAGTGTTCATATAAATTTTCAAGTGTAACTGGGATGTCCTTACCTTTCTTATAGCCTTTTAATATTTTCCAATACAATGAAGGGTCCTTCGTTCTATTTTCTCTTAGCTGTTTAATTACTTTAGTTTTCCGTTTGTTTTGAACCCTTTTAAACTCACGTCTGTAGCTTTTACTTTTATTGATCATATTGTTAAAATTGACATTAGTTTTTCTTACATTATACTTATGTTTCGCTTTATGGTATTCTCTTCTGCTTTTCCAGCATTTAGCATCATATCCATTCATACATGCATTATTACTTTTTTTCTTATATTTAGTTTTTACTACTGACGGAAAAACTTTAACAGCAGGGTCAAGTATAAGTTGTTTCAATTTATGACTCACTTCATCAACTGACAACTCATCTATTCTTAAGATAAGATCATTTACTTTACATACATCAATATTCTTAAGGTAGTCATCTTTCTTTTCAACATTCCATCTTCCAGGTCTCACCTGAGTATTTCCTTTCTCTGCAATTATTACATCAGAATTTTCAACTAACTTATTAAACTGTAATTGTGTGTATAAAGGACAGTGCACATCTGAAAATAAAGGGTCAAAATTTAATACATTAAATTGAGTAACATACCGAGTCAAATCCCATGAACCAATCACATAATCTACAGTAGTTCTAAACGTAGTAGTAGCCTTACCAACTCCTCGGTCTTCCCCCAGTTTTCCAATATAAATTAGTACATGATTACTTTTACAGACATCTAGTAACTTCTTACCATATGTTGTTCTATCCTGTGTTGTATCCTCATTAACTCTATTTACTGGCAGCCCAAGTGTACTGAAATTTGTTAAAAAATCATTCTCTATTGTTATATAACGATCACTATCATCACTCCCACGTACAGTATCCTCCATAACACCAGTATGTGCATTGAAATCTCCACACAGCAGATGGTAATTATCACTGTACGAATAACTCAACAATAAATTATGTAACTCATCAAAGTGTAGTACATTTGCATACCTTGAGTGACTCGGTGGGATATATACACTCGTTATCACAAGGTCTTTGTCTGCACCCAAAGCACTCCCTTCAAGCTTAATACTTAACAAAGATTCAAATGAGTTACCTATCAACTTCCACTTGAACTTAATATTGTCTCTAATTGCTATGGTAAGACCCCCTGATTTATATCGACTAATAACAGATCTATTTTTATACACTACGCAAAAACCAATATCCTTAAATTTATCCTTAACATTTTCCATATCTACATCATCGCATCTCGTTTCACACAATGTAACAATATCATATTTTCCAATTAACTCTACAAAATCCCCAAGCAATAACTTGGACCTCAGGCCACACACATTCAGAGACAACACATTAACAGTGAGCACTGCAGGTACATGCAGGGTAGGACGACAGGAGTATTTTACAGTTGTGCGGTCAGGTGGAGAACTCACGCGTGTCGTCGCATAATGCTGTACTCCACCTCGTCCCTATTGACTCACTATGTGGTCCAACTTCAGCCGCTTCCAGTCTGGTACAGCAACGCCCACTCGGTGTAGGTCTGCCAGTGTACTGACCTCCACCCTCCTGTTATCGTCCCTGAGCCATGCCAGTATCCTGCCGTCTCGAGTCGTCGCGTTCGACACACTCTCCTGTTCCTTCACTATCTTCAATAGTGTTGCCCGTAGTGGAGTGAAATCATCATTAACAAAAATATTCCTACCTTTGTTCTTAAGTTCCTTTTTCTTTTCCATCACTTCATTTCTTTTCTTCCTGTGGCAGAAACGGACTATCACTGCCCTTATTCTGTCTCCCGGTCTTCCCACACGATGAACTGTTGATATATCCCCAGGCTCCACAGTCACTCCCATGTCAGCAGCTAATTCAATGGTTTTCGCTTGTAGTATTTCCTCACTCTCGTCCTCTTCTTCTGAGAGTCCCGCGATGCGAACGTTGTCCCTCCTCATATACTGCTCGAGTCGATCGTTCTCATACCGGTTCATGAGACAGTACTTTTGTGCTTCATCAGAGCTTCTCACGAGTTTATCAGCAACGTCTTTTACAGCAGCAGAAACTGCTGTAGCCACAGCCACTGATATAATACTGGCAATCCCAGGCATGATTATTGCAGCAACCTCTCTGGCAGTTTTCGTGACTCCTCTGGTTTCACTTGGAAGGTTTGCCAACTGTTCTTCTACCTTGCTCCTGATCAGCTGCTCCACAGTGCTCTCCCCGGATTGAGCCATTGTTGACTTGTTCCAAAACAACAATAAGTCATCTACACAGAAAGCAATATCATGTATCACTACACTGTTGATGTGCTTGCAAGATATCAACTTAACACATCTGCATGTCAGGTAGTGGTGTTTGGTGTTTGTAGGCTACACTACCGTGAAGCAGGAGCTGTCCACAGCACGTCCGTTCAGTTCACCACCACAGGTGTGTGTGTGTGTGTGTGTTTAATCCAATGAGTTGTCTGTTATATTGATGTGTGTATGTGTGTGTGTGTGTGTGCGCGTGTGTGTGTGTAATCCAATGAGTTGTCTGTTTGTTGATGTGTGTGTGTGTGTGTGTGTGTGTGTGTAAGCCACTGAGTTATTTTGTTGGTTGGTGTTTCCCCCTGTGTGTGCATGTAAACCATTGAGTTTCCCCTGTGTGTGTGTGTGTGTGTGTGTGTGTGTTGATAGGTCAGGTTGTATGTTATATGTGTATATGATAAGTTTAGTTACACTCACCAATGGGACAGGGTTGACTCACTGTACCACTCTCATTAGTACCAGCACAATTAAGAGTAATGGTAAGGTTGGGGTGGTGAGGCAGTGGACGACTACAGTTGTATTGTTGTATAGTCTGGTTGTGTCCTGGTGTGGTCTCAGTCACCCTCATCCAGTCTATTCCCACCTGTAATATTACATTATGATAATTACACATTCATAAACACACCTAGTATAATGTACAGTACAGTCGTGGCATATAGTCCTTGACCAGGGTGTGAAGGGAAGTCTGTTCAAGGACTATGTGCTGCGACTGTACATAATGTGTATATGTGTACAGGCCTAGTCTAATGTACATAATGTGTATATGTGTACAGGCCTAGTCTAATGTACATAATGTGTACATGTGTACAGACCTAATGTACATAATGTATATGCGTGTATTAATATAACTGTATTCTGTTAAATACAATACACACACAACCACACACACATACACACACACATACACATTTCCTGTTGGATTCACAATATTCTCATTTCCTTTTGTCTGTGTGTATGTAATGAGTGGGTTGAATTGAAGCTTACTGATTCCTCCACATGGGGCAACAAAACAGACCCCATAATATCTCTCTCTCTCTCTCTCTCTCTCTCTCTCTCTCTCTCTCTCTCTCTCTCTCTCAGAAGTTCAGGTCAGAAGTTCATTCAACCGAAGTGGTTTAATCGGGAAATCCGTAACCTACTAAGGGAGAGGAGAACTGCGTATCGTCGAGCGAAGACATCTGGGGACTTTAACGGTCATAGAAGACTGAATCGAAACGTGAAGTCCAAAATAAGGGCGGCTAAGCGTGCTGAGGAGGTCCGTGTGGCTAGACTCTGCAAAGAGAACCCCAAGGAGTTTTTCAGTTATGTGAATGGCCGTAAACCAATCCGACGCAGGATCGGTCCCTTGGTGAATGAGGATGGAGCATTGATGCACTCTGATGCAGAAAATGCTAACCTCTTAAATGAGTACTTCTCTTCAGTGTTCTCTGAAGAGAGTGGTCCCATTCCCGAACCTTTGGACTCCTTCAGTGAGAAGTTGGAGTCAATGGTCTTCACCCAAGAAGAAATCGAGAGAAAAATAATCGAATTAAAAGCAAACAAGTCCCCCGGTCCGGATGGGTTCTTACCTAGAGTGTTGAAAGAAGTGCATGGTGAAGTATCACGGCACCTGTGCATGGTTTTCAACAGGGTAATCCAGACTGGATGCGTTCCTAGAGACTGGCGTGAGGCAGAGGTGACTCCTATCTTCAAGAAGGGAGATGCTAGCCAACCGTCAAACTACAGACCCATCAGTTTAACCTCGATAGTCTGTAAACTCATGGAGAGCATCATGGTGGACAAAATAACAGCACACTTAGAATCAAATTTGCTACTGAGGGGTTCCCAGCATGGGTTCCGGCAGCACCGGTCATGCCTCACAAATCTGGTGGAATTCTTCCATTTTGTTTTCAGTGAGCATGATCGGGATAAAGCGGTCGATGTTGTCTACTTAGACTTTCAGAAAGCCTTTGATAAGGTACCCCACCGCCGCCTCCTTCGGAAAGTGCGTGCACTGGGCATAGACGGAAATGTGGCAAATTGGATAGAGAACTGGCTAAGTGACAGACGGCAGCGGGTGGTAGTGAATGGACAGGCTTCAGAGTGGGTGCCCGTTACTAGTGGTGTTCCCCAAGGTTCTGTTCTGGGACCACTACTGTTTATCATCTATGTTAATGACGTGGATGGTGACATGGTTGCCAAGATTTCCAAATTCGCCGATGATACTAAGCTTGGTATGAAAATCGCGAAAGAAGGAAATACTACCCGCTTACAAGAAGATCTTAGGAAGATCGGGGAGTGGTCTGACACGTGGCAAATGCCATTTAACGTGAACAAATGCAAAGTTATGCATATAGGCCACAGAAACCCCCGAACAGAGTATAACCTTAAGGGCAATGCTCTCGTAAGCACTGATACTGAGAAAGACTTGGGTGTAACTATCACCAGCGACCTCAAGTTCTCAAAGCAGTGTATTGAGGCTGAGAAGAAAGCCCAAAGGATGTTAGGGTACATAAAGCGACAGTTTGGATACCGGAACAAGGAGATAGTACTTTGTCTGTACAATTCCCTTGTCCGACCACACCTGGAGTATGCAGTCCAGTTTTGGAGTCCTTCTTACCGAAAGGATATCGCAAGATTGGAACGAGTGCAAGCCAGGGCAACCAAACTTATACCCTCTCTTAGACGCAAGAGCTATAAAGATCGGTTGGTAGAACTCGACCTGTTCTCTTTGGAAACCCGGAGACTGCGTGGTCAGCTTATCGAAGTGGTTAAAATACTACGAGGCTTTGACAATGTAGACTACAGGGATATTTTCCAACTCAGTGAGGGCACAACCAGGAATCATGGCTACAAACTTGAACTGAAGCGATACAACCGTGATCTGTGTGGTAAATTCTTTACATACAGCATCTGCGGTACTTGGAACGCGCTTCCTGCTGATGTAGTCAACAGCAACTCTGTGGATCAGTTCAAGTCCAGATTAGACAAAGCCTTAAATCACCGTCTAGGTGTTTAAGCCGTTGTGCGAGTGTTCCTTGATGGTTTCACATGACACATTCGAGGACGGTCGCCTACTTGCGCAACTAAACCCACAGGTACCCTCTTTGTATGGATCGTAAGGTCCCCTAGGGTACTTCTTTTCCTTGTAACTCCTTGTAACTCACTCTCTCTCTCTCTCTCTCTCTCTCTCTCTCTCTCTCTCTCTTATCTTACGATACCGTAAGATGGATAGACAACTGGCTAAGAAACCGAAAACAACGCGTGGTAATAAATGGAAAATCCTCTAGTTGGACAGGCGTTACAAGCGGGGTGCCACAGGGGTCAGTTTTAGGGCCAATCCTATTCCTAGTTTACATAAACGATATAGACGAAGGCCTCTCATGCATAATATCAAAGTTTGCCGATGACACCAAAATTGCAAATACAGTACTCACTAACGCACAGACTAAAGAAATGCAAGATAAT
>JAWQEG010000292.1:27500-115000 GCA_033782935.1 Petrolisthes cinctipes
ATATATGATTAGGTTCATATATATATATATATATATATATATATATATATATATATATATATATATATATATACATATATGGTTAGGTTCATATATATATATATATATATATATATATATATATATATATATATATATATATATATATATATATATATATATATATATATATTTGTGTAATAAATATATATTATGGTAAAACACACATATACACACACACACCTCACAGAGACTCTAATATTGAGACTATTGTACCATTATACATTGTTAAGAGGCTATTACACTGTAGGTAAAATTGCCTGCACATATAACTGGTACAGGAGAAGAGGACTGACAACGCTGAATGTACCTTTTATAAGTGCTGGCAACTGTACATTGGAGCACCTTGATTCCTCCAAAGTATGCCAGGAAACAGAACCAGGTTAACATAAATAATGGTGGCCTGTTGCTGGGAATTGTTTAAAGGCATCATTAACTTTAAGGTTACCATAAGACAAGTTGAGAATGTGGTGAGTATTAGAATCACTGAGATGATTTGTTTCCTGGCATAGTTTGTGGTAATTAGTAGCCTTCTAATTCACCCATTACAAATAATACCTTTAAGAAAGTAATACTGGAGCAACTGATTCCTCCAAACTATTCCAAGCAACAGGATATTAGTATATTTGTTCACCAGGTCCTGTTTCTTGACATTCTTTGAAGGAATGAAGGCACTTCAATGTACCAAAAGTGTATAACCCACTTCCTTACCTTTGTGTTACATGCTTAATTTTCTTATATTGTTATCTAAATGATGGTTGTCAATAACTTTTCATTCATTATTAATGCTACAAAAATCCTTGTCTGACATCCAATATAATACTAATATAGTATATAATTTAATTAAATAATATAAACATAAGTTGATGAATTAGACTAACCGGTGTTGCAGAAGTTGATGGTTGCACATTGTTCAACATTATCTGGACACTTGACTGTCAATTAAAGTTGTGGGAACTCTGGTAGGTTGAAGGGACATATTATGTGGTCCATCAACTTCTGGTTCTCCTCCTCCTCATCATTGTTAGTTGACAACTCCACCCAACACTCTCCTCCCTGAAATAATAATAACACACATCATTATTTACATCATTATTATATTCATCTGGTGATAGTTAGATTAGCTTAGGTTACTGTAGGTTAGGTTAGGTTAGATTTCCGTATGTTAGGTTACTGCAGGTTAGGTTAGGTTTGGTGTAGGTAAGGTTTTGTTAGGTTACTATAGGCTAGGTTAGGTTAGGTCAGGATATGGTAATAATTGTCATGATTTTATCTGTATGCATTGCTAATAAAGAGAACTGACCTTCTTCTTGAGATATTTAGGTTGTTTTTCCCACTTGAATCTGGTGAATGACAATGGGTAGGTGATCTTGTCCTCGATGTCGTAATAAAGATGCCAACATCCGACACGAAGCTTGAGAAAGTCTTGAGGTGCCAGCTTGGTGATGACGTCTGGTCCTGTGATGGTTTTGACATTGGAATGATCATCTTCACTAGTACAGGAACACTTGATGTTGACTTGGTTATGAGGTCCGGTAATGTGATCAATGTCGAGTGTTGCCAGAGTTTGTTTATTGTCTTGATTCATGATGTGTAGACTTGTCCCCCACGTGGTATTATTATCAGGTGGAGGAAACAACTGAAGTCTAGTCTCCATGACACCTTCACCGATTTTGTTCATCTCTAATGGTTGTTGAGGCACCATGGATGATTGGTTGTAGGCGGGACATTCTGGTGAGAGAGCAAAGTTGTTAGTGATGACTGTGTTCTCTCTCTCTCTCTCTCTCTCTCTCTCTCTCGCTTAGGGGTAATAGTGGATTATTATTTATATCAACATTTCCGCTCCATCTCTCCATTTTTCTCTCTCTCCTTTCCTCCAATATTTTCTCCTTCCCTCCTTCCTCCCTTCCTTCCCTATCTCCTTCTCTTTATTCTTCTATTTCTTCCTCCTTCCTTCCTTCCTTCATTTACACCTTCTCTCCATTCTTCTCTCCTTCCCTCCCTCCTTCCTCCATTCTTTTCTCCTTCCCTCCTTCATTCTCTACCTCCTTCCTTCATTCCCCATCTCCTTCTCTCCATTCTTCTCTCATTCCCTCCTTCCTTCCTTTTTACACACACACACACACACACACACACACACACACACATCTATCTTCCTTCCTCTCTCTTTTTTGAACACACACACACACACACACACACACACATCCTTCCTCTCTCATTTTTGTACACACACACACACACACTTATTCCTTCTTTCTCTTTTTTACACACACACACACATCTATCTTCCTTCCTCTCTCTTTTTCGTACATACACACACACACACACACACTTATTTCTTCTTTCTCTTTTTTACACACACACACATACACACACACACACACACACACACACACTTATTCCTCCTTCTCTCTTTCTTACACACACACACACACACACACACACTTATTCCTTTTTTCTCTTTTTTACACACACACACACACTTATTCCTCCTTCTCTCTTTCTTACACACACACACACACACACACCCTTCTTCCTTCCTCTCTCTTTTTTACACACACACACACACACACACACACACACACATAGTAACAAACAATAATGACCAAACTTACCAGTACGTATTCCAGCATCAACAGGTGGTGTGAGAGCCAACACCATCAACACCATCATCAGTATTACACTCCGTCCACACATGATGTCTGTAATATAACAATAATAATAACCTCTGTACACACACACACACACACACACACACACACTACCATATCAATGTACACACACACACTACCCTATCAATGTATACACACACACACACACACACACTACCCTGTCATTGTACACACACACACACACACACACACACTACCCTATCATTGTACACACACACACACACACACACACACACCCTATCATTGTACACACACACACACCCTGTCATTGTACACACACACATGATGTCTGTAATATAACAATAACATTGGGTCCATTCCACAGTGGAATTTGTTTGTTACCTTCCAAACCAACCACATTTGTAAGGCTTCATTATTTTAGGGTCCATTCCACAGTGGTATTCGTTTGTTACCTTCCTAACCAACCACACTTGTAAGGTTTTATTATTTTAGGGTCCATTCCACAGTGGTATTCGTTTGTTACCTTACTAACCAACCACACTTGTTAGGCTTCATTATTTTAGGGTTGATTCCACAGTGGTATTCGTTTGTTAGCTTCCTTGTGTGGCCTTGTAATAGTGTGAGTGTGTTAGGTTAGGTGATAGGTTGTGATAGTGTAAGTGGTCTGTCGTCCAGAAAGCATCTGCTCCAAATATCACACACAGACACAGGTGGACTAAACATTGTGGTGTCCAAGTGTACCTATTATTACTCAAAGAAGAATTGAGGAAGGATTGCAAGGTGGAACTGTTCAGTACAGAAAAGAATGTTGCCACAGAAGAAACCTGACCAAAGAATATAGGAGAGGAAAGATATGAAGTGATAAAGAGAGGGAGAGATTATGAAGAAATACAGAGCATTTCAAAGGAAGACAATCCAAAATAGTTGAGTGTAGGATTTAATTAATAGTAGCAACAAAACACTTTACCCAATATGTGGAAGGTTCTTCTTGATAATAAACTCCAGAGATTGAAGCACTGTAATGCTGAAGTTGAGAAGGATTTATACAAACACAACACTACAAGATGGATTCCGATCTGGTAGTGAGCAAACACACACATACACCTATGCACACAGGAAGTGTCATGACGTCATTCGTAAGGACAGTGGAGGAAGAGATAAAACATATTAGATTATGAACTCCAGTGTACAGCGAACAACTTAATCCTTTGTAAATTATTGTGTAATTACAACTTGTTAAATCAATATAGTAACATTTATATTCCCCTTGACAAGGGTTGTATAATATTACCATTCACACTTTCAGGATGTAGGGAAGAACACTAGAATCTATGAGTGGAAAACTTGTCGGATCACACACAGACACACACACACATGGTGCATTATATAATTACAATTAATAACTTGTTTTCTCCTGTGTAATAACTGGTCTGAGACACCTGATAATATTTATATACTGGCTAAACAAGGTGATAAAAAACCTTTGTTCTTACTATAATATTGTGTGTTTTCCCAGACCCGTGTGTATGGAGGGTAACCGTACACCCAAAAGTTCTCGTTGGTGAGGTTAACCTTGGACTGAGAGGAAATAAACTCACTCCATTTTTGCCTCAACGATGGGGGTTTCCTGAGTGTTAAAAGAGAGAGAGAGAGAGAGAGAGAGAGTGTGTGTGTGTGTGTTTGAAACCCTCTTCTATCACTTTGCTGTAACAGTAAAGAATATATACTAATTTTTCCTACAATAAGCGATGTGAATGTTCAACAATATGTAAATAAGAGTGACATATCCCAAAGAGTGATTCAAAAGAACAGACATAATGCATACTAATTAATACTGCTTGTTAATTAATACTTAATTAAAATATAAAGATATAAGTAATTATCTCTCATGACAAACTCAGGTTATAATATGTGATCTTAGTGGAATGCATGCCAATATTATTGGACAAAATATAATGCAATAAAAAAATACATGTCACATATACAGAGAAAATATGATCATGTAGTGTTACAAGAAAAGATAAACATACATGAAAGACATAGAGCTAAGCCTCTATTGGTTTTATATACTGTATGTGTGTTAATGTGTGTTTGGCTTTGTATTAGTGTATGTGTGTTAATGTGTGTGTAGTCTTGAGATAGTGTATGTGAGTTAATATGTGTGTGGCCTTGTAATAATGTATGTGTGTTAATGTGTGTGTGGCCTTGTAATAATGTATGTGTGTTAATGTGTATGTGGCCTTGTAATAATGTATGTGTGTTAATGTGTGTGTGGCCTTGTAATAATGTATGTGTGTTAAGCGGGATTCTCACTAGCCCGTTTGGACGGTGGACGTTCACGTTGATGACGTCACGGACACGACGTCCAGACAGGCACGGAGGAGTTGGGCGCCGTTTCTTCACAACGTCAACTTTACCGGATATGGACGAGGATTTACTTGTGTTTGCAGCAGTTTTGCTTCTTTCTGGAGAGGGGGGACGCCCAACAAGGCGACATGAAACAAAAATAACCAAACGAACCTTCAATAGACCTAAGACCTAACCTTCATACGATATATATATATATATATATATATATATATGCAAATTTGACTCTCTGTAAGCTATGTGATATCATAATTTTTTAAGTGATATATGCCCCCTTTGCCTATGACCCCACAGACAGATAAATAATGGACTTTCCAACTGTGTTTTTGTGTGATTCGAATAATTTTAACATCCATTTAGATTCCATTAAATGCAGAAATATTCTATTTGGGTATTAGGTCCCAGAATCTGATATAGCAGACGTTATTGATGATAATAATGAAGAGGAATGTTGTTAATCCACTGTCTGCTGCTTCTGTTGTATGCACTATGCTGCCTGGAGCCTGGAGGGAGACTGTGGACAGTACACGAGTCACGACATCAGAGTGCGATGTTGCCAAGCCTCCAGATCCAATGTACATTCTTATTAATCGTACATAAATTGACGAACTATACACAAATATATTATGATTATTATTTTATTTACATAAAATCATATCATTTTGCGAACAAATAACTTTAATTCATATTATTTTCATATGTTGAGGAGCCAGCAACATTATAAACGGTCAACATAGCCAACGTCGCTACCCAAAAAGATGAATTCAGTTCATCTTCAACGTTGGACGTCGGCCGTCTCCTGGAGGTCGCGACGTGCTCCGCATTCACACTGTTCGGGCACAAACAAGGACGTTCGTGACGTCATCAACGTGAACGTCCACCGTCCAAACGGGCTAGTGAGAATCCCGCTTTAATGTGTGTGTGGCCTTGTAATAATGTATGTGTGTTAATATGTGTGTGGCCTTGTAATAATGTATGTGTGTTAATATGTGTGTGGCCTTGTAATAATGTATGTGTGTTAATGTGTGTGTGGCCTTGTAATAATGTATGTGTGTTAATGTGTGTGTGGCTTTGTAATAATGTATGTGTGTTAATGTGTGTGTGGCCTTGTCATAATGTATGAGAGTCAATGTGTGTGTGGCTTTGTAATAATGTATGAGTGTCAATGTGTGTGTGGCCTTGTCATAATGTATGAGTGTCAATGTGTGTGTGGCCTTGTCATAATGTATGAGAGTCAATGTGTGTGTGGCCTTGTCATAATGTATGAGTGTCAATGTGTGTGTGGCCTTGTCATAATGTATGAGTGTCAATGTGTGTGTGGCCTTGTCATAATGTATGAGTGTCAATGTGTGTGTGGCCTTGTCATAATGTATGAGTGTCAATGTGTGTGTGGCCTTATGATAGTGTCATGGCGGCATCCGTAGGGACAGTGGAGGAAGAGATAAAACATATTACATAATGAACTCCAGTGTACTGCGAGTAATTTAATCCTTTGCAAATTATTGTGTTCTTACTTCTTGCAAATCAATGTAGTATACTTTATTTTAAGCCTGACAATTGATCCATATGTGTTTAACAATTACCAAACAACTTTTCTGTATCTAGGGAGGATCACAAGCATTTCAGATTGGTACACACACACACACACACACACACACACACACACACACACATTAACCACAAAATTAGTTTTACCTTCATACAGTATTCCAAGTTAGTCATGAAAGAATTTAATGGTCAATAATTTTACAACGATAGGGATAGTACGAACCCAACACACACGCACACACACACACGTTTCCTGTCACTTACATATATGTACAATTTCTCTCTCTCTCTCTCTCTCTCTCTCTCTCTCTCTCTCTCTCTCTCTCTCATGAACTAAGAACAGAGTGTTACTGTCAACTACTCTGTATAAAACTCTCTTGTGTAAAGCATCTATGAATGGGCGGTACAACGATGTTGGAGGTGTGTCTGGGAGACAAATAACTTGTAAACGACATGACTGGCAAAGAAAAGATCAGAGTATAACTGGTCCGGCAAAGAAAAGTAAATATTAAGTAACATATGAGTCAAAAATAAGATGTCCATCAGGCTATATTTAGAGTAGGAGCGTGTAACATCCGGCCCACAGAGGCATATTGTGTGGCCCGTGAACATACTCCGAATTAATAATAGAATCCGGCCTGCAATGGGTGGCCAACCTTGGGCCGCCTGACAAATCTGGCCCATGAAGGCCTATTGTTCGGCCCGAGACAATTACTATTTGTCAACCCTGCACTCTCTCCAAGTCAAGGCTACTTGGTACTCTGGTCACCAAGTCTCACCTTTACTATCAGCTCTCGGACGGTCACTTCAAATATATTCTTCTGTTGTGTTTCTCATCCATTGAACTGAAGATTGAAACAATTGTTTATGGCAAGTAGAACCAACCATCACACTAATTTGTATGTTTACCAACAACACTCTTCAATGAACAATGTCACCAAACCATCTCACTAAATTGTATGTTTTTTTTGTTCAATAAATTTTTTGTACAAAACCACTTTGTGGTTCTCGTTTGTCACTGCTGCCTTCGACATGCTCCAGAAAGACTCATCTGACCTTTGTTCTACTGTACAAAGGTTGCCCACTCTTGATTTCCAGGCACAGCAATATGTAAACGAGTGGCAGGAGCAGCAGACCCAGCAGGTAGAATATAATGATTTACAGGCACAGCAATATGTAAACGAGTGGCAGGAGCAGCAGACCCAGCAGGTACAATATAATGATTTACAGGCACATCAATATGTAAACGAGTGGCAGGAGCAGTAGATCCAGCAGGTAGAATATAATGATTTACAGGCACAGCAATATGTAAACGAGTGGCAGCAGCAGTAGACCCAGCAGGTAGAATATAATGATTTACAGGCACAGCAATATGTAAACGAGTGGCAGGAACAGTAGACCCAGCAAGTAGAATATAATGAAGCCAAAGTGTGACATGAATAGAGAATAAAACTGACACCGCGGAGCACTGATTCTGAGATGTTATCAGTCCAGATGTGAGGATGAGATCCAGAGTACCTTCCTGAAGCTTAAAGGTCATGTCAGGATCGGTGGAGGTACAGAAGGTGATGTGGCTAGAAGCTATGTATGCAAGTTAAGAGTCTGTCCAGAGGTGAGAGACCATCCTGGAAATACTTCCTGGAGAAAGAAAATACTCGGATGATGAGGAAAAACATTGACCATGAGTTGACTGAGTTTAACATAACTGGTGATACCAGAGACGCTCCAGGAGATGACATTAAGAGCGAACCCTATGCTTGGAGGAAGAAGTCTCCGGAGAGTAGAGGCAGATGAACGACCTGGAGTAGGAGACAAACCAAGAGAAGAGACTGACACACAAATCTTCTCAAGTGTAACAAATTTCATGAACTGGGCAGATAGGTGGTTATCTTGTTTGTGGAGCTGATTGACACTTAGTCGACGAGTCCTGAACTGTGACTGGCAGAACGCACCAGCCAGCCAAGGTGTCCGGACTGGGATGCACAGGAATCTCTGTCTGTATGGAAAAGGAACTGTCTGCCTATCACCCACCTATCAGTGTGGGGAAGGAGATGTCTGCCTATCACCCACCTATCAGTGTGGGGAAGGAACTGTCTGCCTATCACCCACCTATCAGTGTGGGGAAGGAACTGTCTGCCTATCACCCACCTATCAGTGTGGGGAATGAGCTGCCTGCCTATCGCACACCTGCTGGTTGTGGGGAAGGAGCTGCCTGCCTATCACCCAGCTACGTTATCAGTGTGGTGGAATGAGCTGCCCATCTATCGCCTATCTACGGTACCTGTGTGTGGAAGGAGCGACCTGCCTTTTGCCTACTTACCTATTGTAGGAAGGAGGGCTACCAGACTGTCCCACTGTGTGGTGTGGTGGTCCTATACTTGTCATGAGTGGGGTTAGAGTGTTTGTTGGGGTTTAATATTCAACTGTTATTTATTACTTGTGTTCAGTGGGGATGAGTGGTGGTGTTGGATTTTATCGGAAATTGTGGTGTTAGTTAATGGTGGTTTGTGCCTATTAAGATAATTATTATATAAAACTGTGTTTGGTGTGCTTCATCCATCCCGATCCTAATGAATCTGTGACATTGGGGGCCTGACTGGGATCGGGTGTATTGGATGAATAAAGCATACCTTGCAGTGTGTTAAGTGCCATAAAAATGAATAGAATGGAAGCATTGGTTGAAACTGGATATTGGCCAAGAGGTAAGAAAATTCTTGTCTAAAATTCAAGCAGAGGAGAGAATGGAAAGAGAAGCCGAAAAAGCAGCAGAACGAGATGGGAAGGAAGTCGCAGATCGAGAAGCACAGAGAAAACAAGAGCTCGAGTTAAAGAAGCTAGAAGTATCAGCACAACCGGAGAGAGGAACACAAGAGGTGGTTCGAGCCAAGGCTCCCAAACTTCCGGTGTTTGTAGAAGGTAAGGATGAATTAGACAGTTACCTGTTGAGATTTGAGCGATTCGCTAGTCAAAAAGAGTGGCCAAAAGAGACTTGGGCAACTGCACTAAGTACTTTGTTGACGGGTACAGCTCTCAGCGTGTACTCAAGGCTTTCAGATACGTCAGCCTTGGACTACGATCAGGTTAAAAATACAGTGTTGAAGAGAGTTAACTTGACTGAGGACGGTTATAGGGTCAAATTTAGAGATTCTAAGCCGGAAGTGGGTGAGAATCCTGACCAATATATTGTAAGACTTAAGAACATCTGCATATTTTTTTTTTTTTTTTTTTGAACCATGGTGTCAATTAAAAGAGAGACAACAAAACATAAGGGTAAGCAGGACACATGAACATCTAATGACTGCACTCACACATACACTCACACACATACACACTCACACATACACACTCACACATACACACACCGTCTCTTGACCTCACAGGGAAAGGACGGTACTCCGGCGCTCTCTCGAGCAGCCTAGGTCAGCCTGTTGACCCTTCCCCCAACACCCCACGTTCTTAGCTACAACGACAGTGTACATACCTAGAAAAACTATTCTGCACGAGGAAAATGTCCAGCCCTAACTACAAATATAGACTCAGTGAACTTTGGCGATACAAGAGAGGGTCGGGCTACCCCACAAGTGAAGTGATTCAGAAACTAAAATCACTGAATCTCTTCCACAACCGCGGAACACGGGGAGGAAAAAATGTGATAAGAAATATACCAGTGCAGATCACCACGAGGACCAGGAAAATACCAGTAAAAGAAAAGGAATACAAACATTTTGAGGTACCGAGAAACTGGTACAGTCTCCCCTCATTCCTACTTTCTAATGTCACATCATTAGCCAATAAGATTGACGAACTAACAGTGACAGTGAAATCCATCAGTGCAGACATTGTGGCCATCACAGAGGCGTGGCAGATAGTTCCTGAAGTGTGCAAAATTCAGAACTATGAACTTTTTCACCACCTCAGGACTAACCGAAGGGGAGGTGGAGTGGCGTTGTTTTGCCACACTGACACCAGCCCCTCACACCTCAGTGTTGATAACCCGGACGGCCTGGAGACACTTTGGGTGAGGGTGACCCCCCCTTGCCACCCCCGCAACACCGCTTCCATCATAGTCTGTGTTGTATATCATCCACCACGTGCCACTACAGCACAGCTACTCACCGACCACATTATTGACACAGCTGACACTCTGAGGGTGAGATATCCTGCTGCTAAGGTAGTCATATGTGGGGATTTCAACCGCTTGGACGTGAGTGACATCCAACACCAACTCAACCTCACCCAAGTCGTGGATTTCCCCACCCACGGTCAGGCTACTCTCGACCTTATTTTGACTGACCTGGACCATCAGTACTCAGCCCCCCGCCCTCTCCCCCCCATAGGATGAAGCAACCACGTCTCCATCCTATGGTCACCCACACCTACCACATCGGTGCCAAGGGAAACTGTCACCCGATCCTATCGGCCAATACCTGACTCTTCGATAAGAGAGTTTGGACAGTGGCTGGTACACCACCCATGGATAGAGGTGACAGAACCACAAGACGTCCATACTAAATGGCGCAACTACGTCAACACCACTACAGAGGCCTACCATCACCACTTCCCCATCAAGACCATCCGTGTGCATCCAGCTGACACCCCATGGATGACGCCACGAATAAAGCGGCTGTTACAGCAGCGAAACAGGCTCTTCTACACCGACCCAGCCCAGTACAAAAGCCTCAGAAACAGGGTAATTAGGGAGATCAGGACTGCCAAGGCTAGCTACTACCCAGAAAAAGTGCAACACCTAAAACAGGCCAACAACAGACAATGGTACTCCAAGATTAAATCTCTCTGTGGTTTACAAAAGCACTCCCTCTCCTTCCCCTGTACTTCACACCTTTCTCCTGATAATGCGGCCGAGGCGCTTAACGGTCACTTTGCCGCTATCTGTCAAACCCTCCCCCCTCTTCAGACCAGCCTTCTCCCTGCCTACCTCCCCTCCCCATCCCCACTCCCCTCTGTCCATGAGGCTGAGGTTGCCAAAATGATAACCTCATTTAAATCTAATAGATCCACCACACCTGATGACCTCCCCATTAAAATTTACAAAGAATTTGCCCCTGAACTAGCCACGCCCCTCTGCTCCATAATCAACGCCTCCCTCGCTCAAAATGCTTGCCCTGCTGACTGGAAAATTTCCTATGTCACTCCCATCCCTAAAACTCCCACCCCACAAACCTTTAATGACCTAAGACCAATTGCCATCACACCTCTCCCTAGCCTCCTTTGTGAAGATTTCGTGTTTAACTGGTCTTATTCACAAATTAGCAAACAGCTAGACACCCGTCAGTTCGGCAACATCAAATCCACCTCCACCTCCCACTGCCTAGTCAGCTTCCTTGAGTTCATCCACAGCCACTTGGACAAACGTAACACATCTCTCGCCCTTGCTTTTGTAGACTTTAGGAAAGCATTTGATCTTGTAGACCACACTGTTGTCATCAACAAGGCCATTAACCTGGGACTCCACCCCAACCTGGTAGCTTGGCTGGCTGACTTCCTCACAGGAAGGCAGCAGGCGGTCCGTTATCAGGGCTCCATATCTCCCCTACAACAGCTGACTTGTGGGGTTCCCCAAGGAACTAAATCTGGACCACTATGCTTCCTCATGCTGATTAATGATGCCCTCACCGACACCCAGCATCGATGGAAATATGTGGATGACTGCACGGTTGGCATCCCAGTCAACACCAGAACACCAGATTACAATCCACTGCAAGCCACCCTTGACAGGCTGCAGACGTGGACAGAGCACAACAACGTCTCCATCAACCACACCAAGACCGTGGTGATGCACGTCTGTACCTCATCTGCAGCTGTACCGCCCCCCCAGCTCACAATAGGCCCTCATCCACTCCAAGTCATCCACTCCTTTAACCCCCAGAGTCCGGGCAGCGGGATTTCCCGCTCGGTCGACAGAGGCCGGGCAGCGGGAAATCCCGCTCTGTCGACAGAGTCCGGGCAGCGGGAAATCCCGCTTTTGGTAATTTATGGGGAAAAACGCCAAATTTGTCGGGATTTTTTTTGATCTGGCTATACTTCACCACCAGACCTTTTCATCCCCACATTCAATCAGTGTGTGCTTGACCGTGACAATGGCTGGGCGTAGTGAAGAAAATACGGGCTCGTTCGATTCGGTGCATCCTACCGCGCTGCCGGGCGCACCCGCTCCTGTAACCTCCACTCCGCGGGTGCAACCAGCTAGATTGAGTCACAGCCACGCTCACAAAGCGAACGCAGCCTCGCTCTCACGGGAAAAGTGACCTCCATTCCTCACTTGATTTCTCGGCAATGGAGTGTCCTAGAGAGCTGGGGTTGGTTTTAATGGAAAGAGGAGGAGTTGATGGTGAGTACACAATCAAATTTAAGTTGTTCAGTATTGTAGTTTAGACGTAGGGAGTAAGAGAAGTAGAGTGATTTTCCGGGAAATACCCGGACAGGCAGGGTAAAAAATTAGTATTGAACCCGGAACCACAGTACGTATTTCCATTCTTGGCCCGTCCCGGAGGGGTTAAGCTTCTCGGCATCACTGTGGATGACCTATTATCATGGAAGCAACATGTCGCTAGGTTGGTCAAGGTTACCTCATACAAACTGTACATGCTGCGCAGACTCAGGTCTCTGGGGACTCCAGCAGGGGATTTGAAGGCAGTCTACACCTCCTTCATATTACCCTCACTGCTGTACGCCTCCCCAGCGTGGTCTTCATCTCTCAACAAAACACAACAACAACAGCTTGAGAAGGTTCAGAAGAGGGCATGCAGAGTCATACTGGGCCCTGCCTACACCAGCTATAATAATGCCCTCACCACCCTGAGTCTGCCCAGGCTGACAGCCATGTATGAGCAAGCCCTTAGCAAGTTTGGGGAAGGCTTGCTACGTAACCCACGCCACCGTCATCTCCTACCACCTGACGCCCCTCCACCAGCCAGGGCTACCCGACACCAAAACAAACTGGTGCCGCTCAGAGCCCCTCGCACTGACCGCTATCGTCAGAGCGCTATTCCCACTTTAGTGCGAAAAATAAACACATAGATTATTTTGTCTCCAAGTTGTAGCATAAGATCTTAGAATTAATATTAATCTTCCCCCCTGTAAATTTTCAGTCTCTGACTGCCATGTAAATAAACCGTTAATTATTATTATTATTATTACACAAACATACACTCACACATACACACACACACACATCACGAAAGCATAATAGAAAGAAACACGAAAATTCAGACGAATATTTTCACATGACCACGTTAATCCTTCAAAACGAGGGTGGCATACCAGAAGTTCCTCCAGAACCTGGTGGTTCAGCAGGTGTCGACAAACCACATCAAGTGGCAGGCCCTGGGGCAGCAAGTGTTGGGCAGGCCAGGCAATAGTGCTCTATAGTGTTAGCACGAAGCGCTCAACACAAGCGATACTCAGTGAAGGAAGGCTCACCCTGCATCCCAGCAACCTGCCACGGTGGCCGTTAGCAAAGCCTCAAACGAGCAGAGACTACATTGTGCCTTCAAATCATGAGTTCCCGACAACGGTAGGAATATTTGTGCTGGCAGACAGACTGCGCCGCCGTACAGGGAGAAGAGCAGCGGAGCGGACTCTATAGAGGAAACATGTTAGGGAGAGAGGACGTCCAACACCACGAGGAGGCAGATGGCAGGCCTCCTTCGCGAGTCTGGCACCCATAAAAATTTGACAATCAAGTTACGATGACGCAATAAGGCCAAAAACGACAAAATCTGCTGAACAACAGTAGTGTGTGTGGGCTGAACAATAGAAAGGGAATGAAGGGTAGGTTTGGAGATACAAAAAATGGCAGAATTCACTCCACGTTGACAAACAAGACTAACAGCATCCAGAATGGCATACAGTTCACAAAATGTTTAGTTAGAGTGGTTACAGAGATGGCAGTTCCGACTTGGAAGTAGGTGTGAAGCTCACATCAGGTATTGGTAGCATCCACGGAGGGGGCCCTGGGGGGATGTCTACAACCATTATATCTATATTAAGACTACGAAGCATAGAGGAAACAGACCTTATAAAAATACATCCAGCAGGCAGTATGGGAGGGACAGGGGAGTTTGGTTTAAGTAAGAGAAGTCCTGACTATATGCCAGTAGTGGGGTGAAAGATATGGGAAATGGAGGCACTTGGCAGTGAAGCAAGTAACATTTGATGAATAAATTGTTTCGACTAATGGGGGAAGATGCAACTCACACTGCATATTCACTATCCTGGTCGACATGGGACTGCCGAGAATTATTCTCATATCTATATTCTGAAATTTCTCTAAAGTTTCCAGAGTAGCCCTAGGAAGTTAAATCAAAGCAGGGGAGAGGTAATCAACAACTGAACGGATAAAAGGAATATAGATGGTCGGTGCTGGAGACGACCCAACAAGTCCTGGACAAAGGGATGGTCTTGAGGCTTGGCAGGGTCAACTGGCCAAATATTGATTGGTACACCCAGGTAGCGGTTCTGGGAACACATGAGAATGACAGTCCTTCCAATGGTGAATACTGGCCGAGCTTGAGGAAGGTGACAGGTGAATATTCTGCTCTTATCTGGAGAGACAATAATGCCACAGAGAGAGGAGGCCACAGAAAAGGAGTCAAGAAAAAGCTGGAGATCCCTTGGTGAGGTGGAATGAACACTGATATAATCAGCATAGCACGTAATTGTAGTTCCAGGAATATTAGGGAGAGAAGCGAGCAACCGATGCATCAGAATATTAAATAAAAATAGGCAGAGAACACCTCCTTGAGGTGTACCAAGATGAAAAATGTGCAAAGAACTGAGTCCACACACGGGAGGTACTGTTACTGAGGTAACCCGGAATCCACCATAGTAGATTACCCTCCATCCAAATTCAACCAGTTGATCCAACATGACGTCTCCATTAGCAACATCGAAGACACTTCGAAGGTCAATGAATGCCACCTCACTGTGCCTGGAGTGGCAAGAGTACAGGTCGACTAGGCAGTGGTGTGTGCTCTGCTGGGAAAGGAAACCAAACAGCCGTGGAGAAAGGCGATCCTGCAGTCGGTACACAAGAGTACATTAAGTAAGATTCTCTCCATAACCTTACAAAAACAGGAAGTAAGGGAAATAGGCCTGAACTTCGCAGTGCTGGGATTAGGGATGGGTATTATTGTACTGCTGGTCCAGGCTAGTGGTACACAACCATCACGAAGACAGAGATTGTACAGTCGAAGTAGAAGGTTCCTGAAAACTTGTTGAAGTAGGCAAAGCACAGCATAAGTTGTACCATCATCACCAGGAGAAGAAGCTCTACCCCGAGAGAGAGCACGGCTCAACTCCTCCTTGGTTATCTGCTCTACATCATCATTGTCATCATCTTGCAAAAGAGCAGACATTAGACGTAATTGATGGATAGCAGCACGGGAAGCAAGTGGATTTTATATGTGGATGGGTAGACTGGCTGGGGTAGATTGTTCTGACCAGACATCGACAAGGTGTTGGGCAAAGACGGTGGGAGTGTGATGATGGGCAGTGGCTGGTATCTTTTAACAACCCGATGGATGAGTCGCTACATAGAAGCCACACTTGTTTGCTGGTTGATGCTGTCTATGAACCACTACCAAGACTCAGTGTGAGCACACTCCTGTAGGGTGACTAAAGCGTCCCTAGATATTTAGTAACGATTGTGCAGGTCAGGGGTTGGGTTGGCTTGTCACAAAAGGCCATCACGTTAAGCCTCCTGCTTCGCCTCCTGTATACGTGCATCCAGCGTCTAGGAGTGGGCAGTTTGGCAATGTTGAAGGTGTGGCCAGGAGACCGATAGCCTATAAAAGTCATGATTAGCAGAAACAAGATCTGAGTACAACTTTTCAGGTGAAGATATGTCAAATGCAGGGAATACATGGGCCATAAATAATATGTGAGTCGGGCAATATTTAGGGGGCACAACAATATGCAAACGAGTGGCTGAAGCACTTGACCCAGCAGGTAGAAAATAATGAAACCGAAGAGCGACATGATCAGAGAATAAATCTGGCATGGAGGAGCACTGGACCTGAGATGCTATGAGGCCAGACGAGACGACGTAATCCAGAGTAGTTCCCCGGCAATGAGGGGCACCGCCAGTGTCTCAGCATGTCAGATGTTGCTTTGCAGATGTATAAAAGGAAACGAACACCATTACGATTAGTAGAGCCAGACCCATCACCCAAGTCAGAATGTCGAGCATTAAAATCTCCCATATACACCATACCATGCACTGTTTGAGAAGGAAGAGCCTCAACAGTAAGTCTAGCTGGGGCAGAATAGACATTACATAATTGGAGTACTCCATCCCCAGATAGAACCTCAAATAGCTGAAAGGTCATGTCAGGATCAGAGGAGGTACAGAGAAGGCGAAGTGGCAAGGAGCTATATATGTAAGTCAGGAGACTATTCCTTACTAGATGAACATTTGGCACAGAACCTGAGAGGGGAGGAGCTTGCCCAGCAATGGTTGGCCATCCTGGAAATGCTTCCTGGAGAAAAATAACACTGGCATGATGACGAAAAACGTAGACCTTTAGTTGAGTGAGCTTAGCATGACTGGTAATACCACATACATTCCAGGAGATGACATCCAGCTGACAATCACTAGCAAACTCTGTGTTTGGAGGTAGAAGTCCGGGGAGTGGGGGCAGATGACCGACCTGGAAAAGAAGATGGACCAGGAGAAGGGAATGACTCGTAAAGCTTTTCAAGGAGGGATGCAACAGTATCCATCCTTTCAGTAATGGTGGTGACAGTGTAGATGATAGCCTGCTGAGCCTCAACCAAGGTGGAGAGTTTGGAGTCATTCACAGCCTAAATGGCAACCAGCCCATTAATCCTGGCTTCAAGGGTGGAGAAGCAGTTCTCGAGAGCCGTACACCGTACCATGAGGGTAGTGACAGACTTGCAGAGGGCCAGTGCAAAAAAGAGGAAAATGCCTTGTGTTGTGAAACCGTACAAAGTGATAGAAGTTCCCCGCCTTTGGTATGACCTCCCCTCTGTGTTCCTATCCAACGTGACCTCACTATGTAACAAATTTGACGAACTGGTGAATACAGAGAACACGATCAGCGCTGATATAGTTTGTGTTATGGAAGCCTGGTAAGTTATACCAGAGTTGTGTGCCATTGAAAACTACGACCTATTCCACTGTCTTAGAACCTAAAAACGAGGAGGTGGACTTGTGATGTTTACACACACAAAGTACAAAGCCGAGCGCCTGAACGTTGAAACTCCCAGGGAACTTGAGGTCATGTGGGTAAGATTAACACTGCCATGTCACCCTCGCCACACTGCCTCCATCATTTGTGGTTTGGTGTATCACCCCACACGTGTACCCACACATGCCCTGCTCGTCGACCACATCATCGACACCTGTGACACCCTATAGGCAAGATATCAATCTTCTAAAAGGGTTATATGTGGTGACTTCAACCAACTAGATACAAAAGAAATAGAAAACCAACTGAACACCACCAAGATTGTCAACTTTCCCACCCACGAACAAAACACCCTAGACCTCATTATCACTGACCTGGCAGACCAGTACCTACCAGCTCAACCACTGCCACCCGTGGGAAGAAGCAACCATCTCTCCATGTTTTGGGCCCCTGCCACTACCACCTCCCACCACCAAGATGACCATACCACCAAGATATGCAGCCCTACACCTGACTCTGCTATCAGACAGTGTGGACAGTGGCTGATACAGTACCCGTGGACTGAGGTACTAACTGTTAGTGATGTTGACAGGAAGTGGGAGAATTACCAAACTACTATCACTCAGGCCTACTACCACTTCTTTCCTACCATGGATAACACCACCGATTAAGAGGCTGATGGAGCAGCACAACAAGGCATTCTATAATGACAGGAGGAGGTATAACACCCGCTGCACAACAAGGTCATCAGAGAAATTAAAGCTGCCAAGGTGTACTACCCAACAAAAATTCACCACCTTAAACAAACCAACATCAATCAGTGGTACAACAAATTAAAGGACCTGTGTGGGATGGTGAAAAAGTCACCTTCTATTCCCTGTGTTGTCGGACATACCAGCCAGGAAGTAGCTAATCTTATCAATGACCATTTCGCCAGGATCTGTCAAACCCTGCCCAGACTGGACTCAGCCCAATTACCAGCTTACCTACCCTCCATCCCTCCCCCACACATTAATGAGCACGAGGTCTACTATAAGCTCTTAATTAAGCTATAAGCTCAAACGCTCCACTACCCGTATTAACCTTCCCGTGAGCTTGCTGTTGAGCTTGCAAAACCCATTTGTTCAATAATTAATGCATCACTTAGTCAGAGTAAATGCCCACAGGATTGGAAGACAGCTTATATTACTCCAATACCAAAAGTTTCAAAACCCCAGTCACTTAATCAATTAAGACCCATTACCATAACCCCCCTCCCGAGCCTGTTATGTGAAAGCTTTGTGTTCGACTGAGTTTCAGCCAACATCTCAAATGCAATTGACCCCCAACAATTTGGAAATATGAAGTCATCATCAACCACCCATTGTTTCATAAGCCTGCTACACTTTATATACAGTAACCTGGAAAAAAGAAAGACCTCAGTTGCCCTTAGATTCATAGATTTCAGAAAGGCTTTTGATCTAGTAGACCATATTGTAGTACTATGGAAAGCTCTTGATATGGGAGTGGAGCCCAGTCTAGTGGCATGGCTGGCAAACTTCCTGTGTGACAGTCGTCAGACAGTGCGTCACCAGGGTGCAGTATCTATACACCAACATCTCTCGTGTGGTGTGCCCCAGGGGACCAGGATGGGACCCCTGTGCTTCCTCATCCTAATCAATGACGCCTTAACTGACACAAGTTTTCGCTGGAAATATGTGGATGACTCAACCGTTGGGACAGTCATCAATAACTTGTCTCCTGACTACCACCTCCTGCAACAACACCTCACCAACCTCCAGACGTGGACCAACAACAACAACGTCTCCATCAACCACGGCAAGACAGTAGTGATGCAGTTTCATACGGCTACCACACCACCACCACCACCAGTGATAACACTAGGATAGCAACAACTACAAATAGTGGACACCACCAAGCTATTAGGTGTCATGCTGGATGACAAACTGAACTCGAAAAGTCATATCAGCACCATCATCCAGTCAGCCACATACCGCCTGTACATACTAAGACGACTCAAGTCCCTAGGCACACCCCAAAAGGAGCTGGTAGGAATCCACACCCCCTTCATCATCCCCAAGCTGAGATACGCCTCCCCCGCCTGGTCTTCATCCATCAACCAGACACAGAGGCAGCAGCTGGAGTGGGTACAAAAGAGGACATGTCATATCATTCTGGGTACGGCATACATTACCTACCAACAAGCCCTGGATACCCTCAGAATACCATATCTTGTCACCAGACACCAGCAGCTCCTCTGGGACTTCAGTAAACAGTTGCTAATCCACCCACGCCATAGAGACCTCCTCCCAACCACCATTCCCAAAACCCCGCCACGTCCGTCACTACAACCTACTCAAACCCATCAGAGCTAGGACAGACAGATACAAAAATATTCCCATCCCCACAATAGTCTCTCTAATAAACCAAAAGCACATGTAAATATTTGTACTATGTCCATGTGTGAGTGAACATGCATGATTGTAATTGTGTACGTCTGTGTGTTGGTTTGGTATTTGTTTATGTCTGTTCATTTATATGTATCTATAAAGTATCACCTATTTGCATCACCATTTTACAATGTATATTTTCAGCCCTTGGCTGCCTGTACCAAATAAACCTTTTATTATTAATGTTATTATTATTATTATTATTATACCAAAATATTATACACATATATGTATTAACACATACACACACACACATTCCTAATAGAATATATACACATATGTATTAACACACATACTCATACATACACACACGTATGTATTAATACACATACTCATACATACACACACATATGTATTAACTCACACGCATACACACACGTATGTATTAACACACATACATACACATACCCTAATAGCATACACACGTATGTATTAACACATATACACACACATACCCTAATAGTATACACACATATGTATTAACACACACACACATATACACACACATACCCTAATAGTATACATACATATGTATTAACACACACACACACACAGAATGGTAACAGTAGTAATAACTCAACCTTTACTTATCATGGTGTGAACACTTTTACTAAGTTGTATAGATTAGTGAACAGGAAGTTGATGTTGTTGTTTCATTAGAGAGAGAGAGTTGTGTGTGTTGGCATGGGTGTGTGTGCCTGTGTGTGTACATCTGTGTGCCTGTGTGTGTACATCTGTGTGCCTGTGTGTGTACATCTGTGTGCCTGTGTGTGTACATCTGTGTGTCTGTGTGTGTACATCTGTGTGCCTGTGTGTGTACATCTGTGTGCTTGTGTGTGTACATCTGTGTGCCTGTGTGTGTACATCTGTGTGCCTGTGTGTGTACATCTGTGTGCCTGTGTGTGTACATCTGTGTGCCTGTGTGTGTACATCTGTGTGCTTGTGTGTGTACATCTGTGTGCCTGTGTGTGTACATCTGTGTGCCTGTGTGTGTACATCTGTGTACCTGTGTGTGTACATCTGTGTGCGTGTGTACATCTGTGTGCCTGTGTGTGTACATCTGTGTGCCTGTGTGTGTACATCTGTGTGCCTGTGTGTGTACATCTGTGTGCTTGTGTGTGTGCGTGCCTGTGAGTGTACGTGCGTGTGTGTACGTGTGTGCCTGTGCGTGCATGCATGCGTGTGTGTTCGTGCATGCGTGCACGTGTTTGTGGGGGGGGGGAGCTGATCAAGGCGGTAGAATAATATGTATATGGATAATTAACATTAATCACTGGTTCTGATCTGTGATCACAATATAATTAATAATTAATTATTGTATTAGTCGTTGGTGAATCTGACATTACATGATAACATTAATATTAATATATTAATATACACCTTTATATGTAGAGTCCTCAGGGACATCTGAAACACAGTACATGTTTCCAATATTAATATACACCTTTATATGTATAGTGCTAACCTAACCTAACCTAACCTTTATATGTATAGTGCTAACCTAACCTTTATATATACAGTCCTAACCTAACCTAACCTACCCTAACCTAACCTAACCTAACCTTTATATGTATAGTGCTAACCTAACCTAACCTTTATATATACAGTCCTAACCTAACCTAACCTAACCTAACCTTTATATATACAGTCCTGACCTAACCTAACCTAACCTAACCTAACCTTTATATGTATAGTGCTAACCTAACCTAACCTTTATATATACAGTCCTAACCTAACCTAACCTAACCTAACCTTTATATATACAGTCCTGACCTAACCTAACCTAACCTAACCTAACCTTTATATGTATAGTGCTAACCTAACCTAACCTAACCTTTATATATACAGTCCTAACCTAACCTAACCTAACCTTTATATATACAGTCCTAACCTAACCTAACCTAACCTAACCTTTATATGTACAGTCCTAACCTAACCTAACCTAACCTAACCTTTATATATACAGTCCTAACCTAACCTAACCTAACCTTTATATATACAGTCCTAACCTAACCTAACCTAACCTTTATATATACAGTCCTAACCTAACCTAACCTTTTTATATACAGTCCTCAGGGTCTGGTTGGACATCTGAAACAACGGGTGAAGTTCCACTAGACCGGTCCATCTGTGGGCTGGTGGTCACAAAGGAAAGGTAAGTAACACACACAGACAACACATTGACCTATTTACTGGTCCAAGTGTTCTTATCCCTAGTCATTATCACTTTCAATACACACACACACACAGACACACACAGATAATAATCTATATATATAAAAGAGAGGCGTCTGTCTGTGTGTGTCTGTCTGTGTGTGTTTGTCTGTGTAAACTTTTCTCCCAAACCCAAAGAAATAGACGAAACAAACCATATATATATATATATATATATATGGTTTGTTTTGTCTATTTCTTTGGGTTTGGGAGAAAAGTTCACACAGAAAAACACACACAGACAGACACACACAGACAGACGCCTCTCTTTTATATATATAGACTGGCTGCTCCGCCGCCCTTCGGGCGGCTAGGAGCCGCTAGCTCCTGCGGAGTGCTGGCGGCCTGCGGCCGCCCTTCCACCGCCCTTCGGGCGGTTTGGAGCAGCTAGCTCCGGCGGAGGGCAGTGGCGCTTGGCGCCTGTCCACCGCCCTACGGGCGGTCAATAGCCGCTAGTTTCTGCGAAGGGCTGGCGACCTGCGGCCGCCTGTTGATAGCTCAGTGGAAGTTATGCAAGAAGTGAAAAGAAGTACGCCATCAGCCATAATATTAGCACAAATAAATCTTATAGCAACAAAACAATCACTTATTGAGTCTTGCAATAGTTTTCTTGAATATTTTCAACAATTTTATATTTCTGTAAATAAATCATGTATGCAGTTGTAGAGCATCTGAGACCCCGGCGTAGTTGTTAGAGCGCCGGCTTCCCAAGCCGAAGGTCCGAGGTTCGAAAGCCGTAAACGCCATTGGTTTTCCGATATGGATCCCGGAGAAGAGATGACTCCGTTCCAAAACCATGTGGGTGCCATATAGCCTGAATGCAGCTGGTGCGCACCGAAAATCAACAATCACCATCATCATCATGAGCGCTACAGCTCAATATATGTTTCATTGCAATAAATGAATTAGTATTCGAGCTATTTAGCAGAAAATACCAGAATTGGGCCGTTTTTGAGCCGAAAAAGACGTTATAAAAAAATTTGGAAGTCAGTGTTTTAACTATTTGATCAGTGGAGGACATTCCCACTAAGTTTCAGCTCAATCTGCCCACCCATTTGGCCTTGGGTTTGAATCTGTGCAAATAAAAAATACACTACGAATAAAACGCAATAGCAAAAGACTTATAAGGCTGCACAAATAACCAATATCCCGCAAAGCAGAGGTACTGGAGCAGGAATGAAGACCTCAAGAAAATATGTTACAAAAATATTCTACCAATATGGTACAAATCAATCATAAAAATGCATAAAAATTAATAATAATTAAAATAAATCGTGAACGACAATATACTTACTGAGATAACGCATAAACAAATCGAATAATATCCGTGCTGTAGCCTAAAATATTTTCATTAGCTCTTGATTCCTGCACCAGTATCAGACACTATTTTGCTTCTCAGTATTGTTATATTAACTACCCACTTCATTGGTAACACTGGTTAGGTTGGGCCTTCAGTGAGTGGCGTGAGAGGGGAATGGTTAACTCGTCATATTTACGCAATGAAAATACGCTCGCTCACGTGTTCTCATTTTTAGGGGGGTTTTAGGGGTAGCTACTTTATTACTCATGGCGCTGCTGTACGCAAACCAGTGGACCTAGGAAACTTTAGTGTACAGATTCTGGTGTGTAAAATCAAGCTCTACAATTCTGTAAGAAAAAATTTACCTAAATGAAACTTTAAACATCACCCTGTTTTTGCGGTTCATGCTCCAGTAGCGGGAAGGCTGAAATGTGGTATGGTGATTCCGTAGATTTTTTCCCCTGTATTTTATTATTATTTCGCTTCCACGTTTCGTTATTTGTGGTTTCGTTGTATGACCCCCCCTAAACCTGAAGGGGATCAAGACTCACCTACATGCAAATTTTGAGGACACAAAGTTGGACGGTGTAGGCGTGCATCGCGGACACACACACACACACACACACACAGACAGAATTTCGGCTTTATGTATATAGATTAGTGTCTGTATAATGTGTTAGCTCATATAGTGTGTTAGTCCTTCTATAATGTGTTATTTCTTCTATGTGTTATTTCTTAGATCATGTGTTAGTAACTTGCTCACTCCCCATTGTTCCATATTCTTTCGGGATTTGAATATTATTATTGTTCGTAGGTTAAGTCTGGGTTGTGGTGAAATCTTGTTAATATATGTTTTATAGTAAAAACCTTTTTCATCACCTGTTTTTGTTGGCCAATGTGGTAATCAGTGATAAACCTCTAGACCTCTACTACACTGGTCATAACAAAGTGGGGGCCTGACCGGGAGTCAAAACTAATCTGTGAAGGAACGGGGAAACGAGTGAGTAGGTCGCTCCCAGTTGGATGGATTGCTCAGCACAGTTAGGGTGGACCATTTTTGGTAGTGTTATGCCTTGCCTTTAAAATTCCTACACGAGGGCCTGGTGTAGAGGCACTTAGGTGTTTTGCATTTCTTATCAGACTAGTTGTCCCTAGTGGAATATTTCGAGTGAACAACCTCCTCCCACTTGCTGTACAGAGACTCCTTATTATCTTTGGAACAAGTGATGTTCCCATCCTATTAACCAACACTCGAAAGTAACTTGACCGTCACGCCCGAAGGGTACTGTGTCAGGCTGTTTTGCATAGTGTGGGCGATTGCAGCTGGCATCTTTTGGCTCGTTACATCTTCGAAGTGTCTTTACTCATAGGGGTCGCTCCCCTACATCCTCACGTCTAGTGTTTAAATTGGTAGGAAGCCAGGAGATACTACTTTATTTTAACACTCTACGTCATTTTCTTCTTTTGATTTCAATTCTTTGGCACACACAGTGCCCAAACTCCTCATTTAACTTGTCTTGTATATATTTTATCGTGTACGTGTTGGTAACTAAGCTCGGATAGCCTTTCAAAATGGCCACATCATTTAATGTACAAGAATTTGTCGGTAACCCTTCAGTAGAGGAACTTTCTAATTCTAATGCTACAAAAGATCAATTGAAATTCATAGCCACTAGTTTTGGTATTCAGTTCTCGTGTGACATCACCAAAGATGACCTTAGAATTCTCATATTAGCTCATCTTGGTGTAGACTCGGAGTCACTTTCACAACTTCCTGCTGAACGTGATAATCCTTCTATGTTATTACAAGTAGAAAAGGTACGTTTGCACTCTTATCAAATGAAAGTAGCTCATGAGGAACGTGACAGAGAACACCAAGAAAAACTGATGTGTTTTGAAAAGGAGAAATTAGAACTTCAGCTGGCAGCACAGGAAAGGGAAAACGAAAGGCAATATAACCTAAAGGTTTTGGAATTGCAGAATCAAACTAAAAGTAATGATAGTTCTCCTCCTTCAAAAACTGACATCCGTAAATATATCAATCTTATGCCTACCTTCTCAGAACATGATCAAGAGTCGTTCTTCAGACAGTTCGAAGCTTCTGCCGCTCACTTTGAAATTCCAGAGTCAGACTGGACGTGGTTAGTTCAACCCAAACTGACCGGCAGAGCTCTAACTGTTTTTACGGAAATAGAAGATAGCGAGGGGTATGCATTGGTTAAAACAGCCATTTTATCAGCTTATTCTATCACTACTGAAGGTTACCGACAGAACTTTAGAAAAATGAACAAGCTTTCTGACCAAACTTACTTGGAGTTTGCTACATCCAAACTCAGAGCCCTTAAACAATGGTTGAGATCTGCAGCAGTAACTACTTATGACCAACTAATTAACCTAATTGCGTTGGAGGAATTTGAACGCAAGGTTCCTCATGCCATAATGGTTCACCTGATAGATAGGGACGAAACAGACCTCCTTAAGGCTGCCCAGTTAGCCGATGTTTTTTCTTTAATTCATCACCCAGCCTCAGGAGAACGAAAGACTTCGTCTTTTATACAGTCAGGTGCAAAGTCATATGATGGTAGCCTTGTTGAGAATACTGAGATCGGTGCCAGGCCAAGGATAGTGTGTGCTTTCTGTAAAAAACCAGGGCATGTTATTAGGAGTTGCCCCGATCCTAGATGTAAAGTGTCTCGTTTATCAGGGTCTTTTCATAAACCTGTGGCTTCGGTTAACCCCACTAACAGTTCATACCCTGATCCTTTTAAACCATTCAGAACTGTGGGTACTGTGGCCCTGGAGGAAGGTCGGAAGCTTCACCCTCTTCAAATCATACGGGACACTGCTTCAGCCCAATCTATTCTTTTGAAATCTGCCCTGCCAGGAGTAGAAAACAAATACACTGGAGAAAGAGTGTTTCTTAAGGACTTTCATGAACCATTTCCTGCTTATTTGGCTAAAGTGTCTCTAATGTGTCCCTTGGTTCAAGGCTCTGTTACAGTGGCTGTAAGTGAAGAGCCGGAATTGCCTATACCTGGTGCAAATTTCCTCCTTGCAAATGATTTAGCAGGGGAGAAAGTTGTACCTGTTCTGACCAGTCAGGTACCCCTTGCTTACAACCCTACAACTGACTTAGAAAAGGATCAGCCAGGATTATTCCCTAGTTGTGCGGTTACCCGATCCCAGGCTGGAAAGGATTATGACCCAACTACTGTTTCCCAGGCAACTAATATTTCTTTCATTAGTGGTACTAGTAAGAGTGAAACCTTATTCTCTGAGAAGCAACTTAAAGAAGCTCAGAAAGATGATAAAACATTAGACACACTTCATTCTCGAGCTATTCCTAAAGATCAGATCACTCGCACTCCTGCTTACTATTACCAGGATGATGTACTTATGAGACTGTACAGACCACCTAGCTTAGCTGATGATGATACATGGGCAGAGAGCCATCAAGTTGTATTACCTGTAACCTTAAGGAATCCCATATTGGAAGTTGCTCATGAAGGTACTGCCGGTCACTTGGGTATTAAGAAAACTTATGTAAAACTCCTCAGGGATTTCTATTGGCCAGGAATGAAGAATAGCGTAAGTCAATTTGTAAATTCTTGTTCAACTTGCCAGATTGTGGGTAAACCAAACCAGAAAGTGCCACCATACCCACTTCAGCCCATTAAAGTACCCCATTCACCTTTTACAAAAATAATAATTGATGTAGTTGGCCCACTACCAAAATCCAGGAAAGGCAACCAATATATATTGACTACTAGCTGCTCCGCCGCCCTTCGGGCGTGTATTTGTTTTCTACTCCTGGCAGGGCAGATTTCAAAAGAATAGATTGGGCTGAAGCAGTGTCCCGTATGATTTGAAGAGGGTGAAGCTTCCGACCTTCCTCCAGGGCCACAGTACCCACAGTTCTGAATGGTTTAAAAGGATCAGGGTATGAACTGTTAGTGGGGTTAACCGAAGCCACAGGTTTATGAAAAGACCCTGATAAACGAGACACTTTACATCTAGGATCGGGGCAACTCCTAATAACATGCCCTGGTTTTTTACAGAAAGCACACACTATCCTTGGCCTGGCACCGATCTCAGTATTCTCAACAAGGCTACCATCATATGACTTTGCACCTGACTGTATAAAAGACGAAGTCTTTCGTTCTCCTGAGGCTGGGTGATGAATTAAAGAAAAAACATCGGCTAACTGGGCAGCCTTAAGGAGGTCTGTTTCGTCCCTATCTATCAGGTGAACCATTATGGCATGAGGAACCTTGCGTTCAAATTCCTCCAACGCAATTAGGTTAATTAGTTGGTCATAAGTAGTTACTGCTGCAGATCTCAACCATTGTTTAAGGGCTCTGAGTTTGGATGTAGCAAACTCCAAGTAAGTTTGGTCAGAAAGCTTGTTCATTTTTCTAAAGTTCTGTCGGTAACCTTCAGTAGTGATAGAATAAGCTGATAAAATGGCTGTTTTAACCAATGCATACCCCTCGCTATCTTCTATTTCCGTAAAAACAGTTAGAGCTCTGCCGGTCAGTTTGGGTTGAACTAACCACGTCCAGTCTGACTCTGGAATTTCAAAGTGAGCGGCAGAAGCTTCGAACTGTCTGAAGAACGACTCTTGATCATGTTCTGAGAAGGTAGGCATAAGATTGATATATTTACGGATGTCAGTTTTTGAAGGAGGAGAACTATCATTACTTTTAGTTTGATTCTGCAATTCCAAAACCTTTAGGTTATATTGCCTTTCGTTTTCCCTTTCCTGTGCTGCCAGCTGAAGTTCTAATTTCTCCTTTTCAAAACACATCAGTTTTTCTTGGTGTTCTCTGTCACGTTCCTCATGAGCTACTTTCATTTGATAAGAGTGCAAACGTACCTTTTCTACTTGTAATAACATAGAAGGATTATCACGTTCAGCAGGAAGTTGTGAAAGTGACTCCGAGTCTACACCAAGATGAGCTAATATGAGAATTCTAAGGTCATCTTTGGTGATGTCACACGAGAACTGAATACCAAAACTAGTGGCTATGAATTTCAATTGATCTTTTGTAGCATTAGAATTAGAAAGTTCCTCTACTGAAGGGTTACCGACAAATTCTTGTACATTAAATGATGTGGCCATTTTGAAAGGCTATCCGAGCTTAGTTACCAACACGTACACGATAAAATATATACAAGACAAGTTAAATGAGGAGTTTGGGCACTGTGTGTGCCAAAGAATTGAAATCAAAAGAAGAAAATGACGTAGAGTGTTAAAATAAAGTAGTATCTCCTGGCTTCCTACCAATTTAAACACTAGACGTGAGGATGTAGGGGAGCGACCCCTATGAGTAAAGACACTTCGAAGATGTAACGAGCCAAAAGATGCCAGCTGCAATCGCCCACACTATGCAAAACAGCCTGACACAGTACCCTTCGGGCGTGACGGTCAAGTTACTTTCGAGTGTTGGTTAATAGGATGGGAACATCACTTGTTCCAAAGATAATAAGGAGTCTCTGTACAGCAAGTGGGAGGAGGTTGTTCACTCGAAATATTCCACTAGGGACAACTAGTCTGATAAGAAATGCAAAACACCTAAGTGCCTCTACACCAGGCCCTCGTGTAGGAATTTTAAAGGCAAGGCATAACACTACCAAAAATGGTCCACCCTAACTGCGCTGAGCAATCCATCCAACTGGGAGCGACCTACTCACTCGTTTCCCCGTTCCTTCACAGATTAGTTTTGACTCCCGGTCAGGCCCCCACTTTGTTATGACCAGTGTAGTAGAGGTCTAGAGGTTTATCACTGATTACCACATTGGCCAACAAAAACAGGTGATGAAAAAGGTTTTTACTATAAAACATATATTAACAAGATTTCACCACAACCCAGACTTAACCTACGAACAATAATAATATTCAAATCCCGAAAGAATATGGAACAATGGGGAGTGAGCAAGTTACTAACACATGATCTAAGAAATAACACATAGAAGAAATAACACATTATAGAAGGACTAACACACTATATAAGCTAACACATTATACAGACACTAATCTATATACATAAAGCCGAAATTCTGTGTGTGTGTGTGTGTGTGTGTGTGTGTGTGTCCGCGATGCACGCCTACACCGTCCAACTTTGTGTCCTCAAAATTTGCATGTAGGTGAGTCTTGATCCCCTTCAGGTTTAGGGGGGGTCATACAACAAAACTCAAATAACGAAACGTGGAAGCGAAATAATAATAAAATACAGGGGAAAAAATCTACGGAATCACCATACCACATTTCAGCCTTCCCGCTACTGGAGCATGAACCGCAAAAACAGGGTGATGTTTAAAGTTTCATTTAGGTAAATTTTTTCTTACAGAATTGTAGAGCTTGATTATACACACCAGAATCTGTAAACTAAAGTTTCCTAGGTCCACTGGTTTGCGTACAGCAGCGCCATGAGTAATAAAGTAGTTACCCCTAAAACCCCCCTAAAAATGAGAACACGTGAGCGAGCGTATTTTCATTGCGTAAATATGACGAGTTAACCATTCCCCTCTCACGCCACTCACTGAAGGCCCAACCTAACCAGTGTTACCAATGAAGTGGGTAGTTAATATAACAATACTGAGAAGCAAAATAGTGTCTGATACTGGTGCAGGAATCAAGAGCTAATGAAAATATTTTAGGCTACAGCACGGATATTATTCGATTTTGTTTATGCGTTATGCATTTTTATGATTGATTTGTACCATATTGGTAGAATATTTTTGTAACATATTTTCTTGAGGTCTTCATTCCTGCTCCAGTACCTCTGCTTTGCGGGATATTGGTTATTTGTGCAGCCTTATAAGTCTTTTGCTATTGCGTTTTATTCGTAGTGTATTTTTTATTTGCACAGATTCAAACCCAAGGCCAAATGGGTGGGCAGATTGAGCTGAAACTTAGTGGGAATGTCTTCCACTGATCAAATAGTTAAAACACTGACTTCCAAATTTTTTATAACGTCTTTTTCGGCTCAAAAACGGCCCAATTCTGGTATTTTCTGCTAAATAGCTCGAATACTAATTCATTTATTGCAGTGAAACATATATTGAGCTGTAGCGCTCATGATGATGATGGTGATTGTTGATTTTCGGTGCGCACCAGCTGCATTCAGGCTATATGGCACCCACATGGTTTTGGAACGGAGTCATCTCTTCTCCGGGATCCATATCGGAAAACCAATGGCGTTTACGGCTTTCGAACCTCGGACCTTCGGCTTGGAAAGCCGGCGCTCTAACAACTACGCCGGGGTCTCAGATGCTCTACAACTGCATACATGATTTATTTACAGAAATATAAAATTGTTGAAAATATTCAAGAAAACTATTGCAAGACTCAATAAGTGATTGTTTTGTTGCTTTAGAATTACATAAGATTTATTTGTGCTAATATTATGGCTGATGGCGTACTTCTTTTCACTTCTTGCATAACTTCCACTGAGCTATCAACAGGCGGCCGCAGGTCGCCAGCCCTTCGCAGAAACTAGCGGCTATTGACCGCCCGTAGGGCGGTGGACAGGCGCCAAGCGCCACTGCCCTCCGCCGGAGCTAGCTGTTCCAAACCGCCCGAAGGGCGGTGGAAGGGCGGCCGCAGGCCGCCAGCCCTCCGCAGGAGCTAACGGCTCCTAGCCGCCCGAAGGGCAGCGGAGCAGCTAGTCTATATATATAAAAGAGAGGCGTCTGTCTGTGTGTGTCTGTCTGTGTGTGTTTTTCTGTGTGAACTTTTCTCCCAAACCCAAAGAAATAGACGAAACAAACCATATATATATATATATATATATATATATATATATATATATATATATATATATATATATATATATATATATATATATATATATATATATATATATATATATATATATATATATATATATATATATATATGGTTTGTTTCGTCTATTTCTTTGGGTTTGGGAGAAAAGTTCACACAGAAAAACACACACAGACAGACACACACAGACAGACGCCTCTCTTTTATATATATAGATTATTATCTGTGTGTGTCTGTGTGTGTGTGTGTATTGAAAGTGATAATGACTAGGGATAAGAACACTTGGACCAGTAAATAGGTCAATGTGTTGTCTGTGTGTGTTACTTACCTTTCCTTTGTGACCACCAGCCCACAGATGGACCGGTCTAGTGGAACTTCACCCGTTGTTTCAGATGTCCAACCAGACCCTGAGGACTGTATATAAAAAGGTTAGGTTAGGTTAGGTTAGGTTAGGTTAGGACTGTATATATAAAGGTTAGGTTAGGTTAGGTTAGGACTGTATATATAAAGGTTAGGTTAGGTTAGGTTAGGACTGTATATATAAAGGTTAGGTTAGGTTAGGTTAGGTTAGGACTGTACATATAAAGGTTAGGTTAGGTTAGGTTAGGTTAGGACTGTATATATAAAGGTTAGGTTAGGTTAGGTTAGGACTGTATATATAAAGGTTAGGTTAGGTTAGGTTAGCACTATACATATAAAGGTTAGGTTAGGTTAGGTTAGGTTAGGTCAGGACTGTATATATAAAGGTTAGGTTAGGTTAGGTTAGGTTAGGACTGTATATATAAAGGTTAGGTTAGGTTAGCACTATACATATAAAGGTTAGGTTAGGTTAGGTTAGGGTAGGTTAGGTTAGGTTAGGACTGTATATATAAAGTTTAGGTTAGCACTATACATATAAAGGTTAGGTTAGGTTAGGTTAGCACTATACATATAAAGGTGTATATTAATATTGGAAACATGTACTGTGTTTCAGATGTCCCTGAGGACTCTACATATAAAGGTGTATATTAATATATTAATATTAATGTTATCATGCAATGTCAGATTCACCAACGACTAATACAATAATTAATTATTAATTATATTGTGATCACAGATCAGAACCAGTGATTAATGTTAATTATCCATATACATATTATTCTACCGCCTTGATCAGCTCCCCCCCCCACAAACATGTGCACGCATGCACGAACACACACGCATGCATGCACGCACAGGCACACACGTACACACACGCACGTACACTCACAGGCACGCACACACACAAGCACACAGATGTACACACACAGGCACACAGATGTACACACACAGGCACACAGATGTACACACACAGGCACACAGATGTACACACGCACACAGATGTACACACACAGGTACACAGATGTACACACACAGGCACACAGATGTACACACACAGGCACACAGATGTACACACACAAGCACACAGATGTACACACACAGGCACATAGATGTACACACACAGGCACACAGATGTACACACACAGGCACACAGATGTACACACACAGGCACACAGATGTACACACACAAGCACACAGATGTACACACACAGGCACACAGATGTACACACACAGACACACAGATGTACACACACAAGCACACAGATGTACACACACAGGCACACAGATGTACACACACAGGCACACAGATGTACACACACAGGCACACACACCCATGCCAACACACACAACTCTCTCTCTCTAATGAAACAACAACATCAACTTCCTGTTCACTAATCTATACAACTTAGTAAAAGTGTTCACACCATGATAAGTAAAGGTTGAGTTATTACTACTGTTACCATTCTGTGTGTGTGTGTGTGTTAATACATATGTATGTATACTATTAGGGTATGTGTGTGTATATGTGTGTGTGTGTTAATACATATGTGTGTATACTATTAGGGTATATGTGTGTATATGTGTTAATACATACGTGTGTATGCTATTAGGGTATGTGTATGTATGTGTGTTAATACATACGTGTGTGTATGCGTGTGTATTAATACATACGTGTGTGTATGTATGAGTATGTGTGTTAATACATATGTGTATATATTCTATTAGGTATGTGTGTGTGTGTATGTGTTAATACATATATGTGTATAATATTTTGGTATAATAATAATAATAATAATAACATTAATAATAAAAGGTTTATTTGGTACAGGCAGCCAAGGGCTGAAAATATACATTGTAAAATGGTGATGCAAATAGGTGATACTTTATAGATACATATAAATGAACAGACATAAACAAATACCAAACCAACACACAGACGTACACAATTACAATCATGCATGTTCACTCACACATGGACATAGTACAAATATTTACATGTGTTTTTGGTTTATTAGAGAGACTATTGTGGAGATGGGACTATTTTTGTATCTGTCTGTCCTAGCTCTGATGGGTTTGAGTAGGTTGTAGTGACGGACGTGGCGGGGTTTTGGGAATGGTGGTTGGGAGGAGGTCTCTATGGCGTGGGTGGATTAGCAACTGTTTACTGAAGTCCCAGAGGAGCTGCTGGTGTCTGGTGACAAGATATGGTATTCTGAGGGTATCCAGGGCTTGTTGGTAGGTAATGTATGCCGTACCCAGAATGATATGACATGTCCTCTTTTGTACCCACTCCAGCTGCTGCCTCTGTGTCTGGTTGATGGATGAAGACCAGGCGGGGGAGGCGTATCTCAGCTTGGGGATGATGAAGGTGTGGTGGATTCCTACCAGCTCCTTTTGGGGTGTGCCTAGGGACTTGAATCGTCTTAGTATGTATAGGCGGTATGTGGCTGACTGGATGATGGTGCTGATATGACTTTTCGAGTTCAGTTTGTCATCCAGCATGACACCTAATAGCTTGGTGGTGTCCACTTTTTGTAGTTGTTGCTATCCTAGTGTTATCACTGGTGGTGGTGGTGGTGTGGTAGCCGTATGAAACTGCATCACTACTGTCTTGCCGTGGTTGATGGAGACGTTGTTGTTGTTGGTCCACGTCTGGAGGTTGGTGAGGTGTTGTTGCAGGAGGTGGTAGTCAGGAGACAAGTTATTGATGACTGTCCCAACGGTTGAGTCATCCACATATTTCCAGCGAAAACTTGTGTCAGTTAAGGCGTCATTGATTAGGATGAGGAAGCACAGGGGTCCCATCCTGGTCCCCTGGGGCACACCACACGAGAGATGTTGGTGTATAGATACTGCACCCTGGTGACGCACTGTCTGACGACTGTCACACAGGAAGTTTGCCAGCCATGCCACTAGACTGGGCTCCACTCCCATATCAAGAGCTTTCCATAGTACTACAATATGGTCTACTAGATCAAAAGCCTTTCTGAAATCTATGAATCTAAGGGCAACTGAGGTCTTTCTTTTTTCCAGGTTACTGTATATAAAGTGTAGCAGGCTTATGAAACAATGGGTGGTTGATGATGACTTCATATTTCCAAATTGTTGGGGGTCAATTGCATTTGAGATGTTGGCTGAAACTCAGTCGAACACAAAGCTTTCACATAACAGGCTCGGGAGGGGGGTTATGGTAATGGGTCTTAATTGATTAAGTGACTGGGGTTTTGAAACTTTTGGTATTGGAGTAATATAAGCTGTCTTCCAATCCTGTGGGCATTTACTCTGACTAAGTGATGCATTAATTATTGAACAAATGGGTTTTGCAAGCTCAACAGCAAGCTCACGGGAAGGTTAATACGGGTAGTGGAGCGTTTGAGCTTATAGCTTAATTAAGAGCTTATAGTAGACCTCGTGCTCATTAATGTGTGGGGGAGGGATGGAGGGTAGGTAAGCTGGTAATTGGGCTGAGTCCAGTCTGGGCAGGGTTTGACAGATCCTGGCGAAATGGTCATTGATAAGATTAGCTACTTCCTGGCTGGTATGTCCGACAACACAGGGAATAGAAGGTGACTTTTTCACCATCCCACACAGGTCCTTTAATTTGTTGTACCACTGATTGATGTTGGTTTGTTTAAGGTGGTGAATTTTTGTTGGGTAGTACACCTTGGCAGCTTTAATTTCTCTGATGACCTTGTTGTGCAGCGGGTGTTATACCTCCTCCTGTCATTATAGAATGCCTTGTTGTGCTGCTCCATCAGCCTCTTAATCGGTGGTGTTATCCATGGTAGGAAAGAAGTGGTAGTAGGCCTGAGTGATAGTAGTTTGGTAATTCTCCCACTTCCTGTCAACGTCACTAACAGTTAGTACCTCAGTCCACGGGTACTGTATCAGCCACTGTCCACACTGTCTGATAGCAGAGTCAGGTGTAGGGCTGCATATCTTGGTGGTATGGTCATCTTGGTGGTGGGAGGTGGTAGTGGCAGGGGCCCAAAACATGGAGAGATGGTTGCTTCTTCCCACGGGTGGCAGTGGTTGAGCTGGTAGGTACTGGTCTGCCAGGTCAGTGATAATGAGGTCTAGGGTGTTTTGTTCGTGGGTGGGAAAGTTGACAATCTTGGTGGTGTTCAGTTGGTTTTCTATTTCTTTTGTATCTAGTTGGTTGAAGTCACCACATATAACCCTTTAAGAAGATTGATATCTTGCCTATAGGGTGTCACAGGTGTCGATGATGTGGTCGACGAGCAGGGCATGTGTGGGTACACGTGTGGGGTGATACACCAAACCACAAATGATGGAGGCAGTGTGGCGAGGGTGACATGGCAGTGTTAATCTTACCCACATGACCTCAAGTTCCCTGGGAGTTTCAACGTTCAGGCGCTCGGCTTTGTACTTTGTGTGTGTAAACATCACAAGTCCACCTCCTCGTTTTTAGGTTCTAAGACAGTGGAATAGGTCGTAGTTTTCAATGGCACACAACTCTGGTATAACTTACCAGGCTTCCATAACACAAACTATATCAGCGCTGATCGTGTTCTCTGTATTCACCAGTTCGTCAAATTTGTTACATAGTGAGGTCACGTTGGATAGGAACACAGAGGGGAGGTCATACCAAAGGCGGGGAACTTCTATCACTTTGTACGGTTTCACAACACAAGGCATTTTCCTCTTTTTTGCACTGCTGATTACACGAATCTTATTCTGTCGGTTTTTCCCCTGTTTGCGACTCTATTGTGAAATAGACCAATAGCTTTCAGGTGACCTATTACGGCAGGTGGTGGGTAGCCAGCTCCTTGTTTGAGAGAGTTTAGTGCTAATTGATTATCTTCAAATCAGTGTGTTGGTTGGTTGACAGATTGTTGGGCCTCATTTTGATAGTTTAGTATTCTTCTTAATGTGTGGCACTTGGTAGATGAAGGTAGATGAGGGGTGAGGGGTCAACAAGCTGACCCTGGCTACCCAGACGAGCGCCGAGTCACACATACGACCTCGGTGACCTCTGACGGGTGTGTGTGTGTGTGTGTTAATACATATGTGTGTATACTATTAGGGTATGTCTGTGTGTTAATACATATGTCTGTATACTATTAGAGTATGTGTGTGTGTTAATACATATGTGTGTATACTATTAGAGTATGTGTGTGTGTTAATACATATGTGTGTATACTATTAGGATATGTGTGTGTGTTAATACATATGTGTGTATACTATTAGGGTATGTGTGTGTGTGATAATACATATGTGTGTATACTATTAGGATATGTGTGTGTGTTAATACATATGTGTGTATACTATTAGGATATGTGTGTGTGTTAATACATACGTGTGTATACTATTAGTGTATGTGTGTGTGTTAAAGTTCTTAAGTTTTCTCTTGCTTCTTCTACTGAATGGCTTAATTGAAGTCCATCGTCAGCAAAGAATAGCATATTTATTCTGAAAAGTTCATTGGTGAATCCTGTTCTTGTCTCCATTTCCTTTAGTATTTTATATGTTATTAGTTTAAATAAAGTTGTAGATCCTGTACATCCTTGTCTTATTCCACTTGTAATATCTAATTTCATCATTTCTTCGTTTCCTATGTTGATGGTGGTATTGTCGTCTAGGTAGATGGTGGCTACTATGTTTATTATTCTTGGGTGTATCTTATAGGTTTTCAGTACTTCAATTAGCTGTTCTCTTTTCACAGAGTCAAAGGCTTTTGCAAAGTCTATTGAGGTGACTATTAGGGGTTTATGTTCTAGATAGCTGGTTTCTATACTGTAATTTAATATCATCAAGTTGTCCTCTATTCTTCTTTTCTTGGTAAATCCTGCTTGTGTGTCTTTCATTTCTTGTGTTCTTTGTATATGATCTTCTATTTTCTCTCTGAGTATGGACATAAATATCTTATATGAATAATTACTCAATGCTTGCTATTGGTCTTAAATCTTTCACAGTGGGCTTTTTCTTTTTCTCTATCATTTTTGTTTTAGTGGTTTTCCAATCTTCTGGTATATTCCCTCTTTCCAGTATTTCATTGTAACATTCAGTTAGCTTCTTTATGCATGAGTCACTTTGTATCAGGGTCTTGTACATTTCAGGTTTCATATTTTCAGGTCCAGCAGCTTTCCTCGTTTTTAACTTTTTCAATGTTGCTCGTACTTCTTCTTCGTTTATTTTGTAATTTTCCATTTTGCTTATTTGTTTTTCAAAATTGCATATAATTTGCATGTGGTCAATTAACTCCTTTGGGTATGTGAGTTCATTTTCTGCAGCTATCTCTTGTGTTGTTTCTCTAAATTCTCTTTCGTACTTTTCCATTTCCTCTTTGTTCCATACTTCCTTTATGTTGTTGTCGTGTTTCTGGTATATGTTACTCCAGAATTCCTTTAATTTTGATATCATTTCTTGTTCACTCATCTTATTTCCATCATTGTCATACAGTGTGTGATCTTCTTCCTTTGTCTGTGTCTTCCCTTTTAGTTTATTTATGTGTTCCCAAATTCTTTTGCCTTTCTCGCTGCTATTCTTTATTTCGTCTGTGATCTTTCTTTCATGTTTGTAGATTTCTTCCTTTATAAGTGTTTGTACTTCATATTTCTTTTCCTTGTATAATCTTTGCATTTCTTCTTTCACTTCTGGTGTTTCTGCATTTCTCTTTCTCTTATTCAAGTTTCTTCTCTGTGATATTTTCTTTCTGATTTCATCGTTTATCCATGGTGGTTCTGTAGCCTTTTGTGTTATGCTTTCTCTCCTCTTATAAGTTTTCTTTAGCACTTGTTCGGCTTGTTCTTTCATTGCCTTGTTTAGTTTGACCATATCATTTATATCTTTGTTCCTTATCTCTTCTTCCACTTTTTGTGTAAATTCTTTTAGATTCTTTTCTTCCGTTGTATAATACTGTATGGCTTTGTATATATTTTTCTTATATGTTTTTCCAGTTGATTGTGGGTATTTTAGTCTTATTTCTATTAGATTATGATCAGATATATCTAATATTTCTTTCTTTTCATCAATTTTCATGTCTATAAAACTATCATACATTGTTTCATTCACTAATACATAATCAATTGCACTTTTCTGTTCCCCATAGTCTCTACTCCAGGTGTAAGTTCCTGTGCACTTTTCATCTCCGTTAGTCAGAATCAATTTAAATTTTTCCTGTAAATTTAGCACTATGGATCCATTCCAATTTAGTTTCTGTTCTCCAATGTATCCTACATGGCCGTTAAAATCTCCTAGTAGTATTAATCTTTCATTTTCCAATTTCTCGATACTCTTTGCTATTTCTTGTTCTAGTTTAGCATTTCTTTCTCTATCTTGCACCGACATATATACAAGGAGAATCACTATTTTTATCATTCCTATATTTCCGGTCACTTTTAGTAGATCTTTGTTTTCTGTTTCTTCTTTGTTTAACTCAATATCATCATTATTTTTATATATGGTCATAAGACCGCCTCCTTTTCTGTCCTTTTCATCTCTCATATTTTCTATTTTCTGTATATTTTCACTCACTTTGATTTTATCTATTTTCAGTTGTGTTTCTGTCAAGCACAATATATCAAAGTCACTTGTGATTTGTTTTTCTATCTCGTACATTTTTGCATTTGTTAGCCCTTGTACATTCAGCAGTTTTATTTTTATTTATTTCTCTTTGATACTATTACTTCTTTTCTTCGGTATCCTTTCTTTTTCATCTAGTACCTGTTTCTGGTCCCTTGTGTTCTGTGTAGTGTACCGTTTTTTACATACCAACCTTGTTCTCCGTTCCTACGTTTTTCTCTTAGTTCTTCTCTCACTCTCTTTTCAGCATCTCTTTCTTCCTTAGTGAGGTCTTTTGAGATGCCTATTTTCTTCTTTTCTGGGTCTGTCTCATACTTCATATTCCTTGCATTGTTTATGATGCTCCATTTTTCATTTTCATCTCTTAGCTGTACTAGAATTGGCCTGTTTCTTTCATCCTCCCTGGGCCTACCTAGCCTTAGTACCCTCTCTATTTTGAATTGCTTTACTTTCAGAGAGTTTTCAAAAAGATCACTGCACTTCAGTATGTCTTCGTCGGTTTTCTCTTGGAGTCTTTGTTGTTTAGACTCGGGTACATTATATAGTACTATATTTTTCTTGCATTTTTCTCTCTGTTGTTTTTCTTCTAATCTTTGTAGTACTACTTCCACTGATTTTTGTACAATTTCTACTTCTATTTTTTCTAGGACCTTACTAGTGGTTTTTTCTACTGTGTCCTCATCTTGCTTGTTTAGTCTATCTTCAATATTGTTAACTCTTTCATTTATGTTCTCAGTATTACTAGTTACTTTTTGCAGTTCTTCCCTCATTTGTTTATTATAATTTCTTAGTTTTCTTAACTCACCAAAGCTACTAAGAATTGTTTGTTTACATGCTTTACAAAACCATGTTGCCCCATCTTCCTCTTTGAGTGCTTTATAATAATTCTTTCCCACTTTCTCACATCCTATGTGGTTCCATGTTTTGCAACCATCGCATTTTATTCCATTATCTATCTCTCTGACCTTCTTTTTGCAGGTTCTACACTCCTCCAACTTGTCCTCTGGTGTTGCACACGTGGTACACCTCATGTCCTCATCCAGATCTTCAAATTGGTTACATTCCCGACACTTTTTCTTTCCTCCTTGTCTGGTTCGTGCATCCATCTTCTCTTCGTGTTATTCTGTTATAAAATAGTTGTTATATACACATTATACAAGTATAAATAAAGTATATCTCGGGGCGGAGCGGCCCTCTCACTCTCACTCTCAGTCATCATCATCATCATCATCAACAACAACAACAACAATAATAAAGTGTGAGTTTTCGTAGTTTTCTATGTTGTATTGTTGTAATTGATAATATTAATGGTTCTTTAGTGGTTTATTATGATATATACGAGTCAATAGAGAAGGAAAGCAAGTGAAATACAATATATAATTCATCGATATAAGATAATTAAATTTAACAAGTATAATCATTTAATTAATTAACACAGGCTTAGTAAATTACGTTATTAACCTGTAAAGAAATGAATAAAACAAGCCTGGAAACACACACACACACAACCCTTGAAAAAAAAACCACACACACAAACCTGGGAAAAAAACAAAAAAAACAAGGAAATATAACGGTAATTATCTATTATATTGCCATTTTATATTACAATGTTTTTACCTTCTTTACTCACTAATTTATAACATTCTAAGAAATTTTGTTTCTATGGCATTTTCTTTTGCAATGCCCCATTTCCAAGATAGGGCATATTCAAATGGGGCATTTTGAAATTAGCCTGACCGGAAAATATTGAAAGAATTACCGTTATTGAGTACGGTATTTCTACCTTTATTACCCACTAATTTAGACCATTCTCAGACTATTTACTTCTATGGCATTTCCTCTGCAAATGCCCCATTTCAAAGATAGGGCATATTCAAATGGGGCATTTAAAAATTAGCCTGACCTTACCTGACCTAACCTAGACCGCATCAGACTACAGGTAACTAACCTAGACAAACTACTGGGGCTTAACCTGTGCAAACTACTGGGACCTAATCTGACCCAACCAAACCTAACATAACCTTTCCTTATGTGACCTGACCTAACCTAACCTAACATTATCTGACCTAACTAAACCTTACCTTATCTGACCTAACCTAACATAACCAAACCTTACCTTTTTTAACCTAACATAACCAAACCAAACTTTACCTTATCAGACCTAACCTAACATAACCAAACCTTACCTTATCTAACATAACCAAACCTTACCTTATCTAATATAACCAAACCTTACCTTATCTGACCTAACCTTGTAATAGCCGGACCTGAGAGTTAAAGGCAGAATTTGAAAGCTACGCCAGTGACGTACTCTTATGGCTTACCCGGTAGAAGCACTGCCTGAGATTTCTCTGGTTCGGGATTCGATTCCCTGTGGGTATGACTAGAATTTAAATGGATCAATTTCTGGGTCTGACTTGCTTGATTGATTTGGATTATTACAACCTAACCTAACATAACCAAACCTTACCTTATCTGACCTAACAAAACATAACATAACCTTACCTAACCTAACCTAACATAGACAACAGCAGAATATCGGGACCTAACCGAGGCAAACTACTGGGACCTTACTGGACATAGTCAATTTTTTGTGCTACAGAATATTACAGTAAATATTCAGTAAATGTTCGAATCTTCAAATGATGTAAGACTGGTATTGTTATTGTTTCAGATTCATATGAAGTAACACTGTGGTTGGCAGCCCTGACACCAATAACAGTGTGGTTGGCAGCCCTGACATCAGTAATAACCAAGTGGTCATATTGGTGGCAGAATAAAGCTGTGTTAGTGATGGACACCAGCCAAACAGGGCAGTACTCCTAGGGTAGATGCTGGACTGGTGATAGGGAGGGTTGGAACTCCCGTTTCACCTGTCTGTCCACCTTTGCTGATTTCTTTTTCGTGTCTCTCATACACTGAGAGTAGTCCAACATACTCCCAAAGACATCACTCTCTCTCTATTTACACAATATATACAAACACGCTACACACCACACCCTTTGTCTTAATTAGAGAGCCCTTGGATTCTCTGCGATCAACGGTTAGGATGCAACTATAGACCCCTGGCTGGGGTCCATTGCTCCAAGATAACCTGAGAATAAGACAATTGAAAAAAAAAGAAGAGAGCCCTTGGATACTCTGCTATCAATGGTTAGGATGCAACTATAGACCCCTAGTTTGGGGTCCATTGCTCCAAGATAACCTGAGAATAAGACAATTGAAAAAAAAAGAGTGAAGAACTTTGAATGTGAAGAATGTGGTAAAATGTTTGTGAGAAAGAGTGTTCTAAAGCAACACATACATATACACACAGGAGTGAAGGCCTACTAGACAAAACCTCGAGTGTCTTCGGCCCCACTGTCAAGGGGTTTACCGGGAGAAATCCCGGTATGAGGACATCTTAATGAGATGAACCCCAACCAAAATTCCCAAACCATAAATGAAAATGACAACTACGAATAATCCATACCAGGGCGTGGGAGGAAAGCAATGGTGCATCTTCTACCTGTGCTGAAGGGAATAACCCCCCCACCAATAGCACCCTGGATAGTCCACCAGATCAGGAAAACACTGATCCTGGACCCCAGAAACAACGTCATGGAGCCCAGAGGAATGTAAGAAACTACAAAACCGTCAAATGGTCCCGTGAGGAGAAGAAAAAGATCCTACACTGCTTTACTTACTCAAGGTATGAGAAGTGGGGCAGAAGAAAAAAAGAAGTATTCAAGGAAAGGATTGGTCAAGCAGGGTTACCACCAGAAAAGACAGAAGCCACCACAACTGAAAAATTAAACTCAATAGTATCACAGATCACCAGATACCTGGAAGTTAGAGAGATTGATGAAATCAGAGAAGAAGCAATTAAGGAAGCAGAGAGAGACTACAACCAAATTGGAGAAGAAAAACAAAATTAATTTGGAAAAAGCAGGTGGATTAGAAAAGAAAAATGGGTACTGCTATGGGCAACTGAGTACGCAAAAGAGAAACTAACCAACCAACATGATAGAAGTAAGGAGTGGCAGTGTATTTTCTTCCACCATTGCCCAAATAAAATAGGTACAAAAAGAAGCAAACTCACCACCCAGAAGCATAATATTATCAACCATAAACACTTCAGCGATGAACAAATTACGATAATGCAAAAAGAGATAAAGAATATGATCAGAAACAAAACATACCCACTGTCAAATCTACTTGAAGTACCCCAGAATGCCACGAGGCAAAGAGCACCATCAGAAGAAAGACCTCATCCTATTACACAAAATAGAACAGCCACTCCTGAACCACCAGACTCACCCCCATCAAGTTCTGACAGTGAACAATCGGACAGTGAACCGCCTGACAGCCCAAATAGGGGACAACAAAGGAACGGAGGAGATCTAACACCACCTAGACCTCCAAACCAATCCCCAAATAACATCCTAATAGAAATAGATAGAGAACAGCAAGAATTAGAAGAAGAGCTGGCTAACAAGATAGAACAAACAAGAGAAATGAGTCTTGAGGAACGGCCTAGATTAATCAAATTCAGAGAGAATAAAGGATTTAAAGAACTATTAAAAAAGGTAAAAAATGGACTGACAAAAATAACTCCACTAGACTCCACACTAACTGAGATCAACCATACCAACTATGGAGCAGCATGGTACATTCAGAGCAAATTAGCCCCAGAACACAAGGAAAGGCCTAGAGACGCTCTAAGGAGAAATGGAAACAAAGTACCAGTTTGGAAAAGAAAACTGCAAACCAAAACAGAGTGCCTCAGAAAAGAACTCTCTCAGATGACAACCTTTGTGCAGGACTACAACAGGTCGAGAAATCTCCTCAGAAAAATACACAAAATAAAAATAAAATACAACATTCAAGAAAACCAGTTCATAGAGAGAATTGCCGAACATCAGGCATTAATCAAAGGCTTAGCAGAACAAATCAGGGGTAAAGAAAAGAAAATTAACACTAAACAGATAGATAGCCAGTTCACCAAAAACCCCAGACTTGTATATAGAAAACTAATGAACGACACAATTGCAGTACGGACACCACCCAATGAGAACGAAGTTGAGGGATTCTGGAGACCACTATACGAGGATCCAAGACAACACCGAGATGCAGAATGGATACAAACTGTAGAAGGAGTAAATATAAACAAACAGCAAATGCCAGCAAGCAACATCACAGAAGAGAAGATAAGAAACCAGATCAACCAGTACTGCAACTTTAAAGCCCCCGGCATCGAAAAAAACCCAAACTTCTGGTTAAAGAAATTAACATCGCTCCATCCACATTATATGCTAGCCTTCACCAGAATTCAAAGGGAGGAAGAGGAGACACCAGAATGGCTAACTACTGGCCTAACAAATCTCCTCCCCAAGACCCAAGATACACACCTCCCAAACAAATATAGACCAATATGCTGCTTAAGCACTATCTATAAATGGTTGACAGGAATAATTGCAGACGCAATCTACGAACATTTGGAGTCTGGCAATTACCTTGAAAATGAACAAAAGGGCTGCATCAGAAATAAGCTAGGAACAAAAGATCAACTGCTCATCAACAAAACCATCCTTGAAGACTGTAAGAAGAGAGGAAGAAATCTTAGCATAGCATGGATAGATTATAAGAAGGCCTTCGACAGCGTTCCCCACTCTTGGATATTGAAATGCCTCGAATTATATAATATCAACGAGGAAGTCAGAACATTCATTAAAACTCAAATGACCAAAAGGAAAACTTCCCTCAATTTGAACCACACAAATGGTCAAATAAAAATAGCCAATATAAAAATCCAACGCGGAATATTTCAAGGGGACGGCCTTTCACCACTACTCTTCTGCCTCGCCCTAGACCCGCTCAGTAAAACCCTAAAAGAACAAAACACTGGATATGATTTGAGCAGAGGCAGAACAAAGAAAAACAACAAAAAGATCAACCACCTGTTGTTTATGGATGACCTGAAATTATACGCAGAATCTGACCAACAGTTAAACCAGCTGATGCAAATAGTACACAACTTTTCGAGAGACATCAATATGGAATTTGGCCTAGACAAATGCAACAAGTGTACAATAAGGAAGGGTAAAAAGATAGCCTCAAATAACATCGAGCTCGACAACCAAAACTTAATAGAAGATCTTGACAACGATGCCACTTACAAATACTTGGGCATAGAGGAAAATTCACAGATCCAACATAAGAACATGAAGGAAAAAATTAGAAAAGAATACTTAAAACGCCTAAAGAAGATCTGCAAATCAGAACTAACACCGAAAAACAAAATCACTGCCATAAACCAACTTGCAATCCCGGTGGTGACATATGCATTTGGTATCGTAGACTGGCCGCAGGGAGAGCTTAACAAACTAGACATCAAGACCCGAAAAATGCTCACCTTAAACAAAGTCACCTACAGAAACCAATGCATGGATAGAATATACATCCCGCGAAGAGAAGGTGGTCTAGGGTTGACTGAGATCAACCAAGCATATAGAGCCACCATCATTAGTATGGGACAATATCTAAACAGTTCTGAGGAAGATACTATGAAAAGGGTTGCCCAACACCACAGAGAAGCCTTATCCAAACAACTTTCTAACATAAAACTGGCAGAAAACTTTAGAGAAAACATCCCAGAAGAGAACATTGCCAATGACCAAGTACCAGCCACCAAGAAAGCAAGAAAAGTAAGAGGAAAATACAGTAAGAAAGAAGAAACTCTCAGAAAAGAAAGATGGAAACAACACCGACGAGAGGGTAAATTTTTGGAGGAATTAGAAAAAGATTACATAGATAAGGAAGGATCATTAATGTGGCTGAAATATGGCGACCTCGGGTTCAATGGAGAGAGACTAATAGTTGGAGCACAAGACCAGGGACTCCTAACGAATGGATTCAAGAAAATGGCCGGAATATCCCAGAATGACCAGTGTAGGTTCTGCCACAATGGTGTAGAGAGTGTAAGCCATCTTATATCTGGCTGCCAGACACTCCTTGCAGACGGACACTACTCGACTCGTCATAATAAGGTCTGCAAATACCTACACTGGAAAGCTTGCAAGGAGCTGGGAATAGAAGTAGATCAAATATGGGAACACGAACCGAAACCAATTGTAGCCAACAAACGTGTGACCATCTTCTATGACAAAATAATACCAGCCGGCAGGTACATAGAAAATAGGGCAATAAAGCCAGACATCGTCATCTGGAACAAGCAAGAAAAAACAGCGAAGATCATCGATGTAACAGTGCCCAACGACTACGGCCTAAACAGAGCTGAAAGAGAAAAGCTGGCAAAATACGAAGATCTAAAGAATGACCTACGAAGAACCTGGTCATTAAAGAACATCGAGATTATTCCAGTTGTGGTAGGAGCGACAGGCCTGATGAAAACCAACCTAAAGAACTATCTAGAATCCATCCCAGGCTGCCCAAGTCTACGTGAAGTGCAACTTGGTGCAATAAAAGGAACAGTCAGCATTTTGAAGAGAGCCCTTGGATACTCTGCGATCAACGGTTAGGATGCAACTATAGACCCCTGGCTGGGGTCCATTGCTCCAAGATAACCTGAGAATAAGACAATTGAAAAAAAAAAGAGAGAGGAACTTTGAATGTAATGAATGTGGTAAAAGGTTTAGTAGGAAATCTCACCTTAATGTACATATGAAACTTCATACAAGAGTAAAAGATTTTGAATGTAATGAATGTAGTAAAGGGTTTAGTAGGAAATCTATCCTTAATGTACATATGAAAGTTCATACAAGAGTAAAGGATTTTGAATGTAATGGCTAGCACAGTGCTAGAGTCTGCGGCTGCAATCCTGCGGCCCAGCGTTCGATCCTTGCTCGGGACACGATAAAAATCTTTCACTGATGCCAGAGGTTACCACCCCTGTGAGCAGGGGGTGGGGGGTTTGAGTCAGCTGTCTGAGGTCTTCCTGCTTACGCAGCCATAGCTGAAGCTGACTCGGGTCTCACGTGGGTAGAGAGGTCTTTGGGCCACTCATCATCCTTGTGATGCGTGCTATAGTTGTGTTTCATACACATAGTGTGTGATACACTCTGTCCCATTGACTGCCACTCATTGGCGGACCTTTAACCTTTAATGTGGTAAAAAGTTTTCTGACAAATCCCAACTCACGTTACACAAAACTGTTCACACATGAAATAAAACTTTGAATGTAAGCGGTGCCAAACAATGATAGCTCCCCTCCCCCCTAAGCATGATAGGAAAAAAATGAATATATCAAGAGGTAGCACATTATATTGTAGGTCTATGCTGACAAGCTCAGTATTCAGGGTTGATTCCAAAGTGGTATTAAGCCGCATTTACGTGTGTCAAACAGTTGGATTGGATCCGAAGACCTGTCTTCGGACGGCTAGGTTTCGCCCGCCAAAACAGACAAGGATTGGGGGAGGCGAAAAATTACCCTTGCCGAAGTTGCCGACAGCCGTGTAAACAGAAGTATCACCCAAAATATACAGTTTGAGGAAACAGTAATAAGTAATCAACATGGCCCATCAAGTAAAAGGAAAGAAGATGTAGCAAAAATACCCAATATTATTTTAGCTTGTTGTGTACTACATAATGTAACGGTAGGACAAGCTAATGAAGAAGCTCTTCTACTTGCTGAAGAATATGTGTTCCCACCAATTGAGGATGGAAATATTAGACAGGCCATTGACCTACCTCCAGAAATTGGTGGGAATGAAAAGAGACTTTGTTGCTGCACTACTGTAAATACTGAACAGCATTTGTCTTACTGTCCTCTCAATAATGATTAAACATTAAACACTACAGTGCCATATGAACACTTGCTTCTTCACCTCATAATTGTGTTTCTTCTTAAAAGTTTGTAGGTACAGTACTGTACTGTACATCTATGGGAGGTTGCTAGTTGTAGAGAAAAAAAATCATAGGATATACTGTACTGAAACAACTATATTTTATTAAGATTAATGACAATTATTAACACACACAATGATGGTAAAAAAAACGTTCCATTCCAAACCCTGCAAGACTTGAATATATACCAGTATATATACATGGTGTGTATTTGCATTGTATATATGGATGGGGATGAATATTATAAACTGTACTGATTATGCATGTGATTATAAATGTGTCTATATGTACTGTATGTGTGTGTGTATGTATGTACTGTCACGAGCACTAGTTTCTGCTCAGGGTTTGCTCCTTCCTTCCTTCCCCTACCAAGGACAGAGGGATGAGGGGGATTGGAGATCGGGGAGATATAGTCTACCACGAGCTCTGATCTCCCTCTTCCCTCTGTCCATGGTAGGGGGTGGAAGGAAGGAGCAATCCATGAGCAGAAACTAGTGCTCGTGACTGTATTGTATATATATACATATAGTACATTAAATTAATTAACCATAGTTAAGAATAATACCACATAAATTTTAATTACCATTCTTTTCTTGGCTTTAATTAATAACAAATAAATATTATAATAGTTTATCACTATAATTACCCACTTACACAAACATCCACCCACCCATACTCATTGTCCGAAATTTCGCTAACTTTTATTTCAAAAATTTTCTCAACAGGTTATTTTGTGTTTGCTGAGCATCTTTGTATACCTCTATTAATTTTTCTTGGTTTTCTGTTATTTTGTTCAAGTTTTTTCTTTTAAAAATTCATTTTGTTTTTGGAACTCCTCGAGGAGATTGGTATGCAAGTGTTCCATCCTCTCTGAGTGGGAGGAAGGCCTAATCCTGCGCCACTTTGCCTTTGGCTCCACTGGCAGCTGTAATTGTTCCCCAAATTCCTCTTCCTCATCTTGGGAGAGCTCTGGGTCGGCCATTGTTGGTGTTGGAGCAAGGCCGCAAGACACGGTTTGCGGGCAATCAAGAGGCCTCTCCCCATACAGCGAGTACAGGAGGTCGTAGTGGGCAGGCACCTTTCCCCGTGGGTTGCCGGTTTTGGTGACGGACTCCCGATACGTCCGGAACAGCTGTCACTAGTTTTTCAATTTTGTTTTCAGCTGTTCCTCGGTCACCTGCTGCATCTTTATGGGTAATAGGTTTATGATATTAGTCTACAGCACTCAGAACGTCCAATATTATCTATTGTAATATTATACACAAACATTACATCCATATTACTTGAAAAAAAAATTCTCTGAATAATTCCAGTCAACTTAAAAGATTTATGTACATTCGTAGGCTGGGACTACACTTGATGAAAGTGAAGATATATTTCAATTAGCAACCATTCATTTTTCCCAATCAATTTTAACCATAAAATACACTACCATGCTCCTCAAATATTTTAAAGCAAACATGCAAGCAACCATGATGCAGGCACTGAAATAAACACAGACTTACTTCGTTATCATATTGCAGCTGGAAAAATGGAAGCCTTATGTAAAACTTTACTTATTAATTTCTGCTTTAATGACTATTACATAACTTTTAAATGTCATAATATGGTCAAATCCTAAAGTACCCCTTATTACCTATAATAATCTAACATTTTATTTGCAGAAAACTGAATACAGTATTGACATCAAACTACTCAAATAACAAAAGAGAAAAATGCACTTACCACTAAGAGCATTTTCTTATGCATTTCCCGCCATACCTTGGAACAGGTCTGTAGTTTCCCAGTTAGGTCTGGGAAGTGGACCTTGACAGTTTCAAGGAAGTATTCTGTTAGAGGTGTTGTCCAAAGGTCGACATTCCTGAACCCCCCATGCTTCCTCTTCCCTTCACCTGAAGGTCCAGCAATATCTGCAATAGAAGATAATTATATGTCAGGTAAAATACTGTTGAGATAGCAAAACCAGCATTAATGAAGTTAAATGGTCAGTGATGGTACTCCACTATAAGAGGTTCCTCACATGTATAAGAATTTATTCTATATGCACAGTGTAGACTTTACAGTCAATAATGAAGTCCTAAACAGCATTAATGAACTTTAGTACAGTAATCTTTAACTTACCCTTTGCCGTTGATGGTATGGGAGACCCTTGATCGTATAACCCATGCTCCATTTGGTAGTCCACCTCCTGGGTGTGGGACTGCATACACGTGCATGCATCCTCGTGGTCACTGAAGCCCTTGTCACAATAAATGCAGATATTCCTGAAATATTTAGAATTATTTAAGTTCCACACCTTGATACGATATGGCTCAATGTAGCGATTCCATAATTAAGTCTAACCTAACCTTACTTTCCTGTTTGAGTTAATACGGCAGTTCACATTAAAATGTAAATTTCTCCCTGGCCATGGGTATATGCGAAGGAAAAAATGGTTTAAATTCAGTGAGGAAAGAGCACCGAAAATATTTTACTGCATAACAGTTCCACCTGGTTTTTTCCATTTCATAACTTTTTCCTGCCTATTTTGACTTGTTCTATTCATTAATATTGATCAGAAAGCACTTGTTTTATACATGTTCCCTAACCCCTTCAATCTTGGGGGAGAGCACCGAGAATCGGGGGTTTTGGGTGTGGGAAAACGCATTTTAGTACAGAATTGGTGTTTAATTAATACTCATGACCTGCTATATATCTCAAGATTGGGAAAATCCAAGCAAACTTTCGAGAAATTACCTTACCTGACCTAACCTAACATACACTATGCATTTGCAGAGGAAATGCTATAGAAAAAAATAGTCTTAGAATGGTCTAAATAAGTGGGTAATGAAGGTAGAAAAACCGTACGCAATAACGGTAATTCTTTCAATATTTACATTTAATAACAATTCACATTAAAAATAAAGAATCCCCCTCGCCATGAGTACAAAAGTAAAAATTAACAGTACATTCAGTGAGGGAAGAGCAAATAAAATATTTTTTAATATTCATTTGGAAAAATGTAACCTAACTTCACCTCATCTGCATTTCTTTGCTGGACCATTTAAGTTGAGATTTGTAACCTTGCATACCTTCAGAGCAAATTATCAGCAGTTTTGATAGCAAAGGGAGAAATCAACAACACACTTTCAGAAAATTACTTCTTGTTTATATTCTACCTGCATAACATATCACTACAGTAAACTCCTAAGGTCTGGCGTTATTTCTTAACTATTTTACACCCACAAATGTAGTGCTTACATGTATTTCTGACATTTTTTCTTTATATTCCATTTACTTGTCCACGTTAGCCGCCATTCTCCCAAGCTGCCTCAAGACTGCTCTGGAGGTGGCTTGGGTTGGATTCGTGGGCCGTCTTGGTTTGTACACTTTTGGCTTTGCCCGTCTTCGTATCCTTTTTGCCACGCATAAACAGTCCAGCAGAGGCAGCCCTCAGCTTTGTTTCACCGAAGACGAGATTCGGTAATCCGACCGCACAAAAACAAAGCTATGGTTTGTTACCTTACCAACCAACCACACCTGTAAGGCTTCATTATTTCCCAAAAGCTGAGTATCCACATTCACAAAATCTATCAAACAGTTAGATAATGATGATCACTGCATAGTTTACTCACCAAATTCCTTAAATAATTCACGCATAAGTCATTTACATGGCTAAGATTTTTTCGTTTGCATGCTTACAAACCAATACGAACCACTGTGGAATGGACCCTCAGTGTTGCCTCCATTGGCGTCGTGAACAGCTTGAAGACGAGCAGGGTAGAAAGACAAAAGTGACTAAAAAATCTCCGTGTTGAACTCCATTCCCCGAAACACAGCATTGATGTGTTCCTCCATCTTGGTACGACTATATTGAGTTGATAGAGGTTCAGACAACATCCTTTTTTCAACCTCGTCCTTCAAGATAGATCCAACATTTTCACAGATTGTCACACATTGTTACACACACAGCACAAAGATGACAGTAATGTTTGGTGACAGATTGGTGTCTTAATATTAAATGTTTTATTGGAACTGAAGGTTTGTTAAGAGAGTGTACGAGAGTTAGGTGGAGGGATGGAGGGGCAGACTGATTGTGAGGTGGAGGGATGGAGTTGAGAGGTATATGAGGGAGAGTGAAGTGGACGCATGGAGGTGAGAGGTATGTGAGGGAGAGTGGTATGGGGTGGGAGGATGGACGCCAGTTAATGGAGAACAGGGGTTTATGGAGGCGATTCATTTGTGGCCACCCCTTCGGGGATTAAGGCGTCTGGCAATAGATAGATAGATGTATGATATAATATAATATAATGTAGCCTTGATATATGTTAAAAGAACAGCTGTTGTTTTGTAGTGACAGGTTGGTGTCTTAAGGGATCCTGTGATGTAGTCAACAAATTGGAGGTAAATGAGTCCTTCAATTACTTCTATGAAACACCACCTACATGGAAGGAGTTTGTTTTGTGGTGTACTCAGGATGAATCAGAAGCAACTAATTCTCATTTACGATCACAGGGTCCATAATATTAAATGTCTAGTATATGTAGGACTGAAGCCTGCAGGTAGTACCGTACTACTATAATATGATATAATATAATATGGCTTGCAATAACTGCAGATATGTTGAAAAAATGTGTGTGTGTGTGTGTGTGTGTGTGTGTGTGTGTGTGTGTGTGTGTGTGTGTGTAGTGGTGTTTGTGGAGTGGATGTTGCTGATACTGTAAACCTTGAATATACAATAAATAAATACTTGTGTCCACCACTGTCTTCATTTTACACTTAGTTCCTCATTGAAGATCACCAAATGTATGTGTGTTCCCAGGCATGTGTTATTCATTACAATTCTCACCCTGTGTTAAAAGGATAATGTATGTGTGTTCCTAGGCTTGTGTTACTCATTTCCATACACACTAATTGATTACTGACCCTTTGTTAAAAGGAGAGTGTGTATGTGTTCCCAGGGTTGTGTTACTTATTACCATACACATTGAGTGATTTACTGACTCTGTGTTAAAAGGTTAGTGTGTGTGTGTTCCCAGGCTTGTGTTATTCATTACCATTGCCTTGGAAGCAGGGAGAGGTGCCAGAGGACTGGGGTAGAACCATAATTGTGACTATAAGGAATGGGATGGGGAGTAGGGATGAGTATGGTAGCTATAGTGGAAAAAGCCTTCTTAGTATGACCTGAAAGGTGTATGGGAAGGTTCTTCCTGAGAGATGACTGAAATAACTGGGAATTAAGTTAGTGAGAAGTAGTGTGGGTTCAGAGAGAGGAGAGGATGTGTCCACCAGATCTTTGCAATAAAATCAATATTCGCTCCACATGACCGAACCACCTTAAGGTGTTCCTTTTCACACTCTCCAACACATCCACACCCACACCACACTGCTCCCGTACCTCTTCATTCGTCAGTCTGTCTCTCCATGTCACTCCAAATGCACTTCCAAGGTAGCTCATTTCCACCCCTCTAACTCTTGATTTATGTCTTTCCATCATAGTCCACATTTCACTCCCGTATGTCAGTGTCGGGATTACCACACTATCATGTAGCGTTTTCTTCACTTCCATACTCATCACCCTATTCCTTGTCACTGCGTTCAATGTTTCTACAACCCTCTTCCCCTGTTGTACCCTCTCTTGCATCTCATCCTATAACCTCCCATCTTTACTCATCACACTGCCCAAATACTTAAATGAGCTGACATTCTCCATAACCTGTCCATTTAATCTCACTTCACAACCTGTGGCTGTACCCCTTTCAAAGACCATGACTTTGCTCTTCACTACATTCACCTTCAGGTTCCGTTTTTCGCACACATCTTCAATCATATTCAACAATCCCTGTAACTACCACTCATCGTTACTCAGCAGAACTGTATCATCAGCAAACAGCAACACAGGCAACTTCCACTCACTCTCCTCCCTTATCAGAGGTACACCAACACCCACTGCTCTTCCCTGTATTTCCTTCATTACTCCATCCATGTATACATTGAACAACCATGGGGACATGACACACCCTTGCTTCAACCCAATGCTCAAGTTAAAGAACTCACTCTGCTCACTCTCCACCCTGACTGCCGCTCTTGCGCCCTAATACAAGCTCTTCACTACCTCCAGCAACTTTCCAACCACTCCATATATTCTTAGTACTTTCCACAGACCTTCTCTATCTACTTTGTCATAAGCCTTCTCCAAATCCATAAATGCAGCATACAGCTTCTGTCCCTTCTCCAGATACTTCTCCACAACACATCTCAAGGAAAAAATCTGGTTTACACACCCTCCACCCTTCCTAAACCCACCCTGCTCCTCACCCACTTACCTCTCTGTTCTCATTCTCACTCTCTCGATCACTACCCTACAGTATACCTTCCCTACTACACTAAGGAGACATATCCCTCTGTGATTACCGCACACTCCTCCCCTTTACCCTTATACAGAGGCACTATAATTCCTGATTTCCAATCTTCAGGAACACTTCCCTTCTCCCATGCTAGTCCACACATTTTCCACACCTACTCAACCACTATCTCACCACCACACTTCAGCATCTCACCACACACTCCATCTATTCCTGATTCTTTACCCATCTTTACCCTCTTCATGGCATCACTCACTTCTGCCCTTTTGATCTCCACCTCCTCCTCCACTACCTCTCTTCTCTCTCTCATACCCCATCCAACTATGTTTGCCGTTTTCCACTTCCTTCATTCAGCAGTTCATTGAAGTGCTCTCTCCACCTCTCAACTCTACCACACTTCTCTACAATCACCTGCCCATTCTTGTCTTTCACAACCGTACTACCTCCTTTATCCCATTTCCTCGCTTTCTTAAATTAATTAACCTCCTTCCAGAAAAAATTCTTGCACTCTCTCCACTTCTCACTTAAATTCCTTCGAAATTCTTCATCTACTCTTCTCTTACTCTCACTCACCACTCTCTTCACCACTCTCTTTTTCCCATATACAACTCTCTTTTCTGCCCCTCCACCTCTCCATTTCCTCTGCTACCCAGCCACTCTCTGTATGCTTTCTTTTTCTCTTCAATTACTCTTTTCACCTCCTCATTCTACCATGATGTTCCTTTCACTCCTCTCCCCTTTCTCTTCACCCCATACACCTCCTCACACGCCCCACACATTTCCTCTTTAAACACTCTACTCACTCATCCACTTTTCTCCATCTGTTCCAGGTCAAACCTTCCTAAATGTCTCTCTACTACTCTCCTAAACTCCTCTCTGTATTCCTCCTCCTGCAACCTCTCCACCCTCATCCTCACTCCTCCTCCCTCTCGTCCTCCTCTCGCTCTCTCCATACACTTAATTTGTGCCTTCAACCTTACTACCACAACATAGTGGTCCGACACCCCTCCCCCAATCCCTCTGTATACTCTCGCATCTACCACCGATTTCCTCACCCGTTCATCCATACACACATAATCAATCAGCGCCTTCCGTTTTACTACCTTACCATCTCTCCTCCATTCCACTCTCCATGTGTACACTCACGAGCACTAATTTCTGCTCAGGGTTTGGTCCTTCCTTCCTCCCCCTACCCTGGACAGAGGGAAGAGGGGGATCGGAGCTGGGGGAGAGAGTCTACCCCGCCTTCACCCCTCCCAACTTCCCCCACCTTCATCCTCTAGTTGTCAGTTAGTGATTAGCCATAAATTTCCCCTGTGTAAATGATGGCTCTTCTAAAACAGTATCGTAGTAAACACTATGAATGGCCAAGACGATCTCATGTCAGTCTCGCTTTATTTACCTTTGTAATATTGGTAGAGCACAAAATAACTTAAACACCATGATGGTATAAATAAATATTATATATATATAAATATTTTTATTGGCAAAACAAAAAGTTTCGTACAATAAAAGTTAAATTATTCATGTGGCCTATTACTGTATGTAATAAAGGAATACATATTGATTGATTTACTGATATGAGGCGCCGCAACAGCGAGGTCACCTAGCGCCAAAAAAAGGTGATAGAGGTGTGACAGGAAACAGGAACGAAAAAAAAAAAAAGGAAAACATGAACAGCTGAAAGCTAGTGGCTGGGGCCGAAGGGACGCCAAAACCCATAAAGTATTGCCCACATCACTACAGGCAATACCTCCCTACGGGAATGGAATGCATAAAATACACAATTGAAATACAATTGAATAGAACAAAAATTAATCAATATTTTGTCCAACCTCCCGCTGTATCTATCACAGACTGCAGTCGCGTGATGGGAGAGAATCTACCAGACAAGAGCAGATGTCGGGACACCGACGAATTCCTTCCCACACTTCTTCAGCTTTTCTCACTATGGACGCTTTTGTTTTTTCCTCCACTTCCCATTCCTGCACCATAATTGTCCATAAGTTTTCTGTTACATTACAGTCGCATCCCTTTGTGGGCCACTATATCAGTCTTATTTTAGGGCGAGTCGCAATCCAGTCGTTCACCAACCTCGACGTATGGACTGGCGAACGGTCCTACACCAGGCAAATGGAATCATGTTCAGGAATACAATAAGCTCGAACGCCAGGAAGAAACAGTGACTTTTGGTAGAACACAAAATAACGTAAACTCCATTCTTGGTAGCTAACAATTCTATCATCAGGCCTTTCATAAACTAAAATAAGATTACAAAATCAATAAATAAATATATAATCTATTTATTATACAGCGAGTTATAAGTCAATAAAAGGCACAGCATTCTTACCCGTTATATGGTCCGCGTGCAACTGGTGCACCCCTCTGATATGATACTTCCAGCAAAGCTTCGCCTTCATGTTATATGAATCCTGAAGCATAAGGAAAAGAACTTCATTTGTCTGAATAAAACTAAATTATATAATTCATTCTGTAAGTGAATTATCTAAGTTTGTGTGTGTGTGTGTGTGTGTGTGTGTGTGTGAGTGTGTGTTGAAAGGAAGGCCTGATGATAGAATTGTTAGCTACCAAGAATGGAGTTTACGTTATTCTGTGCTCTACCAAAAGTCACTGTTGGTTTTAAATCTCTTTCCGCATATCTTGTCATAGCGTTAATTTCATCGATGGTTTCCAGAGTGATATGAATCCGACGGATTATTTTCCATTCTTGCTCTTCTACTTGAGCTTGAGAGAGAGATAGAGTGTGTTGTGTTTTTTACTTGTCTTTCCTTTTGACTGGGACTTTACGACTATATTACAAAGGTAAATAAAGCGAGACTGACATGAGATCGTCTTGGCCATTCATAGTGTTTACTACGATACTGTTTTAGAAGAGCCATCATTTACACAGGGGAAATTTATGGCTAATCACTAACTGACAACTAGAGGATGAAGGTGGGGGAAGTTGGGAGGGGTGAAGGCGGGGTAGACTCTCTCCCCCAGCTCCGATCCCCCTCTTCCCTCTGTCCAGGGTAGGGGGTGGAAGGAAGGACCAAACCCTGAGCAGAAATTAGTGCTCGTAAGTGTACCTGTGTATCCCCTTGTGCTGGAAGAAGGTGTTGGCAACCATCAACCTCCTCCCCACATACAAGTCCACAAGTGCACTGCCATTCCCATCCACCTCTGACTGTACCCCCCACCCCATCTACTTTTTTTATCCCCCACCTTCCCATTCATATCCCCAATCAGAAACACTCTCTCACTCTTATCAAAACTATCCAGGCACGCCTCAACACTTATCCAAAATTCCTCCTTCACTCTATCCACTCTGTCCTCAGTTGGTGCATACACACATACTATCACCCAAGTCTGTACTCCTACTTTCATTCTCACCCACACAATCCTCGACCCCACGGATCCATACTCCCTTACACACTCCTTCCATTTATTGCTTACAAACAGACACACACCTGTTTTTGCTCTCTCATTCTCATCCACTCCAGCACACACACCCATTCCACAATCCCATTCTTTCACACATGTTCCCTTCCATTTGGCCTCCGTCATTCCACATACATCCAGCCTTGCATTTTTTATCACTCCCAGGACCTTTCTTTCTTTCGTGTCACCATTCACGCCTCTTACATTCCACGTAGCCAATTGGAAGTCCGTTGTCGTCAACATTGGGTCAGTCCGAATCCGAGGCAATTCATTGTTTTCGGTTGCAAGCCCAACCGCCCAACCTTTTTAGTCGCCTTTTACGACACGCACAGGATGCGTGAGGCATATTCTTCCCTTCACCAAATGTGAAGGACCCCTTACCCCCAGGGGGTATGTTATCTTTACTTGGGGTTAATGGCAAGTCAGTTTTGTTGGTTTAGTTGTGTTTTTTAATGTCTCTGCTTTCTTTCTTCAGGTTTTACATTGCATATAAAGCTTTATATCTAACCTTGAAAGCTTACCTGGAATATCACAAAACAACAGTCACACCCTCGTCCTCGGTTACGGCTCTCATCGCGACGTCTACATATAAGTACACACTCCACGCTCCTAGGTTAAGTACATAATTATTAAACACACCTTCCACTCTTTCTCTCATATACAACTCTCTTTTCTGCCCCTCCACCTCTCCATTTCCTCTGCTACCCAGCCACTCTCTGTATGCTTTCTTTTTCTCTTCAATTACTCTTTTCACCTCATCATTCCACCATGATGTTCCTTTCACTCCTCTCCTCTTTCTCTTCACCCCACACACCTCCTCACACGACCCACACATTTCCTCTTTAAACACTCTACTCACCTCATCCACTTCCTCCATCTGTTCCAGGTCAAACCTTCCTAAACGTCTCTCTACTACTCTCCTGAACTCCTCTCTGTATTCCTCCACCTGCAACCTCTCCACCCTCATCCTCACTCCTCCAGTTTACTGTTGAGGAAGAAAAAGACAACATGCTACCGTTTCTAAACACTATAATAAGAAAAACGGAACAAGGCGTAAAATTCTCGGTGTACCGGAAACCCACTAACAAAGATGACTTTATTCACTATCTATCTGCTCACAATGCTAGGATTAAGTCTGGAGTGGTGATAGGATTTTTTCTAAGAGCTTACAGGATATGTAGTAATGACAGCTTGGACGATGAAATTAAGTATATAATAGAGGCATTTAAGAAATTGAAATACCCTGTAGGTTTGCTAATTAAACTTAAAAACAAAGCACTCAAAATCATCGAACGAAAGAAAGATAAAACTAATAACAGCGAGAAAAATGAGAAAAGATTTGTATGTGTACCTAATTCTAATATTGGCTCGATATTAGATAGACACATGAACAAGGTTGGCTTAAAAATTGCAACATCATCTGGAAAGAGAATCGGCGAACTAACCCAGGCAAACAAGAACAAGCGTGTCAATAATAACAGCGTGATATATAGTATACCATGTAATGGGTGTGACAAGATGTATATAGGAGAAACAGGAAGAGGTATAAAGAAAAGATTATATGAACATAAAGCTGACGTAAGGAAGCACAACACAGCTAATTCATTGGTACTGCATATTGAAGAATGTAATAATTTACCCAGATGGGAGGATTCATCAATCATTCATAGTGGTTTGGATAAGAAAATGAGGAAAGCATTGGAAGCAGCATACATTTGTACAAAAAATGTTCATAATCATAGAGAAGGGTTTATGAAGTGGTGTAGATACTTAGCCAGTATAGCCCTGGAGTATAAAAGAAAGGAGGGGGTGAGGTGAGGTCAGGTGAGATTAAGGAGTGGCAGGTGCAATGTAGGCCACCACTGGTATATATATCTCGGGGTACCCTCTTCCCTATGTCATTTCTCTCTGAAGATGGACTCTGTGTAGTCCGAAACGTAAGAGTAGTAAAATAACTCAAAGCTCTATCCTGTGTTTACCTCAGACCCACACAACATACTTGTCAATATGAATCATTCATATATATATCTATCTATAGCTCCGACGCCTCGTTCCCTCCGGGAACTCCCCCCAAGGGGGTGGCCACGGCAGAAGTGTCTCCAGTTCTCCCTGTTCCAACACTCCCTCCTTACTTGTTCAAGCTCTACTCTGCCCCTCATGTTTCTCTCCTTTACATACTCTTCCACTCTGTTCTGCCATCTAACCGGAGGTCTGCCTCTCACACCAGGTCCCACAACTTCACTTCCATACACCTTCTTTACAAATTCCTCGCCTTGCATTCTCTCCACATGTCCATACCAACTCAATGTATTACGTTTCACTCTCTCAACCACTCCACACTCAATACCAATTGCCTTCTCACTCATACCACATCTCTCATATACACTCTCATTACTTTCTCCATCCCATCTAGTAAGTCCACATGCTCCTCTCAAGTAACTCATTTCCACAGCACCTATTCTAGACTGATGCGCCCTACTCCATGTCCATGTCTCCGACGCATATGTCAGTGTTGGCAAGATTATACTATTTCGTAGTCCCCTTTTCACTTCCATACTCACACTTCTACCCTTCATAATCCTCCCCAGTGATCCTATGACCTGTCTACCCTTCACTGCTCTCTCCCTAATTTCTCCTTCCATACTTCCATGTTTACACATAACTGTACCCAGGTACTTAAACTCCTTCACTTCCTCCATCCTCTCGCCCCTCAGAGTTATCTCACACTTCGTCCCAGTTGGTACAGCCACTCTGTAAGGTGTAGCAAAGTCAATCATTTCAGTTTCTGCTCTTTCAAATACCATCACTTTACTTTTACCCACATTCACCTTCAGTTTCCTTCGTTTACACACAGACTGAAATTCGTCCACCACTCTCTGTAAATTCCTTTCATTCTCAGTCATCAGCACAGTGTCATCCGCAAACAAACTTGCCACCAGGGACTAGTTTGCTTCATTCAGCCTCAACTTCACCCCCAGACCATTCACTTTGGCTTTCACCTCTCTCATACAACCATCCATATATATATTGAACAACCATGGTGACATAACACACCCCTGTCTCAGCCCTACACTAATATTAAAACTCTCACTTAGATCACCCTCTACCCGTACACATGCTTTTGCATCTGCATAAAAAGCCTCAATGCCTTTCAGCAAAGGCCCCCCAACTCCATAAATTCTCAACACCTCTGTCATAGCTTTCCTATCAACTCTATCGTATGCCTTCTCCAAGTCCATGAAGGCAGCATACAACTTCTTACCCTCCCCAATATACTTCTCCACTATTGGTTTTAATGCAAATACTTGGTCCACACATCCTCTACCCTTTCTGAATCCTCCCTGCTCCTCACTAACTTTATTCCCTGTTACTTCAATCAGTCTTTCAGTCAGAACCTTCCCGTAAACCTTCCCCGGTACACTAAGAAGGCTTATTCCCTTATAGCTATCACACTCATCCTTACTTCCCTTCCTCTTATACAAAGGTACAATTATGGCTCTCCTCCAATCCTCTGGCACCTCTCCCTGCCTCCAGGCCAATGTACATATAAGCAACATCCACTCCACCACTACTTCCCCCCCACACTTTAACATTTCAGCAGTTATCCCATCCACCCCTGGTGCCTTTCCCATCTTCAACTTTCCTATTGCTTTCCTAACCTCTTCCCTTCCTAATTCTCCCTGTACATCCTGTCGTCTACCACCTGCCTCCATCCCCATGCATGTCACCACCGCCTCCCCTCCCGTCCCTCCATTCATCAACCGATCAAAATGCCTCTTCCACACTTCTTTCACTTCTACTCACAGTAACTCCATCCTCTCTCTTCATTCTCACACTACCAGACCTTCCTTCTCCTCTTTCTCTTTTAACCTCCTTCCAGAATAATTTCTTGTTCTCTTTAAACTTTTCACTCAGCTTCATACCAAACTCCTCATCCACTCTCCTTTTACTCTCACTCACCATCATTTTCACTTGTCTCTTACACACATTATATTCTCTTTTCCATCTCTCTCTCACTTCTTCCGGCACATTCCTCTGTAGTGTTCTCCGATATGCCTTCCTCTTATCCTCTACAGCATCTTTCACTTCTTCTGTCCACCAAGCACTCCCTTTCTTGCCCCTCTTCTGTGTCTTATATCCTACTACCTCTGCTGCTGTCCTCAAAACTATCATCTTAAACATTTCATACACCGCATTCACTCCCACTCTCTCCCCTATCCCCATCCTTACATCCCCCAGCACCTCACCCACCCTCCTCTTATATTCCTCCCTATACTCTTCTACATCTAATTTCCCACTAGCCACCTCCCTCTTATTTCTCACCCCTTCATCCCTCCTACTATACTCCCACTTAAACCTAACCTTCATCCTCACCAACACCGCAAAATGGTCGGAGCAATGGACCATTCCTCTCACTTCTTTTGCGTCATACACATCCTTCCTCAACCTTTCATCCACTGCCACATAATCAATCAAACTCTTTTGCTCTCCTCTCTCATCCCTTCTCTTCCATGTATACCTGTGGATCATCTTGTGCTGAAAGAAGGTGTTCGCCAAGAACAACCCTCTCTCAGCACAGACATCCACTAGGTACTCACCATTCTCATTTGTTCCTTCTACACCCCATTTACCCACAATATTCCCCACTTCCTCACCTCCCACCTTTCCATTCATGTCTCCCATCATCACTACTCTCCTTCCATTATCAATTCCTCTCAGACATGCATTCAACTTTTCCCAAAACACTCTCATCTTCTCTCTCCCCGTCTTACCCTTTTCATTTACTGGTGCATAAGCACACACCCAAGCATACTTTACCAAGCCAATCTTTCCCGTCATCCATACTATTCTTGATCCATTCCACCCATGTCCATCCACTCCTTTCCACACCCACGGAGACATCAACAGCGCACACCCTTCCTTCCCTCTTCCTTTACTCTTTTCATTCATGCCCGTCCATACTACTCCTCCCTCCATTCCCTCCCACAGTCCACTCTCCCTTCCTTCCTGACACTCAACCACTCCACATCCTTTCACGTGTGTCTCCGTCACTCCCATCACATCCACTCTTCCTTTCTTAAAACATTCTACAATCTCTCGCCTCTTGGTCCCGTCCGTCATTCCATTCACATTCACAGCTACCACTCTCATACCATCCCTCTTCCCTACTCCCTCCACAGGGCAACCCGGAGGCCCTCCCCCGCCAGTAGCCATATCTGTCCACTCCGCCATTGGGGGGCCACTGATGGCTGGCAAGGCCAATGCAGTGCTCATTTCCGGAGGGACACGGGCCGTCGGCATTGTCAAAAGCTAAAAACAAGGTCATAAATTTAAAAGAAATTATCACAAAATATAAAAACATGCAGTCATAAAAATAAAATCTTAAAAAACACTAAAATACAATAAAAATACAATAAAAACCTTAAAACCTATATGTGGGGGAAGCTAGGTCTCACCCCCACACCGCCTTCCCCTTTGGCTCCACCTCCTGAATGGATAAAAACTAGATAAAAAAAGGAGGTGTACCCCCGAGGTCACCGCTTGGAGGCGGGGTAAAGCTTACCTACCCTTCCTGGGGAGGGGTAGGTCACCGAGGTTCTTGCTTTTCCCAATACTGACAACAGTTTCGCACAGTAGCAATCCTCGACCTCATTGGTTACGATATTGCCACTGCGCAAAGCAGTATATATATATATATATATATATATATATATATATATATATATATATATATATATATATATATATATATATATATATATATATATATATATATATATATATATATATATATATATGTCTGTATTTCTCAGCACTACACTGTACCCATTGTCTCCTGATGCGCCATTTGTCTTTGTCTGTGTTACTTACCCAGTACCTACACGTACCCCCAAGTATTCCCTCAAGACTTTCCTTGTTCGCTCCCTAATCTTTCCCTTTCCTTCCCTAATCCCTACCCCCCTGCGCCGCTTATTCTTTGTCTTTACTACACCTACTCATTCCGCTCTCTCCCCTTTACCCGTTTACTTCTGTTCCCTATTTATCCCCCTCTCACTTCCTCCCCGCACTCTCCTTTCTGTCTCAGTCCCCCACCACACGCTTCCATTTTCTTTGCTCCTACCCAGCATAGGACCCATTTTCTCTCTACCCCATACATTTACTGCCACCACACCCTTCATAGTGCACCCTTCTTCTCATCCATTTTCTGTCGCACCACTAACACACCCTCTCTACCTCGGTACCTGTCTACCTGTCCTACCACGTCTACCTACACGCTCTAGCATTCGCCCTCCCTGGCTCCTTGTTGCATATTCTGTGCCGCCTACTCTCTCACTGATATACCTTCCCCTACACGGCACACACATTCATCATAGTACGGTACCTCCATAACCCCACGGTAGCCACATCCCCAACAACACCATGGATGCCACTTCTCAGTCGTCTCACGCTAATACGCACCCTTCGTTACCTAACGCTTCCTTGCATTTTCCACCTCAAAACTATTCCACATCCTCATACAGCATCAACCTAACAAACCACACAGCCACAGACACCATACGCCCCCCCTTTCTCTCTCAATGTGCATTCATGGTTTCACCATATGGAAACTCTCTGGTGCTCCTCGAGCTTCACGAGTGAGCTGAAGTTTCAGGCCGTCCTCCGGGCACTTCCGGCGGACGTGTTTGACGCCATTCCTCCTGCGCTCACTCTTCACCCTATGTATGATTCTCTCAAGGATGCTATTGTTTCAGCTACAGTATGTCTGAACAAGAATATCTAAGAGCCCTCGAGGATGTCCAACCAAAGGGTCGTCGCCCGTCCACTGTCTTACGCCACATGCAGCAACTGAACGAGATGGCGGGCAACCCTTTCACGGAGACCGTCCTCAAAATCCGCCACGCGAAGCTTTTCCCACCTACCGTTCAGCTTCACCTACAAGCACATCAGCACCTACCATTGCAACTGTATGTCAAATTCGCCGACTCAATTATGACCATCTACTCTGATGGCGACCCACCACATCAACCCCACCAAGTCGCCGCCACCATCACGACGCCTGCAACCCACCATGCACCCACACCATTATTTCCTACTCCATAACACATACCCCCAACACCGGCAATACAATACCACCACCTGCCACACTCACATCTACAACAACACGCCCCCACGATACTTCCACCTACAACCCTTCAACCACAAAACTTTGACACGGTGCCCACGACGCAACAACACCACCCCATTGCTACACATTCTCACCAACAACACGCCTTTTCCTATCCGCAAAAACAACTACACACACCGTCCACCACACAGGCCCAGCAACCTGTTGTGCAACAACACCTTGACACTTTCTCACACTAATGGTATCCCTTCCTCAGTACTCATCTCCAACCCACTCCCTTCTACCACCAACAACACTACGTTCCACCTCAATTACTACCGCAACAACAACCTCAACAACAACAGCATCATTTCGTCACACAACCACGCATTCTGCCACCACTCCAGCGGCAACTCACAACCGCCCCTTCACAGCAGTTGTGTGCTTACCACCACCGGTTCAGCACTAACGCTCACAACTGCCACCCACCCTGCCAATGAAGCACTGCCGCCAACTGCCACACATCCCGTCCTATGCAGGGAAATGAGTAAGGTGGTGGCCACAAGACACTCAACACCCTGGGCCCTCAACTGACGACTTTACGCTTCGCCGCACAACATAGGACAACAACACTACCTTTTCGGCACCACGGCGTAACGCACCTCGCCACATACGCTCCAACTCGACCTTGCAACACCACACCCACTCCACCATCACTTCCACGCCTACGCATCAAGCGTACCATGACTTGGCGCAACAGCACCCAGCCCAAGCCCACGCACACAGGACCTCTGCCACCGGTGCTGACACTACTCCACTCGGTCCTCCGGCTCAACCTCCTGCTGGTACCTTTATACTCCTGCACAGTACAGCTCGTACTCTCCTATGGGTAGAAGACCTCGAATCTGGGGACACCTTCCTAACTGACTCGGGCTCAGAAGTTAGTGTCGTACCTCCCAAGGAGAAGGACCGCAAGAGGCAGGCTTCCACCGCTTACGACCTCCTCGCTCCCAATCAGTCACCTATCGCTACCTACGGCACTAGGAGTAGGGGTGTTATGCTGTTAAAGAACGAATACGTGGTATGGCCCTTCGTTGTGGCTGATGTACAGGCCCCTATACTGGGTCTGGATTTCCTCACGGCTCATGACCTGCTCATCGATGTCAAATGTATCAGACTGATACACCAACCCTTGGGATCCACTATTCCCACAAAACACTGCCACCGCATCACACCTACAATAACACACATCACACACTCCAACACGTACCAAAACATATTACATGATTTTCCACACTTACTTTCAACTGACACTTCTTCCCAAATCTATTACTCAGGAATTCGCCACACCATCACCATGATGGGTCCCCCCGTGTTTGCCAAGCCTCCCTACGTATGCCTCCCGAACGGCTCAAAGCCGCCAAACGGGAGTTCCACGTTATGATCCAACAGGGGATGGACAAGCAGCAGGAAGGAGAGTGGAGGGCCTGCGGGGATTACATGGCCCTCAATGTAGCCACCGTCCCTGACAGGTACCCTATTTCGCATGTCCTTCATTTCCACTCGAAGTTCCAGGGATGTGCAGTATTCTCTAGGATTGACCTTGTCCGGGCCTTCCACCAAATTCCTGTGGCGAAGCAAGATATTAAGAAGACTGCCATTACCACACCCTTCGGTCTGTTCGAATTCCCAGTAATCAACTTCGGCCTACGGAATGCGGCACAAACATTCCAGAGGTATATGGACAAGGTGCTGCGTTGTCTGGATTATGTTGTGGTGTACATCGACGACATCCTCATCGCTACACATAACCACACACAACACCAGCAGCACCTGCGTCAACTGTTCGCCCGCCTACAACATAACAGTCTCAAAATTCATCTGTGCGTCATCGGGGTGGATCACCTGGATTTTCTCGGCCACCACAGCACCCCTAAATGCATGACACCTCTCCCACAGAAGGTGGAGGAGGCCGTACGCGAGTTTCCCCTTCCTACTTCCTAGCTTCTGGCTAGCACAGTGCTAGAGTCTGCGGCTGCAATCCTGCGGCCCAGCGTTCGATCCTTGCTCAGGACACGATAAAAATCTTTCACTGATGCCAGAGGTTACCACCCCTGTGAGCAGGGGGTGGGGGGTTTGAGTCAGCTGTCTGAGGTCTTCCTGCTTACGCAGCCATAGCTGAAGCTGACTCGGGTCTCACGTGGGTGGAGAGGTCTTTGGGCCACTCATCATCCTTGTGATGCGTGCTATAGTTGTGTTTCATACACATAGTGTGTGATACACTCTGTCCCATTGACTGCCACTCATTGGCGGACCTTTGACCTTTAACCACAGCACCCCTAAATGCATGACACCTCTCCCACAGAAGGTGGAGGAGGCCGTACGCGAGTTTCCCCTTCCTACTACCGCCAGGAAACTCTGGGAATTCTTAGGGGTGGTGAATCATTACCACCGGTTCATCCCCCATGCTGCATCTGCCCTTGCCCCGCTCCACGATCTACTGAAGGATTTGAAGAAGGTTTCCCAGAAGAAGCTCAACTGGACCCCTGCAGCGGAGGCATCTTTCAGAGAAGTCAAAACCAAGCTAGCTTATACCACCCTCCTGGCATACCCCACACCTCATGCGCCAACTTCTATCTACACTGACGTGTCTAACGATGCCATTGGGGCGGTCCTTCAGTAGGAAGTGGAAGGGGTGCTGAAACCCATCGCGTTCTTCAGTAAACGCCTCGAGCCCCCTCAGAGGAAGTACAGCTAGTGCCTTTGACAGGGAGCTGGTGACCATGCATGATGCCGTGAAGTATTTCCGCCACTTCTTGGAGGGCAGGCCGTTTCATATACGGACGGACCATAAGCCCCTGACGATGGCGATAAACCAACTGGGTGCCAGCTGGTCTCCATGTGTCACACGTCACATCGCCTTCATCTTGGAGTTTACCACAGATATCCGACACATCCGGGGAGAAGACAATGCTGTGGCTGACGTGCTCTCTATGGCACCCCAGGGGCAACCACTAATTGCTTCAATACAGCGGATTTCACCCCTGGACTACCCCGCACTCGCTCACGCCCAACAAACCGACACCCACCTTCAGGAGCTCCTCGTTGGCGAGACTGGCCTACGACTCGAGCGCATAACGGCCCCCGACACTACCACACAAGTATGGTGCGACACATCCTGTGGCACACCATGCCCATATATCCCCGAGCATATCAGAGAGATGGTGTTCAACCATTAGCAATCCATCAACCAACCAGGGATTGCAGGTACAGTTGCAGATGAATGGATCGAGGACAAGAAGCTTAGAAATGTGGGTATAGTATGCTTCCTCACTTGGCAACAATGTTGCTTATATTATGAATTTTTATCATGGGGTTTATTCGTCTGGCGGATCGAAACGAATTTGGAGATTTGTCGAGATAAAAACAATGGCACTGCCACTTTATCTGCAGTCATAAACAACATTGTTTCACGGGTTCGTGAACTAATTAAATTCCATTTGATCTCAAGTTTTCCATCTAAGCTCCTCTTCCTCGTTCAATGGCCCGCTTTTTTAACATATTTTCTCATCTTAGTGCTACATAATCATGCTTTGGTGCTAATTTCACCTTATATTAGTTAAATAACTATGTGCATCACAATTTCACATCTGAATGATACGCTTCACAATGGAAACAGAAATATTATCAAAATATATCGGGTGTATTTACGGTCTTACGTTTCTCTCTCTGCAGTATATCATTTCATATCATGACATGATATGTAATTATTTAATTACATGCCCAGATGCAAACCTAATATGGAAACACAACACCAATAAATAATTGAGCACTCTATAGATGAACAACAGTATTACCAAGTGCAGAAGGCATCCTACAACCATGTTTTTGAGCTGCTTGTCCTCGATCCATTTGTCAGCAACTGTACACTCCACCTCATTAGTCGGTGTGCAGTATGGCTGGGCATGAGGAAGCAGGTCAAGGAGTGGGTGTCAGCGTGCCTGCCCTGTCAGTGGGCTAAGGTCGGCCGACATACCCCCCCACGACTACACGAGTTAACTGTCCCTACCAGCAGATTCCACACGGTAAACATTGATATCATGGGGCCACTCCCTTCATCCCGAGGATGCCGCTACCTGCTAACTTGTGTGGACAGGACGACACGGTGGTGTACGGCTGTTCCCATGTTGGACATCACCGCAGAGGGGACCGCCCGCCACTTCCTTAGCAACTAGGTAGCAGACTTTGGTCCTCCAGTAGTAATCATTACTGACCAAGGCACCCAGTTCGGATCTAAGGCATGGCATGAGATGTTGACGATATTGGGGACACGCCAACAACGCATCACCGAGTATCACAATGCAAGCAACGGTATGGTAGAAAGATTCCATCGCAGTTTAAAGTACGCTTTCCGAGCACTCCAGCTGGATCAGTGGACTGACGTGCTTCCTCTCATTCTCCTCACCATCCGTACGACCCTGAAGGAGGACCTCAACCACTCTCCAGCAGAGCTCGTTTTCGGCGAGGACCTCCGCCTCCCTGGCCATCTCGTGTCTCCCGAGACAGACACCTCCAGCCTCAGCTACCTTCCCACCCTCAAACGCGCTGTCGCTAACGCCGCACCTACACCTACGTGTCGGCAAACAAGGCCCACGTACATACCAACTGACCTCAATACCGCTCCTTTGTTACTCCTACGCAGGGATTCCCATCGGGCTCCACTCCAGCAGGTGTACAGTGGCCCGCACCCCGTACTCTCCAGGGCGGACGTTATGGTTATGCTACAGGTACGCGGTAAGCCTTACGTCACTTCCTGGAGCGTAAAACCTGCCCACACCTCACAACTTGCTACATCCCGCGCTCATGCAGCCACACCCACCCATACTCACACCACACCTCCAATTCGCCATGCCTCATACGCACCCCATACACTACCCTCATCACACCAGCCACTGCTTTTGACTACACCCTATGCAATACCATACATACCTACACAACCACCTGCTCCTTCCATGACATACCTCACTCCTCACCCACTTTCCATCCTACATACTCACGCCTCCACTACTGATACCCAGCACTTACTCACGCCGCAGGTACCTCCCCCACACCTCAACTCATTCATCTTACCATTCTTACCCTTCCTTCACCAGATGGTTCAGCAGGTGTCGACAAACCACATCAAGTGGCAGGCCCTGGGGCAGCAAGTGTCGGACAGTTGGGCAGGCTAGGCAATAGTGCTCTATAGTGTTAGCATGAGGCGCTCGACACGAGCGACACTCAGTGAAGGGAGGCTCACCCTGTATCCCAGCAACCTGCCACGGTGGCCTGTAGCCAAGCCTCAAACGAGCAGAGACTACTTTGTGCCTCCAAACCATGAGGCCTCGATGACGGTAGGAATATTTGTGACGGCAGACAGACTCATAATGTGTGATGGAGATGCTGAAGGGCCTCTCTGCATCCCTGCATCGCCGTACATGGAGGAGAGCGGCGGAGCGGACTTTAGAGAGGTAACATGTCAGGGAGAGAGGACGTCCAACACCACGAGGAGGCAGATGGCAGGCTTCCTTTGCGAGTCTGTCAACTGTACCATTGTGACATAAACCTACATGGGATGGCACCCATAAATATTTGACAGTCAAGTTACGATGACGCAATAAGGACAAAAACGATAAAATCTGCTGAATAACAGTAGAGTGTGTGGGCTGAACACTAGAGAGGGAATGAAGGGCAGGTTTGGAGTCACAAAAATGGCAGCATTCACTCCACGTTGACAAACAACACTAATAGCATCCAGAATGGCATACAGTTCACACAATGTTGAGCTAGAGTGGTTACAGAGACGACGGCCAACCCAGCCCCCTGGAGGTGACTCCAGGTCAGGCGAGAAAACGGCACAACCTGCTGTACCATCCACCTGTAATGAGCCATCAGTGTAGAGGCAGTATGGATCTGTGATGGAGGAAGTCACTGTTTCTATGTATTCCAGAGCCAACTGCCGTTGTAGAGAAGGCAGCTCCGACTTGGAAGTAGGTGTAAAGCTCACATCAGCTGTTGGTAGCATCCCTGGAGGGGGCCCTGGGGGGACGTCTGCAACCATTATATCTATATTAAGACTACGGAGCATAGAGGAAACAGATCTTATAAGAGTATGTCCAGCAGGCAGTATGGGAGGGACAGGGGAGTTTGGTCTAAGAGAAGTCCTGACTAACTGAGAGTAATGGGGTGAAAGATGTGGGAAATGGAGGCACTTGACAGTGAAGCCAGTAATATTACAATAAATTCTCTCCACTAACGGGGGAAGACGCAACTCACGCTGCATGTTCACTATCCTGGTCGACATTGGACAACCGAGAATTATTCTCATTGCTCTATCCTGAAATTTTTCTAAAGTTTCAAGAGTAGCCCTGGGAAGTTAAATCAAAGCAGGGGAGAGGTAATCAACAACTGAACGGATAAAAGCAATATAGATGGTTCTGGCTACTGGGATGGAGATGCATGAGGAGTTGTTAGTGAGTCATTGAAGTGGTGTAAGTCGGCGCTGGAGACGACCCAATAAGTCCTGGACAATGGGATGGTCTTGAGGTCTGGCAGGGACAATTGGCCAAATATTGACTGGCACACCCAGGTAGCGGTACTGGGAACACATGGGAATGACAGTCCCTCTAATGGTGAACACTGGCCGAGCTTGAGGAAGGCTGCAGGTGAATATTCTGCTCTTATCTGGGGAGACAATAATGCCACAGTGAGAGGAGGCCACAGTGAGAGGAGGCCACAAAGAAGGAGTCAAGAAACCACTGGAGATCCCTTGGTGAGGTGGAATGAACAAATATATCATCAGCATAGCAGCACATAATTGTAGTTCCAGGAATATCTGGGAGAGAAGTGAGTAGCCGATGCATCAGAATATTAAATAACAATGGGCTGAGAACATCCCTTCGAAGCATACCAAGATAAAAACTGCACAAAAGGACTGAGTGCACCACTGAAAAACACACGGGAGGTCCTGTTACTCAGGTAGCACCGAATCCACTGTAGTAGATTACCCTTTATCCCAAAGTTAACCAGTTGATCCAAAATGACGTCTCTATTAGCAATATTGAAGGCTCTTCGAAGGTAAATGAAGGCCACCACACTGTCCCTGGAAAGGCGAGAGTACAGGTCGACTAGGCAGTGGTGTGTGCTCCGCTGGGGAAGGAAACCAAACAGCCATGAAGAAAGGCGATCCTGCAATCTGTACTTGAGACGATTGAGTAAGATTCTCTCCATAACCTTACAAAAACAGGAAGTAAGGGAAATAGGCCTGAACTTGGCAGTGTCGGACTTAGGGATGGGTATTATTGTGCTGCTGGTCCAGGCTCGTGGTACACAACTGTCACGAAGACAAGATTGTATAATCGAAGTAGAGGGTTCCCGGGAACTTACTGAAGTAGGCACAGCACAGCATAAGTAATACCATCATCACCAGGGGAAGAAGCTCTACCACGCCAGAGAGCATGGCGCAACTCCTCCTCGGTTATCTGCTCTACATCATCATTGTCATCATCTTGCAGCAAAGCAGACATTAAATGTAGCCGATGGACAGCAGCACGGGAAGCGAGTGCATTTTGTATGTGGATGGTTAGACTCGCTGTGGTAGATTGTTCTGACCAGGCATTGACAAGTTGTTCGGCATAGGCGGTGGGGGTGTGATGACGGGCAGTGGCCGGTGTCTTTTTAACAACCCGATGGATGAGTGCCACATAGAAGCCACACTTGTTTGCTGGTTGATGCTATCCAAGAACCACTGCCAAGACTCAGTGTGAGCACACTCCTGTAGGGCGACTAAAGTGTCCCTAGATATCTAGTAACGATGGTGCAGGTCAGGGGTTGGGTTGGCTTGTCACAAGGGGCCATCACGTTCAGCCTCCTCCTTCGACTCCTGTATACCTGTATCCAGCATCCAGGAGTGTGCAGTATGGCGATGTTGAAGGTGTGGCTGGGAGATTTATAGCCTATAAAAGTCATGAGTAGCAGAAACAAGATCTGAGTACAACTGTTCAGGAGAAGATATGTCAAATGTAGGGAATACATGGGCCATAAATAAGATGTAAGTCAGGCAATATTTAGGGGGCACAGCAATACGCAAACGAGTGGCTGAAGCACTTGACACAGCAGTTAGAGAATAATGAAGAGCGACATGATTAGAGAATAAATCTGGCACGGACGAGCACTGGACCCGAGACGCTATCAGGCCAGATGAGAGGATGTAATCCAGAGTACCTCCCTGGCAATGAGTGGCACCGCCAGTGTCCCAGCATGTCAGATGATGCTTGCGAATGCATGAAAGGAGACGAACACCATTACGATAAATAGAGCCAGAACCATCACCCAAATCAGAATGCCGAGCATTAAAATCTCCCATATACGCCATACCACGCACTGTTGGAGAAGGAAGAGCCTCAAGAGTGAGTCTAGCTGTGGCAGAATAGACATTACATAATTGGAGTACTCCATCCCCAGGTAGAACCTCAAATAGCTGAAAGGTCATGTCAGGATCAGAGGAGGTAAGGAGAAGGCGATGTGGCAAGGAGCTATGTATGTATGTCAGGGGACCATTCCTTACCAGATGAACATATGGCACATAACCTGAGAGGGGAGGAGCTTGCCCAGCAGCAAGCGGCCGTCCTGGAAATGCTTCCTGGAGAAAAATAACACTGGGATGATGACGAAATACATAGGCCTTGAGTTGAGTGAACTTAGCATAACTGGTGATACCACATACATTCCAGGAGATGACATCCAGCCGGCAATCACTAATGAACTCTGTATTTGGAAGTAGAAGTCTGGTGAGTGGGGGCAGATGAGCGACCTGGAGAAGATGATGGACCAGGAGAAGGGATTGACTCGAAAAGCTTTTCAAGGCGAGATGCAACAGTATCCATCTTCTTGGTAAGGGTAGTGACAGTTGAGATGATGGCCTGCTGAGCCTCAACCAAGGTGGAGAGTTTGGAGTCATTGGCAGCCTGAGCGGCAACCAGCCCATCAATCCTCGCGTCAAGGGCAGAAAAGTGGTTCTTGAGGGCTGTACATCGTGCCATGAGGGTAGCAACAGACTTGGGGAGGGCCAGGTCCAAAGGTGAGTCAGGGCTGGTAGGAGGAGCAGACTGTGGAGGTGGTGGTGGTGGCGGTGGTGGAGGCGGCACAATAGTAGAGACACGAGCCTGGACCTAACGTCGAGTACATCCATGCCACACGTTAACCCCTGGCTGAAGGCATCGTGGACACTTCCATCGAGACGTATTCTCAGGAGATGAAGGATCAGAGGTGGAGGCAGCTGGACGTGATGGTTCATCCCTGACAGGACACGTCCTGCAGATCAGTACAGGGAGATATGCCCAACTCCCCAGCACCTGTAGCACCAAGGCTGGTAATTAGAAAGTTTCCGCACCTCACATGGTGGAAGACAGGGGAGGAAATAAAAGGAAATCTCATTTGGAGGTGGATCGGGTAGACTCCAAGCAACAATAATACGGCTAATGGGGAAAACATCTTGGAAAAAATGATGGGCAGAGTACACACCAGGGTATCCCTTGGCATGTAGCTGGGGAACTTGCGAGGCCTCTCGGGTGAGTCTTGAAGAATGAGAGGCAGAGACAAAAATTCACCAGCCTTGACTCTATCAATAATGTCCTGACGCTTCCTAGACATGTAGACAAACCGGGAGGTGACAGCAGCCATCTTGACTTCGGCTAGTTCACGCTGAAGCTGGAAGGCCCTGTTGACATCAGACAACCAATGCAGCTTTGTGTCCGTAGATGGGTTCCCAGAGAAGGAGAGCTTGACATAGGCATTTCTTGGGGCAAAAGCAGGAAGGTTGGACGAGGGCCAAGGGGTTGGTATACAAAGAAGAAACACCAGGGTGAGGCAGAGAAGGTACGTCGTGCACAGCTGAAGCACCCTTCGCAGTCTTGGCAGCCAGAGGCAAACAGTCCACACCATCGGAATCCTGCGAGGAGTCGGACGAGGCATCAACGGGTCGCTTGGTAGAGGTTGAGGAGGTGGACGGCTTCAACCTGAGCTGCGGAGTGACCGAGGAGAGGGGGGGAGGGTTGATAGAAGGTAGCTCAGGCCAGTGATCCTCGATAGGAGACTCATCCTCTTCCAACATGGCCAAGTCGGCCTCCAGGCAGGAAGCCACATCCGAATCCGCGCTCTCCATCATGCCAGGCAAGACCTAGATGGGAAGTGAACAACTGAACACACACGAACATATACACACAGAACCACAACAAAACAAACTAACCACAAACAACAATACTACAAACAGCAAAACCACAAAAAAACGAGATAGATCAGATAAACAACACCTATAACACCACAGAAACAACAACACACAAACAAGAACATAGAAACCACACAAACAACAATACAGGCAGATCGCCAGGAACAAGTCTTCACTCCAGCAAGGTTGGGGCAAGACTCCGTTACTTTGTTTCAATTTGGCAAATCTTTTCTTTTTTTCTGGGCTTTTAATGAGGAACCTAATTCTTTTCTAACATGTTCGTGGGCAAGTGAAAAATAATGTAATGTAACATGTAATGTGTACAGTCGGCGGCAAAAGTCCTGTCGCCTCACTTGCTTTACCGAGACACGCGATGTTCATAGACTCGAGATTATTAAGTGCAGAAAACGTACGTATTTCTCGAGTCCATAAACACTGCATGTCTCGGTGAAGCAGGTGAGGCGACATCACTTCTGCCGCCGACTGTACCTACTTTTAGTTGACTGTAGTTGCAACGACGATGACGACAAGATGATGTCTAGTTGGGGTGTTGCCTGACGAGTCGACGATGTGGTGAAGAGGTTACGATGTTGAAGTGACGAAGTTATGACTTAGTTAGCTCACACACTAACACACTAACAGTCGTTATTGAAGTGAAGACGATGAACGTTGATATGTTGCCTTTACGAGAGAAGTTTACATAATGAGGCGTCAGCGTGAGGTGGTGGAGGTTGTGGCGTTGTCCTTACCAGAGAATTTACGTAGCAGGGAAGCCGATGTGGAGGTGATGAAGTGATGATCGCTTGTTGTGAAGTAGATGAGGTTCCTGTGTAGGTCGAATTGCAGTGATGTTGAAGCAAGGGACTCTTGAAGGTGAAGAATTCATGGTTTATCTCCCTCCTCCCTCGTTAGAGGTCCTAAGATTATACCCACTGAAGAAATTACTTGAGAGAATTTACAAGTAAATTCCTTCAACTTACTCTTGAACTGTGTTAGTCACTGGACTCCTGTGAAGTCTACCCTTGCACTGTTGCAAGAATACCGCTGCTACCAAAGTGTACCAGTTCTGAAGGCTTGAACTCTGGCAGAATCTGGCACCTTACTTGTGTGGCATTCTTGGAGTTGCTATAGGAGTTGATGTTGGAGTTGATGTATTAGGTAGCGTGGCAGACATAGGTGTTTCTTAGTGGTAGATTGATACTTCACCATTTAAATAGACTTAGGCCTAGTTTATTTATATTTAGGTATATTTATCTCTAGGGAATAATAATAATGTGCCTAGTCTTATATTATATCGTCTCTCTCTGTGGAGACAAGTCTATAGCCCTTGGAGTCAGTCTGTTGTCAGTCATTTATATTCAATCCCTAACTTGAGTTGACAGCAGTGGCTGGATTACAATATAACCAATTTGGAGGATTTGGGTTTTACTGTGGTCATGTGGCTTTGCGCAGTGGCAATATCGTAACCAATGGGGTTTAGAGGTGCGGCCATTGCGTACTGGCTACTGTTGAACATTGGGAAGTTTTTAAAAGCACCTCGGTGACCTACCCTTCCTCAGGAGGGGTAGGTAAGTCTCACCCCGCCTCCACGTGGTAACCTCGGGGGACACCTTCCTGTTTTTAGTCGATTTTATTTTAAAAGGCTGGAGGTGAAGCCAAAGGGGGAGGCGGTGTGGGGGCACATTAGGTTCCCCCACATATAGGTTTTAAATGTCTGTAATGTATATATTTTATATGTATATATTTTAATGATGTATATTTTTTTTAAGTGTTTTTATGTAATTCTCTTTTTTTTTTATTATTGTGGTGTTTTTTAAGTTCTTGACAATGTTGATGGCCCGTGTCCCTCCGGGAATGAGCGCTGCGTTGGCCTTGCCAGCCACCAGCGGCCCCCCAATGGGGGGACGGACGGCTGCGGCTAGTGGCGGGGAGGGGTCTCCAGTCTGCCCTGTGGGGGGCAGGAAAGGGGATGAATACTTGAGGGTGGTTGGAATCAATGTGAATGGAATGGTGAATGAGGTGAAAAGGAGAGAGGTAGTGGAATGTTGCAGAAGAAGTAGAATAGATGTGTGTGGGATAACAGAGACGCATGTGAAAGGATGGGGGGTGGAAGAGAGTGGGGATGGAGGGAAGAGTGTGTTGTGGGAAGGAATAGGAGGCGTGGTATGGACTGGTATGGATGAAAAAAGTAAAGGGAGAGGAAAGGAAGGGTGTGCATTGTTGGTGTCTGGGAGAGTGTGGAAAGGAATAGATGGGTATGGAAGGAAGGGAACAAGAATAGTATGGTTGACTGGTAAGATTGGTATTGTGAAATATGCATGGGTCTGTGCGTATGCTCCGGTGAACGCGCAGACCAAAGTGGGAAAGGAAAAAATGAAAGAGTTTTGGGATGAAGTGAATGAATGTCTAAGAAAGTTTGAGAGTGGGAGGAGGATAGTGTTGATAGGAGACATGAATGGGAAGGTAGGGAATGAGAGAAGAGGAAATGTAGTTGGCAAGTGGGGTGTGAATGGGATAAATGAAAATGGTGAGTGCCTGGTGGATGTGTGTGCCGAGGCAGGGTTGTTCCTCGCCAACACCTGCTTCGAGCACAGACTGATCCACAGGTACACGTGGAAGAGGAGGGATGAGAGGGGTGAGCAAATGAGTTTGATAGATTACATAGCTGTGGATGAAAGGTTAAGGAAAGATGTGATGGATGCTAGAGTGGTGAGAGGAATGTTTCAGTGCTCTGACCACTATGCGGTGTTGGCAAGGATTAGAGTCAGGGCAAAATGGGAGTATGGTAGGAAGGATAGAGGGGGGAACAAGAGGGAGGTGGCAAGTGGAAGATTGAATGACAGTGAGTACAGAGAGGTATATAAGAGGAGGGTGGGTGAGGTGCTGGAGGATGCTAGGCTGAGTATGAGGGAGGGAGTGGGAGTGAATGAGGTATATGAAGTGTTTAAGGCAATAGTAATGAGAACAGCAGCAGAGGTAGTCGGATATAAGACACAGAAGAGGGGCAAGAAAGGGAGTGCTTGGTGGTCAGATGAAGTGAAAGATGCTGTAGAGAAGAAAAGGAAGGCGTATAGGAGAACATTACAGAGGAATGTGTCAGAGGAAGTGAAAGAGAGGTGGAAGAGAGAATACAATGTATGTAAGAGACAAGTGAAGAGGATGGTGAGGGAGAGTAAAAGGAGAGTGGATGAGGAGTTTGGCATGAAACTGAGTGAAAAGTTTAAAGAAAAGAAATTATTCTGGAAGGAGGTTAAAAGAGAAAGAGGAGAAGGAAAGTCTGGTAGTGTGAGAATGAAGAGAGAGGATGGAGTTACTGTGAGTGGAAGGGAGGAAGTGAAAGAAGTGTGGAAGAGGCATTTTGATGGTCTGATGAATGGGGGGACAGGAGGGAAGGCGGTGGTGACATGCATGGGGATGGAGGCAGGTGGTAGACGACAGGGTGTACAGGGAGATTTAGGAAGAGAAGAGGTTAGGAAAGCAATAGGAAAGTTGAAGATGGGAAAGGCACCAGGGGTGGATGGGATAACTGCTGAAATGTTAAAGTGTGGGGGGGAGGTAGTGGTGGAGTGGATGTTGCTTATATGCACATTGGCTTGGAGGCAGGGTGAGGTGCCAGAGGATTGGAGGAGAGCCATAATTGTACCGTTGTATAAGGGGAAGGGAAGTAAGGAGGAGTGTGGTAGCTATAGGGGAATAAGCCTCCTTAGTGTACCGGGGAAGGTGTATGGGAAGGTTCTTACTGAGAGACTGATTGATGTAACAGGGAATAAAGTTAGTGAGGAGCAGGGAGGGTTCAGAAAGGGTAGAGGATGTGTGGACCAGATATTTGCATTAAAATCAATAGTGGAGAAATATATTGGGAAGGGTAGGAAGTTGTATGCTGCCTTCATGGACTTGGAGAAGGCATACGATAGGGTTGATAGGAAAGCTATGTCAGAGGTGTTAAGAATTTATGGTGTTGGGGGGTCTTTGCTGAAGGGCATTGAGGCCTTCTATGCAGGTGCAAAAGCATGTGTACGGGTAGAGGGTGATCTAAGTGAGAGTTTTAATATTGGTGTAGGGCTGAGACAGGGATGTGTTATGTCACCGTGGCTGTTCAATATATATATGGATGGTTGTATGAGAGAGATGAAAGCCAAAGTGAATGGTCTGGGAGTGAAGCTGAGGCTGAATGAAGCAAATTGGTCCTTGGCAGCAAGTTTATTTGCGGATGACACTGTGTTGATGGCTGAGAGTGAAAGGGAGTTACAGAGAGTGGTGGACGAATTTCAGTCTGTGTGTAAACGAAGGAAACTGAAGGTGAATGCTGGTAAAAGTAAAGTGATGGTATTTGAGAGAGCAGAAACTGAAGTGATTGACTTTGCTACACCTTACAGAGTGGGAGTACCAACTGGGACGAAGTGTGAGATAACTCTGAGGGGTGAGAGGATGGAGGAAGTGAAGGAGTTTAAGTACCTGGGTACAGTTATGTGTAAGCATGGGAGTATGGAAGGAGAAATTAGGGAGAGAGCAATGAGGGGTAGACAGGTCATAGGATCACTGGGGAGGATTATGAAGGGTAGAAGTGTGAGTATGGAAGTGAAAATGGGACTACGAAACAGTATAATCCTGCCAACACTGACATATGCGTCGGAGACATGGACATGGAGTAGGGCGCATCAGTCTAGAATAGGTGCTGTGGAAATGAGTTACTTGAGAGGAGCATGTGGACTTACTAGATGGGATGGAGAAAGTAATGAGAGTGTATATGAGAGGTGTGGTATGAGTGAGAAGGCAATTGGTATTGAATGTGGAGTGGTTGAGAGAGTGAAGCGTGATACACTGAGATGGTTTGGACATGTAGAGAGAATGCAAGGTGAGGAGTTTGTAAAGAATGTGTATGGAAGTGAAGTTGTGGGACCTGGTGTGAGAGGCAGACCTCCGGTTAGATGGCAGAACAGAGTGGAAGAGTATGTAAAGGAGAGAAACATGAGGGGCAGAGTAGAGCTTGAACAAGTAAGGAGGGAGTGTTGGAACAGGGAGAACTGGAGGCACTTCTGCCGTGGCCACCCCCTTGGGGGGAGTTCCCGGAGGGAACGAGGCGTCAGAGCTATAGATAGATAGATAGATGTGGTACTGAGTCAACTTAAGTAAACATCAGCTGCCTCAGGTAGCTGAACTGACCCTTGCTCCTATCTCCAGGTGCATATGCTGATAGATAGCTGGTGATACCTGGTTATCTTAATGCATATCTCTAGCTACATGTGTTGGTTATCTGTTGTGTGCCTGACCGTAGCCAGGTAGTCTGTTTATATCTGTGAGTCATCTGCTTTTGCTGGTTATCTGACAGTCCTAGGACCCTACTGTAATCTTATCTTCTACCTGCCCCTTGGTTAGTGTACAAGGCTGTGTGACAAGATCTCCAAGATTGTGTTGATGGGTATATTTATCATCTCTCTCGTGGTCTTTGTACTTCTTGGTGCTGATATAATTTAGGCACATTTCAACCGTGACTTTATGCAGCAGATTAAGGGGAGATTTTCTTGTTGGTGAACTGGTGCCCGGGCTACTGACTTGTCCAAACTATGCCATGAAACAGATCGCCTACTATAGTAATGCTGTACACATTGAAGTCGTCTGTTACCTGATATAGTTTGGAGAAATCAGTAGCCCTCCAATTCACCAAGTAGAGACTATCCCTTTAAGGGACCCTGTGGTGTAGTCAGAAAATTGGATGTAAATAAGTCTTCAAATATTGCCACGAAACACCACCTATAGGGAAAGAGCGTGTTACATGGCATAGTCAGGAGGAATCAGAATCCTCCAATTCTAATACACGAACACAGGGTCCTGAAGATACATAGATATTGATGCATGTACTGGAATATCAATGCAATGTTTTACATATCTTCTTCTGAGTGAGAGAGTGACTTATATTTTACAAACTATATAGGAAATGGTTTGAAATTGATATATATATATATATATATATCTGGAGTTTAGAAATAGTCAATATTAACTTTATAATATGTGAAAGCATTTCAGTCTTGTTGCGTTAGTTAAAAATATTCCGCGATCTCATGCCGCTTGCCAGTTGCCATACGTACACCCGGAAGTACTAATTTCTCCCCCCCCCCCCTAATAGCAAAAGTCGCGGCCAGTGACGACCGGGCAATCGAACACACCACATCCAACTCCTCTACAATGCTTCACTTTTTCTAATACTTCGAGCAAATGAACAACTGGTGTCGGGGTAGAGGAGTTGGATGTGGTGTGATCGATCGCCCGGTCGTCACTGGCTGCGACTTTAGCTATTAGGATGGGGGGGGGGAGAAATTAGTACTTCCGGGTGTACATAAAGACGATATAGTACATACGTCTTTTCAGCTTGAAAGCCAGAGACTGACTGAATTTCCAAATAGCATTTTTGCCTTCTTCAGCTCTAACGGAGAATTTTCGTTCGAGCTGTACAGCCATGGCTAATAGTGCTGGACCAGGGTCCAAGGATCTAGCGGTTTCTTGACTCCTTCTCTGTGTCCTCCTCTCACTGTGGCATTATTGTCTCCCCAGATAAAAGCAGAATATTCACCTGCCGCCTTCCTCAAGCTTGGCCAGTGTTCACCATTGGAGGGACTGTCATTCCCATGTGTTCCCAGTATCGCTACCTGGGCGCGCCAGTCAATATTTGGCCAATTGTCCCTGCCAGACCTCAAGACCATCCCATTGTCCAGGACTTATTGGGTCGTCTCCAGCGCCGACTTACGCCACTTCAATGGCTCACTAACAACTCCTCGGGCATCTCCATCCCAGTAGCCAGGACTATCTATATTGCTTTTATCCGTTCAATTGTTGATTACCTCTCCCCTGCTCTGATTCAACTTCCCAGGGCTACTCTTGAAACTTTAGAAAAATTTCAGAATAGAGCAATGAGAATAATTCTCGGTTGTCCAATGTCGACCAGGATAGTGAACATGCAGCGTGAGTTGCGTCTTCCCCCGTTAGTGGAGAGAATTTATGCAAATGTTACTTGCTTCACTGTCAAGTGCCTCCATTTCCCACATCTTTCACCCCATTACTCTCAGTTAGTCAGGACTTCTCTTAGACCAAACTACCCGGTCCCTCCCATACTGCCTGCTGGACGTACTCTTATAAGATCTGTTTCTTCTATGCTCCGTAGTCTTAATATAGATATAATGGTGGCCGACGTCCCCCCAGGACCCCCTCCGTGGATGCTACCAACAGCTGATGTGAGCTTCACAACTACTTCCAAATCGGAACTGCCTTCTCTACAGCGGCAGTTGGCTCTGGAACACATAGAAACAGTGACGTCCTCCATCACAATCCATACTGCCTCTACACTGATGGCTCATTGCAAGTGGATGGTACAGCAGGTTGTGCCGTTTTCTCACCTGACATGGAGTCACCTCCAGGGGGCTGGGTTGGCCGTCGTCTCTGTAACCACTCTAGCTCAACATTGTGTGAACTGTATGCCAATCTGGATGCTGTTAGCCTTGTTTGTCAACGTGGAGTGAATGCTGCCATTTTTTGTGACTCCAAACCTGCCCTTCATTCCCTCTCTAGTGTTCAGCCCACACACTCTACTGTTATTCAGCAGATTTTATCGTTTTCGTCCTTATTGCGTCATCGTAACTTGACTGTCAAATTTTTATGGGTGCCATCCCATGTAGGTTTACGTCACAATGGTACAGTTGACAGACTCGCAAAGGAAGCCTGCCATCTGCCTCCTCGTGGTGTTGGACGTCCTCTCTTCCTGACATGTTACCTCTCTAAAGTCCGCTCCGCCGCTCTCCTCCATGTACGGCGACGCAGGGATGCAGAGAGGCCCTTCAGCATCTCCATCACACATTATGAGTCTGTCAGCCATCACAAATATTCCTACCGTCGTCGAGGCCTCATGGTTCGGAGGCACAATGTAGTCTCTGCTCGTTTGAGGCTTGGCTACCGGCCACCGTGGCAGGTTGCTGGGATGCAGGGTGAGCCTCCCTTCACTGAGTGTCGCTTGTGTCGAGCACCTCGTGCTAACACTATAGAGCACTATTGCCTAGCCTGCCCCACTGTCCGACACTTGCTGCCCCGGGGCCTGCCACTTGATGTGGTTTGTCGACACCTGCTGAACCACCAGGTTCTGGAGGAACTTCTGGTATGCCACCCTCGTTTTGGTGGATTTAAGTAGGTCATAATGTAATAATTTGTCTGTATGCTTGTGCTCCATTCTGTTATGTTTTCGTGATGTGTGTGTGTGGTGTGTGTGTGTGTGTGCGTGTGTATGTGTGGTTGTAGTCATTGTATTCTCATGGGTCCCGCCTACCCGTATGTATTGATGCCTGCCTGTTGATTGACGCTACGGCGCAATTAATTAATAAAAAAAAAAAAAAAAAAAAGGTCCAAGGAGTGTTGGAGAGCAAATGAACAGAGGTCGGAAAAGTGAGTCTTGTAAACCTCTCTCAACGTTGAGAATGGTTTGGAAAATTCACTTGTCGAACTCTGCCTAGTTTCTCTCCAACACTTCTGAGACCCTGGTCCAGCACTATCAACCATGGCTGTACGTACAGTCACTCATAAAAGTAAAGATACCCCCAGGCAAGACACCTTTTAAGTGGTGTGATATCGGTACTGGTAACATTGTACAGCTGGTCACACTCCCGTGAGGCCCACCCAGCGTTGTCAATGTTGGCCGAGATAACCCCGAAACACTAGTTGTGAGCTCTGCTCGCTCGAACCATTCACTGGTGGGAGAGAGAAGTAAGGAGGGATTTGAGGAGGGTAGGGGGGGGGGGGTGTCTATACAAGAGATGTGAGAAATTATTCTTGGGGAGGTGAAAAATGTGTGGAAGCCCAGTTATCAATTATTTTTATTCCGACATTCGTGTCAATTATTAACATCATTAAATGTAAGATTAAGTTTTTAATATTATGATGTAACACAAAAACAACCGAGGTAATATTATTGTATACGGTATTTTTTCGTATAATATTCAATGGTTATCATCAAGCACTAAACGCTGAAAAATACTTAAACAATAACTGAAAAAGAATCATGAACCAGAATGCTCTTTATTAAACGAAGCAAATGTGAATACCTTTATATTACATGTGTCAAGTGTTGATACCACTAACACACACTTCCATTTCCCCCGTATCTACCTAACAGTTGTATTTGATGCCGTTTTGGTCTTTACTGTCTTCTGCTACAAGGTTGATATTAGTGTCAATTTCCATATACACTCTACCAATACTCACACTGTTGTATTTGATGCCGTTTTGGTCTTTACTGTCTTCTGCTACAAGGTTGATATTAGTGTGAATTTCCATATACACCTTGTCTTGTGAACTGACTGACTGCACCACCTTACACATCTTCAAGTCATCAGGACTGCCAACATGTTGGAGAGGGAATATTTCCACACTCAGTCTTCAATACCCTTACCAGTTTAGTGGTTTTCAACCAACTCATAATCCTCTTGGAGTATCAAAACTAATTTGGGCTAACGAGACTAGAGTCAACGTCAAACTCTAATTAATGCAAAAAAAAAAAAAAAAACTGTTGACAAGCCTGTGGGTGCCAGACACAATCTCCCTGGCCTCTGCTCACATGTATTATCTGCCAAAATAAAAAAAATTTGCTACCTAGAAACAGATGAAATACTGAGGGATTTATAGTAAATTATCAAACAGCACGTGTTCACTATATTCAATACAACGAGCTATTATTAAAAGTATTCAGAATATTACAAGGTTGCTATCACGTGAGGGATAATGAGAACCTTGATATTTGACACGATTATAAACTGTTAGGTAGATACGGGGGAAATGGAAGTGTGTGTTAGTGGTATCAACACTTGACACATTTAATATAAAGGTATTCACATTTGCTTCATTTAATAAATAGCATTCTGGTTCATGATTCTTATTCTGTTATTGTGTAAGTATTTTTCAGCGTTTAGTGCATGATAATAAACCATTAAATATTATACGAAAAAAGTATACAATAATATTACCTCGGTTGTTTTTGTGTTACATCATAATATGAAAAAGTTAATCTTACCTTTAATGATGCTAATAATTGACACGAATATCGGTATATAAATAATTGATAACCGGGTGTATTTTCGTACTTTTATTAAAGCTTCCACACATTTTTCACCTCCCCAAGAATAATTTCTCACCTCTCTTGTATAGACACCCCCTCTACCCTCCTTACTTCTCCCTCATACAAGTGAATGGTTCGAGCGAGCAGAGCTCACAACTAGTTTTTCTGGGTTATCTCGGCCAACATTGACAACGCTGGGTGGGCCTCACGGGAGTGTGAACGTCAGAGGTGGTGTGGTGTGGGTTGTGTTTGGAGGAAGGTTGGTTTGCTCGAAACATTATCCCAACTCATGCTTCGTCTTATCTACCATTAGTTACAAATGTGTCGAGCAAATCAACTTCATCTCTCAAGCGCCATCACTGACGTCACGTACACTGTTGCCAGAACCGATATCACAAGTATAAGAAGATGACTGGCCTGTGGAGGTCTTAATTTTTATGAGTGACTGTACATTAGGCGCGCGAATTTAACAGCTCGAACGGAGAATTTCCGTTCGAGCTCTTCTTTATGATTTTAACCGATGAAATAAAATATTTGACATTTTAACGTAATTTTTACGTCAAATTACGTCATGTTACGTCATAAAAACCTTTGCCGGTGGTGCTGATTCAGAATATATAGTTTTGGGAGTGAAACAGTTTTTTTAAGCGGATTCATAGTAGATGACGTAATTTTTACGTCGAGTTACGTCATGTTACGTCATACCCAAACCTGCGCCTGGTGATGGTGATTCAGAATATATATGGGTTTTGGATGTAGGTGTAACCGTTTTCGAGTTATAAGGGGACAAACAGAGACGGATTGTCATTTATAGTTTAGATTTAACCGATCAAAGTATTTGCCTCGATGTTTTAGACTATACATGAATCCACTTCATCACCAAGTAACATTTTTACACCAAAGACCATGATTCACAAGCCACAGTGGAATAAACTGGAAATACACTATCATAGTATTACCTGTGTGCATTTTGATATTAATACCTTTTTAATGTATGCTGTATATGTGTTGTTATTACTGCATAGCTTCATAATGTTAGTCGTGGATATGCTTACTATATTAATATTTTACATGTAGACTTTAGTTATCAATCTATAATCTTGTTATTTTAGGGATAATTATGTTAATCATATTACTGCCGTGTTCATCATAATTATGTGCATATCTTTAATACATTGATAAAACAGGACTTTCTCTGTAAACCCTTATAGGCATAATTATACAAGATACAAGTGATGTTAGAAATCTATTTACTCTGTATTGTAATTCCTGATGGAAAATAGACTTATTCAGGTCAGTTTCGCTATCGGGCTCTTTTAGTAAAAATACATGTATCCGGGACATTTTATCTCTGGTAATGTACACACTGGGGGTCAATACGTCTGTCCTGAATCTCTACCAACCTCCCATACCACTTCTACCAAATCACTTCAGTTGGCAGAGATTCATAATTATTATGCCTTGGATCAGGACTAACCTATTGACCCTCCCAGTGTACAGTTGGACACATGAATTTAGTGGTACAGCCCAGGGGAAAGATGCTCGTCCCTCTATGGTAATCAGTGACTGTTGCCTGTCACTTACTTGTTAATACCATCATTAGTAATGGTTTCTCTCCCCGGTATATCCTACAAGGCGTTAAGGACCCTGTGATCGTGTATGAGAACTGGAGGCTTCTGATTCCTCCTGACTATGCCACGAAACACACTCCTTCTCAACAGGTGGTGTTTCGTGGCAATAACTGAAAAACTTATTTACATCCAATTTTATGATTACATCACAGGGTCCGATAAGGAACTTGATATTGGAAACTCTTGGGCATCTTCCACATGGACTGTATCACGAATTCATGTGTCCAACTCTACAACACAAGGCCGTTTGAGCCTGATTAGGAATACGGACCCTAACTCCTCTGAATGGGGCTAACGTGCTGGTAGGTGTGAATCAGAATTATTATCAGACCCAGAAATAAATCCTTTTTATCTGGCAAGAGTGT
>JAWQEG010000293.1:0-5000 GCA_033782935.1 Petrolisthes cinctipes
GTGTAGGTTACTGAAATATATTTTGGAGGAATCAGTGGCTGGTCGATAAGAGACAACTCCCACATAACCCTCGTCAACCCTCGTGATCCAATCTGAGGAAAAGGATATTCAGACAAAGATTTTTTTTATTCTCTCTCTCTCTCTCTCTCTCTCTCTCTCTCTCTCTCTCTCTCTCTCTCTCTCTCTCTCTCTCTCTCTCTTTTTTTTTTTTTTTTTTTTTTTTTTTTTTTTTTTTTTTTTTTTTTTTTTTTTTAGCTCCAAGGTACCGACCGACACGTGCGTTCAGTAAAAAATTCTCTAACATAACATACCATATTGAACTTTACCGTAGCATGAATTTTATATACATTAACGTGTATATATATTCTCTCTCAGTACAACCGCGAGAAAATATTATGTCATGCTATCGAATCATAAAAAAACTCTTCATTTATTAAGGGTAATAAAATGGTAGAAAAACATATGAATGGTATTATGATTTTATGAAAGTCAATTTGTCATCCATCCACTCAGGGTTAGATTGAAAGACTAATTATTATTCTGCAAATTGTACGTGTCTTGTTGTGTGCGAACCATAAACTGTTACCCTGGTTGGAAAAAAAAAGTAGTTATTATGTAGTTATTATACCAGACTAAAGAAAGACTTGGTGAGACTGATCTGACAAACTGGTGACCTGCGTGTGACCCCCAGACCCTCATCGTCACTTGTGTGTTGGATTCCGGGTTTCAACATCACCTCACCATAGGGTCGTGTTCCAGGGATTAGCTTGGTGGTGTAGGAGAGCCGGAGATGTGGCCAATGTCAGCTGTCTTTTCCATCTCTCTCTTATTTATATCCAGAGTGGCTAGAATCTTTTGGCACAAATGTTTTGACAACTTTTCTACTCAGGAAAATTGGTCACCGTTTTATCACATACAGGTAGTGTACATTATTCAGAATCCATCTTTCGAGCGCTTACAAATTGACTGGGCACGACTGTGTAATTGGCCTATAGAGATGAAGAATGGAATGACCCCGACCTCCAGCCACCAGCAGAATAGTGTGTCGAAACAAACCTTATGTCATGGAAGGATAAGCGTGTCATTTCGCTGTCTCCTTCAGTCATAACTCCAGCACATGGAACCTCGCTACTACTGTGTCGGACATTGATGTATCCAAGATCTAACTGTACGGTTGGGGAAATAATTCTTTACCACGTCTGTGAGTTCCCACCTGTAGCCTAGAATAAACCTCCAAACATATTTAGCCATGATCATTAATTGTGCTATGTAAGTTCTGGTTTTTGTGCAGCTTCAGGAGCAAAGTGAAGATTTGTTGCCTAAATCTGTATAACCTACTTAATATATCTTACAGTACCTGCACACATCCAACTCATATTATTGTGTGCATCATATTCTCTGTGCCAGCCTTTTATCACTACTAATTTATTTCATTATTTTTCGGTCCTTGTGCAGATGACCACGCTTCCAGGCACTAATTTCAACGCTGCATTTCTCGATAAGTTGTAAACCTAGAGAGGAGGACGGTATCGATTCATGATTCAATAGTCCTTACCATCCTCAGGCTCATGAAACTCAGACATCCATTTCATCCTCTGGTATTTCATTATGTATAAACCATATATGAAAATAATACAAGGTGTGTGGTCGTGTCGTGTTACTCAGGACGAATAAATCTGTACGATGAGTAGGCTACACATATATAACTTTATTTATGTAACTCCTCAGCAAAGCATAGATCACAAAGACAAGGAAAAGTATTATGAACAATGTTTACTCCCTTTGACATGAGCCTAATGAATAGTCTGTGAGTTGGGAGTTCATGTATATTAGGTACACGTGTGACTACCAATAATGTCCCGTAAGCAAGATTATATAGTGGTCAGTTGCATGGGTAATGAAGGCAATTACTTATAGCTCAGGGAGACCCGCTATTAAATAAGAACTTCACCTGATGTTGCCATGCAGTCCGAGTGATTTACAGCTGCATATTCGTGTGAAGTATCAGATTATATATATTTATATGATATGATAACTTCTGTCTTGATAATTATTAGAGTCCAGATTTACTCAGTGAATAATCTACTGGTTGAATTATATTTAAGGGGAGGTTAACTAGTTGGTGAATTGGAAGGTCTGTTTCCTCCAACCTATGCCAGGAAACAGACACCTTCAAATGAAATAATATGAGATATTTTTTTCGTGGCATAGTATGGAGGATTCAGAGACCTTCCAATTCACCAACAAGAGAATCTCTCCTTAATGCCACACTTGAATGAAATGTATATAACATGACTAAGACTCTAGTTCTCTCATAACGAGCAAATTTACAGGAAACTAAAGAAATGAACAACGAAGGTTTAGTACCTGCAACACAATAATATCCGTATAATTTATATTTTACTATTGTTAACTCGACAATTCAACTATTGCATCTGAAAATATAAGAATCAAACGAACTCAAGAAAAATGCATCATATGTAAGATATTAGAGTTGTGGGTAAATGGGATAGTTGGGTGGTTGGTTACTAGGATAGTGCCGTGGTGTGTGTGTGTGTGTGTTAGGGAGGGGGAATTTTTTAGTGTGGTCTTCACTTCACTCTAAATAGTCAAGCCATTATTATTTCCAGAAAAGAATTTTTATTAAATCTTCCAACCCCTATGAAGTGATCCGACATTGAGGATAGTAATTGGAAACTCGTTTATAGCGAAGATGTGAAGCAAAACCCAAACATCTTACCCTGAAGCTAAGAGTCCATCCCTCAATGAACCTGTTCTCTGGTGCTGTCTAAGTGTTGGCTGAACGAGACGGGGTCTGCAATACTGAATATGGTCGTGTGGTGAGATCTTTTGGTAACGTGAAGGACGACAGGTGCAAGGGACGAAACTAGATATATGAAGTGAGAGTGAAATAATCAAGGATGGAATGGTGAGGTGAGGCGAGATGAGAAAGATTATAGCCAACAAAAAATGAGATGAGTGAGGCAGGCCACGATATTTGTGAAGGACAGCAACACTACACTATCTCGCTGTCCTGACACTCCCTCACGTTCTATACCACCCTTCCCTCCCTCTGTTCCTGACACTCCTTCACGGTCTACCTATTCCTGACCCTCCCTCACGTTCTCCCTCTCCTCCCTTGCTCCCTCCCTCTATTCCTGACACTCCCTCACGTTCTCCCTCTCCCCTCTCGTTCTCTCCCTCTATTCCTGACACTCCTTCACATTCTCCTCCTCCCCTCTCGTTCTCTCCCTCTGTTCCTGACACTCCTTCACGTTCTCCCTCTCCCCTCTCGTTCTCTCCCTCTGTTCCTGACACTCCCTCACGTTCTCCCTCTCCCCTCTCGTTCTCTCCCTCTATTCCTGACACTCCCTCACATTCTCCCTCCCTCTCTTATTCACACATACCTCATACACACGTCTAATCCAACAGTTGCCACATCTTTAGCTCCCATATTTACACACCTCATCCGACAGTCATCTCATAATATAGCTCCTTCATGCATACACCTCTTTCACACATCTCACCTTACAGTCACCTCACATCTTATCTCCCTCAATCACACACCCCATCTTACAGTCACTTAACCTTTCAACTCCCTCAATCACACACTCTATCTTAGTCACCTCACATCTTATCTCCCTCAATCACACACCCCCATCTTGCAGTCACTTAACCTTTCAACTCCTTCACACACACACCCCACCCTACAGTCCCTTCTCCTTTCAACTCCCTCATTCACACACCCCACATCTTATCTCCCTCAATCACACATCCCATTTTACAGTCACTTCACCTTTCAACTCCCTCATACACACACCCCATCATACAGTCACTTCACATTTCAACTCCCTCAATCACACACCCCATCTTACAGTCACCCCACATCTTATCTCCCTCAATCACACATCCCATCTTACATTCACTTCACCTTTCAACTCCCACATACACACACCCCACCCTACAGTGCCACTCGACCCACAACCCTTGCCTCGCCCACCTGCAGGATATCCGTCTTCCCTGGTCACGATTTCATGTAAATATATTAGTAGCCTGGAACTCTTTGCTCTGTTGTATTCACCTTGTATTTGTGGACATTAATATCTCCTCTTTCCCCCTTTTGTTGTATTCACCTTGTATATGTGGTCATTAAAATCTCTTCTCTCTTTCCCCTTTCCTTTCTATTCTTTCATTGCCCTTTCCTTTCTCTTCCCCTCATTTCACTTCCCTACCCCTTCCTTTCCCTTTCTATTGATTTTTTCCCTTTGCTTCCCTTCCTCTCCCTTTCCGTTTTGTCCTTTGTATTGCCTCCCCCTTCATTTCATTCCTATTTTTTCTCTTCCCTTCCCTTTCCTTCCTTTTACTTCCCTTCAGTTCCCTTCTCTCTGCATCCATCCTTTCCTTTCCATGATCAAACAAACATATAACTCCATCCCATCAACTAGCTAAGAGTAGCAAATAGAATAATGGCAATTAAATAGAGGTTCTAACATTTCTTTATGTCCAGATGCATCCTCCTAGAATTACTATGATAATGACATTCGTGTATTATTAATCTTCTGTTCCCTTATTATTATTATTATTATTATTATTATTATTATTATTATTCTAAAGTGTTAACAACGTTCTTACACTTCTTTATCATGTTTCTTTATATCTTGCATAATATTTATACTACAGTAGCCAGACAAAATTATCAACTATTGTATGTAACCTATTAGCATCACCACAATTAGCATCACCACAAGTATATCTTAGTGTGCCGTAGTGTAACAAGTATACGAGATGTAAAGTACTGTACAAAGAAGTCAGATGAGAGTAGAAAAGAACGAAAATGGCCACTCATAATTAATCTGGGATAATATTTGATTGTTTTTACTTTACGTATTAGTTTCGTTATCGAGTAGCATGGACACATATACTACCATACCCACTCTTGTACACTACCTCTCGTCAACCATTAAATTTTACCTTCTTTCAACACTCGCCCCCCTCAGACG
>JAWQEG010000293.1:12500-150481 GCA_033782935.1 Petrolisthes cinctipes
CAAAAACTGGATGGGGACGACAGACATGAAGGAAAGACGACTGGGTGGGGAAAGGGTGGAGGACTGCATGGATGGAGTGGTGGGGTGGGGTGGGGAGGGAGGAGATGGGCACTGTGGGTATGTGTGCTTGGGTGAGGGAGGGAGGGAGGGAGGGAGAGAGTGAGTGGATGGCCAAGGGAGTGTATGTTGTGGAGGGTGGGGGGAGGTGCCAATGAGTTAAAGAGATTAGGGAGGGGGAGTAAATATATAGATGTAAATATAGGAATGAAATGAGAAGAGGCTGCAAGAGAATGAAATGAGGGAAGGATAGAGGATGGGACTACACAGACTATAGCATAAAGTAGGAAATTAGAGGTAAAGAGATTGCAAGAGGAGGAAATAGAGGGTTGTTAGAGGGAAGAAAAGGAGAGAAGGAGTTGGAGGGAAAGACAGGAAGAGGAGAGAGAGAATGGGAACGAGGTGGGAGTGCATGTAGGGTGCCTGGGAATGGGTTGGCAGGAGGAGGAGGAGGAGGGGCCAGAGGGGAAGGAGAGGACGATCTGTTGGCCTCGAGTGGTGTATAAAAGAGACTGCACTTCCTTCAGACACAGAATCCTCAGCCAGACCTCACAAAGTCAACATGAAGCTCGTGAGTACCAACACTGCCCACTGACACCAACACAACATACACACATACACACACACACACTGGCAACACCATCAACACAACACACACACACACACACTGACAACACCATCAACACAACACACACACACTGACAACACCATCAACACAACACACACACACACACTGACAACACCATCAACACAACACACACACACACACACACACACACACACTGGCAACACCATCAACACAACACACACACTGACAACACCATCAATACAACACAACACACACATAAGGGAACTCATTTACAAAGTTGATATATTATTAAGGAGAGAACCCTTTTCTTGGTAAATTAGAGGGCTATTGCTTCCTCCAATCTATACCACGAAAGAGATCCCCTATTAGTACCACAGAGGTTGTCTTTGTCCCGCTATAGGAACAGAAGGGCAAAACATTAATCTTCCAATTACAAAAATATATAATAAAAAAGTAAATTCATAAATAAATAAATAAATAAATAAATGAAAATTAAGTTCCTCCACTCAAGTCTGTTAGTGCTATCGATGGTCATTAATTGGTACTGCATTATATTGCTGATGAATTGGAGGCCTCTGGTTCTTCCACATTATGTCACAAAATCTGTAAGCTCCATTTCATCCAAAACACATGACCTCTTTACTCTATTATTTAGACTAATTAGTTTACTTAACATTCATCTATCTATGTAGTAAAGAAATTGTGCAAATGTGGCGTTTTACAAATTTTATTATTTTTGCTAAAGTCGAAAATTTTTCTTCATCTGGAAAAGTTATCCTACAAATGGGTTAATGTTTTTATTTTCTTTAAACTATTTTATGATTGTGTAACTAACTCTGCTTACCTTTATGTTAAAATGTAGCTAATGCCAGAAAAATATCCTGGTTAGAAATATTGCTCCCACCAGCTCCAGTCTCTTGCAGAACAGAGACTTCATAATTGGTGAAGTGGGAGTTAATACAAGAGACACTGCATGCCAATATTGGATCTCATACACGCTAAATCATTCAACAGTTATAGTGCTATACGTAGAAAACCTTTCTTCGTTAAGTAAAGCCAACTAATATAGCAAAGAGAGTAGTATATTGATGAATTTTCTTGGATCAAAGGAAATAATATGCTGTCATGAGGTTACAAATCGGTATCTATGTCAACTGATCTGTTCGTCTGCTCCTTTGGCAATACTGAGTGAAGAATACAGTACAAAGTCTACACCATATGATCTAACACCTAACATAATTATGATCTACACCTAAGCCCATTTTTGCTACATTCTCAGGTAGTTTTCGCCTGCCTGGCCGCTCTTGCCGTCGCCTCCCCTCAGTTTGGGAGGCAATTCTTCACCCGTCCCAGCCCCATCCCTGCCCCACACCGCACCTCCCCCACCATCACCAGAGCAGTCCGTCCCGTCGCCATCCTGAGGGACGAGCGTCAGAATCTTGGCGACGGTAACTTCAACTACGACTTCGAGAGCGAGGACGGTATATCTGTCAGCGCGTCAGGCAGGCCAGGCTCCAATGGACAGACCAATATCCAGGGATCCTACAGGTGGGTGGGTGTTCTCGAGTCATCCTTTTAATATATCCCTTATTATCCTCTCTATATCCCTCTCTACCTCACTGTGACTATAATTATCATCCTCTACATCTCTCTCACTGGCCTACCTTCATTTATTCTCCTCTCCAAATCTCTCTCTACCTCACTGCGACCCTTATTATCTTCTGTATGGTACCTCTCTCACTATTTCCCACATGCTTCCCCCAACAATGGCGACAATTTAACCCAGCACCCATAATGGTACAGTAGTTTTTTTTCACCAGCGAGGGCAAGTCATAAATCACACCTCCAGCACATCACCTGCTCACCCCCCAGCCCCCTCCCCCAAGCCAAGGCGGTGGGATTAAAACAATGGACGAGGTTTGAGGGCTGGATGAAGGCTCGAGAGGGCTGAGTGAGGGCTGGGAAGAGCTGAATGAAAGCTGGGAAGGGCTGGATAAAGGTTGGGAAAGGCCGGATGAGGGGCTGAGTAAGGGGGGTGAGGGGTGGGAAGGGCTGATTAAGATGGGTTGAGAGCTAAGTAAGGGGCTGGGGGAGTGAATGATGGAGCAATATCACTGACCAGATGAAGGCATTAATTAAGGAGGAGTGTGTGGTAAGGGGTCGAGTGCCAATGAAGGAAGGACGATGTTTAGGGGAGAGCGTCAAAGCGTAGGGAGCAAAGAGGGGAGTTCAGGGAGAAAATGGGGGATATCAGGGACGTAGGGACGAAATCAAGTAGAAGTGTGAAGGACAGGGTTGGAGCAGCTAGGGGATAAAGGGGTGCTATGAGGAAAGATTAATTAATTTAGGGAGAGATGTAAGGGACCGCGAGGGGAGGAGGTCAGGGAGGGAATAAGGAGGCGTGACGTATATAATGAAGGAGGGGGCGATGAGGTCAAGGTCAAGGAAAAAGATCTATTATAGGTGTCACGAACACTTCTCCACACGCCAACCTCAGTAAAATCAAATATATACCATGCAGGTGAAAGTACGTGTGTGTGTGTGTGTATGTGTGTGTGTGTGTGTGTGTGTGTGTGTGTGTGTGTGTGTGTGTGTGTGTGTGTGTGTGTGTGTGTGTACCCACAATACGAGTTCACTACCACCCTATTCCCTCTATCAAAATCCAGCACAAATAATTCTCCCTTCCCTCCGCTCCCTACAGATTCCCACTTCCTGAAGGAGGTTTCGCTGAGGTGACCTACTACGCTGACGAGACTGGTTTCCACGCCCAATCCCCACTGCTTCCCGTCGGGCCGCCACTCCCACAACACGCCATCGACCAGATCCGTTTTGCCGAGCAGAATCGCCGTAGTGGTCGAAGCCACCGTGAGGCCTGGAATTAAAGCAGCTAAAAAAGTTTCTGTCACACTACATATAGCACTGGTTTACTAACTTTACTTCATCCTTGATCCTTCGACTGGCTCCATCCCGATCCTACGAGTACACTACTAACCCTCTGGACAATGGCTAAAGGATGTAGGATACTCTTGCTTGATCGGTCGGTGGCTATAGAGGATTATTGTGCTAGTGTGACAATCGATTCATTTATTTACACAGGAGGCCATAAATTAAGATCCGGGAGTGGTATCAGTATAATGTAGTTGGCAACGACGCTGTGTTCTCATTGCTAGTCTGCCGGAAGTATGATGGGTTCCTCTCATGGTCCCTCATAGTCTGGTAATGGCTTGTATTGAGGGCCGCGACACCCTTCAAACACCTTATAATAAAAATGCCCTTCAAAGACACTTATTCTTTTTTGTACCCTCATTATGTACCCTCTAAACACACATATGGTTTTGCTTTTTTTCATTACGTTAATATGTCTCAAAACACACACACACACACACACACACACACACACACACACACACACACACATGCACGCACGCTTCTTTTTTCTTCCATCTCTTTTAAAAGGGAGACGTTTGTGGGATTATATTATTCTACATTCCACTTCGTCAGAGTCCCTTACCACCTACAATTAATTTCTCAAGATTGTTGTCGGGTTTGAAACATGAGTTGTGTTTTCCTTGGATTTGCAAATAATTTTTTCCAAATATACCGTTGCTGATCAAGACTGCAATATTATCTCGTTATGATATTTATTAATACGCAGTAATTTGATGCAGTCGTCAATATAACCTCAGCTTACGGGTTTCATAATCCTTCCTAAAAAAAACAAAATCTGTCAACAGATTTTAGTAACTGAAGTTTGTTACTAAATGTTAAATGTTTTACTTGGACGTTGTTGAGTCTACAAATATCAATGAAATACACAACAATCAAATAAGAAAAGAAAAAAAGTTGTGAAACGAGATTTGAAAGTTTCCCACACAAGTTGAAATTCTAGACACATTACATATTTAACCATGACCTGGGTCGTTTTCATCCTTTCTACTGAAGGCCAGTATATTCCCTAAACTGTCCCACAAAACATAATACATGCAACGTACTTAGGTATACTATATGTTGTGGTGTAATGTTGGTATATGTTGTTGTTTCTTGTTTGCCCCTGTCTGTTTGTCTTTTATTTTTTTTATTTTTTTTTTATTTTTTATTTTTTTATATGTTCCGACACTGGACATAGTCAGTTAAGGACCCTGTGATCGTGTATGAGAATTGCATGGTGGCTTATGATTCCTCCTGACTATGCCACGAAACAACCTCCTTCAATATAGGTACATGTGTGTGTGTTTCGTGGCAATATTTGAAGGACTCGTTTACCTCCAATTTTCTCACTACATCACAGGGTCCCTTAAGGGGGTAATTCACTTTTGTTACATTGGAGTGCCTTGATTCCTCCAAAGTATGCCAGGAAACAGGACCAGATGAACAAACATAATGGTGTGTTCTGTTGTTTGGAATAATTTATAGGAATCACTTGCTCCAGATTTACCAACACTGAACTTCACCCTTAACAGATCGTCGGCTAGTCTCTCCCTGCACATATAGCCAAACTCGGCAACGTCATTTTATTTCACCAAACCTAGAACGGATGTTGGCCAGACGACAAATTTTTTTATGTATCCTATAATATTGTTGCCTCACTTTGATCACACCGGCCCTCAAGTCACTATAGCCTCCTTCTACCCACTACTAACATAAAGAATCTCACAAAACTGGTGGTATGATGTTGTTGACCAGACCAAACCAATGGATAAGCAACGAGTTTCATAAGCAACACTGATTATTATAACAAAGTACCAACGCCATAATTATTCAGGATACCTAGCGAGTTTTCTTAAATTCTTTTTGGTAACAACTATGCTGACCAATTTGAATATGATTTCCTAGATAGACATAGCTGTATATTTTCCTCTCTCTTTCTCTCTCTCTCTCTCTCTCTCTCTCTCTCTCTCTCTCTCTCTCTTAGTGGTTCCTGAGTTATAATATCTGAATAGTTATAGTGTGAAAAGTCTTATTCCATTAATATTTCATAATAATTAATATTTCATAACTATAACCTCACAACTATAAAATAAAACACACACACACACACACATGTATCAATGGTCTAGTACGGCAGCAACTTGGATCGACTTTAATATTCCATAAAAATAAAAAAACACAGGGAGAACCTATTAAAAACCTCATCATCATCAATACTATATAATATCAACACTTTATGCAGCACTCTTAAGGGGGTGCAGGAGTAGGGGACAGGCTTGGGGGGGGGTGCGGGAATATGGGGACAGGCTTAGGGTGGGTAGAAAGCCTGTCCCCTATTCCCGCACCCCCCTAACTCCCCCCCCCCAAGCCTGTCCCCCTACTCCCGCACCCCCAAAAAACCCCACACCCCCCTAAACCCCCAAAGCCTGTCCCCCTATTCCCGCACCCCCTTAACCATCAATGAAAAAATGTCCATAAACTGTATATATAATCACTTGCTTATGCCAACAATATCGTTTTCTTCATTATCGTCACAAAAATATTATTCAGACTGTAAAAAAATATGGTGAAAGGAAATGAATGACATGCTACCCTATTACTGCACTGCACATCCCATAGATAGGACAGTAGAGTATAAGAGAAACGATGGTTGGTGAAGGAATAGGTGGGTAGGTGATGGTGATGGTGGTAGTGGTGTTGATTGGTAATGAAAGATAGGGATGGTGATGATGAAGGTGGAAGTGGTGGTAGTGGTGGTGATGGATGATAGTGGTGGTGATGAAGGTGGAGGTGGTTGGTGGAGGTGAGTGGTGGTGATTGTGGTAAAAGATAGTGAGTGATGATGATGTAGGTAGAGGTGGGTGATGGAGGTGAATTGTGGTGAAAGACAGTGGTGATGATGAAGGTGGAGATGCATGGGTGGTAGTAGTGACGGTGGTGGTGGTGGTGGTGGTGGTGGTGGTGGTGGTGGTAGTAGTAGTGATGATGGTGGAAGAGTGTTGACGAGGGTGGAGGTGAAAGGTTATAAACTATAAAGTGATGAATGTGAGAGTGGTGGTGATTGGTGGTGGATAGAGTGACAGAAGTGGGTTGAGAAAGTAGTGTGGAATCCTAATCATTCATCTATTTTCATTTGAGTGTGTGTGTGTGTGTGTGTGTGTGTGTGTGTGTGTGTGTGTGTGTGTGTGTGTGTGTTTTAGTCCATGTGTGTTTTAGTCCATATGTGTGTTTTTTTTTTTTTTTTTTTTTTTTTTAATCCATGTGTGTTTTTTTTTTAATCCAATCATCGGCACCATTCACTTTAGGTCAAATTCCTCTCTTCAGAATTAAATGATGGACACTAATGAGGAACGTTTCTTCACCCAGTCACCCAAGGATTGCTGGCTGTACTATCTATCTATGTAGGCTATGTGTCGTACAAGGGTCAGGTTGCAAATGTAGGGTGTGGAATGTTGATTGGTGTGTGTACCGTACCTCTGTTGTCTAAGGTTTATAATGTGGTGTGTGTGTGTGCGTGTGTGTGTGTGTGTGTGTGTGTGTGTGAGAGAGAGAGAGAGAGAGAGAGAGAGAGAGAGAGAGAGAGAGAGAGAGAGAGAGAGAGAGAGAGAGACTAACAGAAGCAGTGAGAAGAGCTAGGTGGAAGAAGAGATTACAGTAAGGAACGAAGGAAGGAGAAAGCATGATGGGAAATGGAAGAAAATGAGAAGGGCAGGAATGAGAGAGGAAAGAGAAGGGGCAAGAAATATTAAAAGAGAAAGGAAATGACAGAAGGAAGGAGAAAGGGTGTTACTGAACCTGCTCTCAAACTGTGTTAGGCTTACCACAACCTGTCCTTCTCTCTCTCTCTCTCTCTCTCTCTCTCTCTCTCTCTCTCTCTCTCTTCATTACGATGGTGGAAGAAAGGCATTGCTCTCTCTCTCTCTCTCTCTCTCTCTCTCTCTCTCTCTCTCTCTCTCTCTCTCTCTCTCTTCATTACGATGGTGGAAGAAAGGCATTGCTAGTTGAATCTGTAATGATATATTTTACTAAACTACCACATAAGATATCTATAAAATTACTCAGTTTTATTTGGTGACTGATTAAATATAGATTGCTTTGGTAACCTTATGATGTCACCCCATGAAACTGTCACACACATATGGTAAATAAAAGTAATAAAAGATAAGAACAATTCGTATCCAAAACGAAAAAAAAAAAAAAAAAAAAAAAAAGTGGATAGCAAGAGACTCAGTGACCCACATTTGGAAAGTCGAGCAGTATTTGTATTTTAAGGGAATGGTACACGTTAGTGTACACCAATGAATACATAATTATAATGATTTCCTGTTGCTTGGAATAGTTTGGAGGAATGAGTTGCTTCAAATTTATCACCAACAACAAACACTGTACTGTATACCGGTACCCACTTAAGGCGAGATTTTCTTGTTGGTGAATGGGAAGGTCTCTGATTTCTCTAACCCATTTGCCACGAAACAGATTCCCTATTAGTACCACTGAGGGCGTCTGATTCTTGGCATAGTTTGGTAGATTCAAAGACCTTCCAATTCACCAACAAGAAAATCTCCCCCAAACCTAATCGAGGAGGTAATACAGACTCGGGGGGCGGGGGGGGGGGAGGGGGGGGGGCTAATATGACACGTGGAGTATATTTTTCTGAAGGGGTAACAATTTATGAGTAAGGGTGGTATTTAGGGTTGAGAACTAAGCATCAAGTAGCCATCGTACTACACAGTTACGAATATGTAGAGGAATGGTTCTATGTTGGTGAATTGAAAAGTCTCTGAATCCTCCAAACTATGCCAGGAAACAGATGCCCTCAATGGTACTAATAAGGGATCTGTTTCGTGGCATAGTTTGGAGGAATCAGCTGTAGCCTAGTCTACTAATTTACCAACAAGAGAATCTACCCTTAATTGGACTTATGATACTGGTAGATTGGTGACCGCCGGGTTAGAGAAGGAGAAAGTTACGAGGATGAAGGTATAATTATGAGAGATGAAGGGCGAGTGATACAAGGAGGTGAGGGGAGTTAAGGAAACGAGGGTAATGAAGAATGAATGGTGGTGGTGGTGGTGGTGAAGGTATGGGTCTGTGGCTGGTGGTGGTGGTGGTGGTGATGATAATAATGGTGAATAGTGATGGTGATGGTGGAGGTAAATTGAAAGTGAGAGATAAAAATGAAGGTAATAAAGGAACAGGAGAGAGAGAGAGAGAGAGAGAGAGAGAGAGAGAGAGAGAGAGAGAGAGAGAGAGAGAGAGAGAGAGAGAGAGAGAATTGGCATATAATAATGACAGTAAGTGACAGAAACAAACCCCTTCCCACGAGCCGTCTTGGGTGACATAATCCTAGTCTTGAAAGGGAATCCTGTGCCCTCTCACCACCCTCCCTGCCTCTAAACCATATATACCTGCAAAATAATCACCTCTTGTTATTGTCATTTCCTGTTCATATCTTCACTTTATTTGGGTTTTATTACAGAGCCTTGTTACTATCTTGTATTATTATCATTTGGTCTTGTTCATCTTTCTCGTTTTATTCCTGTTATAGTGCTTGTCCTTGTTCACCACTCCTGTTCTTCTTCTGTCTTTATTTACATTATCTTCCATCCATCTTCACTCGTGCCACCAGCATCTCCTCCCCTCACCTCTCTCTGCACTCCTCCCTTCTCCCTTAACATCCCCCTTTTTGCTCGTGTCTAAATTCCTTCTTTCCTTCACCCTCTGTTCACTTCTCCCTTCCATATCATCCCCCTCCCTTACCCCTATCAACATCCCCTCCCCTCAACCCCTCGTTATCCCCCTTCCTTATCATTCATTATCCCCTTCCTCATCCTTGTTATTGCCCTTTCCCCTTAACCTGATAACTCCTCCTTCAATCCCTTCCTCCTCCCCCTATACCTCTTCCTCCTCCTCCTCCTCCTATACCTCTTCCTCCTCCTCCTATACCCCTTACTCCTCCTCTTCCTCCTATACCTCTTCCTCCTCCTCCTTCTATACCTCTTCCTCCTCCTCCTCCTCCTATACCTCTTCCTCCTCCTTCCTCATTCAATCCTCAATTCCTCAAACAATCCATCTGCTGTACTTTTCTGTCACTCTCTACTATCTCTCTCTCCCTTTCCTTCTCTGCAACCCTTCCTTCTCTCTCAACAACACTCACTCTCTCTTCTTCTTTAGGCTCCATCTTCCCTTTCTCCTCACTTCTACCCTCAAGCTTCCTTTTTTCCTTACCCTTCTCTCTTCCTCTCACACCCCCTAACATTTATTCCTCTACCTATACTCTCCCCATAAGCTGGTATAACCCCCTCCCTCCTCCCTCTGTCGCTCCTCCTCTTCCTTAGTCTCCTCCATTGGTTGTGTTAGTAATAAATCAACTGTAGAATAGAACAACAATTTTCCCTCATTCCTTCCTGTCCTAAGTTTCACAGCAGTTTTTCCATACTACGTGGTTTCCCTTCCAACTGATTCACTGCCATTAAAAGCTGGAGGGATTGGTGGTGGGGAGGAGCCTACCACTATTCTATCCTTTTTCTCAACCAGTATAGTTAATAGCTTAGACATAAAGAGCCTTGTAAGGACAGTAGGTCTGCTGTTGTTTGATTTCCTTTGTATTCCTCTGTATTCCTATGCATTCCCTTTAAGGAGATAGTACACTGTTGGTAAATCTGGAGCAAATTATTCCTTCAAACTATTCTAAGCAACAGGCCACCATTATTTTTGTTCTTCTGGTCCTTTTTCCTGAAATACTTTGGAGGAATCAAGACGCTCCAATGTACCGTAAGCTCTCCCCCTCCCCCCATCCCCCTACTTCGGCGACCTTCCCCTTCACCACTCGGACCCTGCCCTTTCCCTCCCCTCTACAGTAACAGGTTGGTGCCCTTCTCCCTATCCCAGTCACCTACCTTCCCTTCCACTCCATTCTATACCCATCAACCTTTCACCCAGACATAATCATTGAAACCTATACTTATGTCTCTTTTAGGGCATATAGCAATGTCTCTTTTAGATCCTATAGCAATGACTCTTTTAAATTCTATGTCAATGTCTCTTTTAGATCCTATAGTAATGTCTCTTTTAGATACTATAGCAATGTCTCTTTTAGATCCTATAGCAATGTCTCTTTTAGATACTATAGCAATGTCTCTTTATGGACCTATAGCAATGTCTCTTTATGGACCTATAGTAATGTCTCTTTTAGATACTATAGCAATGTCTCTTCTAGATCCTATAGCAATGTCTCTTTTAGATCCTAAAGAAATGTCTCTTCTAGATCCTATAGTAATGTCTCTTTTAGATCCTATAACATCCTATAACAATGTCTCTTATAAGGCCATTCACTATAAAAAAAGAGCATCACAGTGAGTCTGACGGTTTATAGACATATGGCTGTAAAAACGTTTAACTTTTTATATGCCGGAAATCAGCTGTAGTTGATGATACTATGCTAGAATAACACAACAGAAAAATATAACTATGAATTTGAGAATAAATATGTACAATAAACTTTGATCTTACTGAATTCCATACTGTCTTACAATATATATTTTGTTTAATCCTTTATCAGTCGTAACAGCAGCATATAATTTATCTATAGGCGACCGACGACACCACAGTAAACTTGAACACTTTACTATTATTATTATTATTATTAATAAATTTTACTATATGAATAATTTAATACATACATACATACCGGGTATATACATATCTTGAATATTCATACAGTAAGGACCTTGTGATCGGGTATGAAAATTGGAGGCTTCTGTGATTCCTCTTGACCATGACACGAAACAAACTCCTTCCATATAGGTGGTGTTTCGTGGCAATAATTGAAGGACTCATTTATCTCCAATTTTCTGACTGACTACATCACAGGATCCCTTAATATAAATAGTAATCCTCTCGAGGCAAAAATATTTCGGGCCCCTTCACCAACCCTCTCTCTCTCTCTCTCTCTCTCTCTCTCTCTCTCTCTCTCTCTCTCAAGCTAGGTATATATAAGGGTGGCTTCCCTTCTACTGGACACTGTGCCATAGACCTTAACATTCACTCAACATGAAGCTCGTGAGTTCTCCTCCTTCTTCTTCTGCTCATACCTCTTGTTATTGTCATTTCCTGTTCATATCTTCACTTTATTGGGGTTTTGTTCTAGAGCCTTGTTACTATCTTGTATATCATTTGGTCTTGTTCATCTTTCCTGTTTTGTTCCTGTTCTTACTTGTCCTTGTTCACTTCTCCTGTTCTTCTCCTGTATTTGTTTAGCCATATATACACGCCTTTCCTCTTCTTATTCTGACTTTGATTTACTTTGCTCACACTCAGTCATCTGCGGTCATCTTTGTTCCTCTTTCTATCTTTCATTATTTTGTCACCAGTTGTCCTTTCACCTGTTCGTCTTAAAATCTATATATATATCTTATTTGTTTGCCATCGCTGTGTTCCTTCAAGACTGAGTTGCTCATTTAATACATGTTTTCCTCATGACCTTTTTGCCTGCCACATCTTCCTCCTGTCCCAGTATTCGTTTTCTTCTTCTGACCACTACTACACCTGCTTTCGTTACACTTTCCTGATATTTTCACCTCTGTGTTACGTGTGTTATACTTCTTCATCACTTGCATCATTCAGCTGCCACCTGTGTCTCCATCTTTCACCGTCTCTCTGTCCTCTTCCTCTATAGGGCATTATTCTTTCATTTGTTCCCTAAACTTGCCTCGCGCATCCACTACTCCGTCCACACAATATCACACTGAGATTCTCTACAATTAATATCCCTAATAACACGAACAGCTGTGAACAAAACACTGTTATGTAAGCAAACTCTATTAACACTCTCTTTCTTAGTGTAGGCTATTTACAAAAACAAAGTTGGGTTCCTCTGCTCACAAATAAATACTTAATGATTGCTTTCCCTCCAAACTAAAATATCGGACAAATCCATCAGGTGTTACTCGCCTGCCTGGCCGTCGTAGCCGCCGCCGCCCCCCAGTTGGCCCCCTTGCCAGTGGCCATCCTGCGTGACGACCGTCAGGACAACGGCGACGGCAATTTCCAATATATTTTCGAAACCGAGAATGGCATCGCAGTAGAGTCTTCCGGCACCCCGGGGATCCAGGGCCAGTCTAACATGCAGGGCTCATTTAGGTGAGACCTTCAGGGAAAGTGCTGATAAGGAAAGACAGATAACCTGCTCACCCATTACAGCAGACACTTCACGACACACACTTACAGAGAACAAACACTTTGTATTTACCTACAACGCATATGCACCATAACATTCACTTCAACACCCACAGCTACAACACAACAATCACCCAATCACTGATACCGTACATCACAACACATCCCACCGTATTACCTACATTTGTATAATATGAACAACGTATTATATATAATTATATTTCGTCACAGGACTAAATGTTGTCTAAAATGACGCAGCATAACTTGGATGCACAGGACACACTTTCTCAACTAATGGTTACATCCTGGAACATGTGCTGATATTATTATAATTCCTACAGGAAGTAAATGCTTGGTTTTAATAAGACCTGTGTTGTTCAGGTACACTTTGGACGACGGTCGTGTGGTGGAGGTTCTCTACATCGCTGACGAGAACGGCTTCCAGCCCCAGTCTGACTGGCTGCCCACCCCCCACCCCCTCCCCCTACACGCACAGGAGCAGATCAGGTTCGCCGAGGAGCAACGCGCCCTGGGAGTCACCTTCGAATAAACTGACGTGGTTCCTACCTTCACCTTTCTAGTTCCTATCTCTTCTGTTATGATTGTTTCCGATGTTATTCGAAAAAAAAAAAAAAACGTTCTAGGTGTTACAAGTAAAATAAATGAACTTTTGAAAATATATCCTTGTGTATTATTTCTTCACCACCAACTTTGGTGTTTCATCTAAGCATTTATCATATTCACTGTACTATGTACTGTACGCATATTAGTAACATGACCGTATTAAGTAACTCATGGATCGTATTAATATGAAGCCTCTAATTCACCGACAACACCTAAGTTAGTCCACTTAAAGAGACAATACATCATCTACCTCACTTCACTGAAAAATTTAGACAACGTACTCAGCACGAATCTACCCTCACCTAAGCAAACCAGTAAACCAGCTAAGCAACCCAACTCAGCAACCCAATTCAGCAAGCCAACTTAACAAACAAACTCAGTAACCCATCCAACTAAGTAACCCAACTCAACATACCAACTTAGCAATACAACCCAACTCAACACACCAACCAACTCAGTAACCACCTCAGCAACCCATACCATAACAGCTGCAGTATTTGGGAACTACCCTCACTTCCCTCCCTCTGTGGCTGGGTACCAGTTCGGAAGTCGTGACGTGTGTGTGTGTGTGTGTGAGTAGCAGTTTACGCCACGGTAACGGGCTTGATGAAGTCATGTCCAGTGGGAAGAAAAAAAAAAATAAAAAAAATAAACAGCATACCAACCACGAACTCAACAAACCAACTTCACAACTCAAATATTCCCCACGTAAAGAATATATGACCTAAGGGGGAAGTAACTGTATATTGAAGGTAGTGGGTTGAATTAGTTGAGGGGTCATCTGTTTTGGTCGAATTGGACGCCTACTGATTCCTCCAAACTAGGCGGCCAGAAAATAGGCTACCTTAAGGAGATAATATTACACTGTTGGTAAATCTGGAGTAACTGATTCCGCCAAACTATTCTAGGCAACAACAGACCACCATCATTTTAGTTCATCTGGCTCTGTTTTCTGGTATACTTTGGAGGAATCGAGGCGCTCCATCGTGCAAAAAGTGTATTACGACCCCTTTAATATATGTGTAAGGGATGTGTTTTGTAGCAAAGTGTGAAGGAAATAGTGACCCTCCACAACAAGGGACCCTCTCAAATGTACATCTGGTAGGAATGAATCTCGTTATTCTAATTTCGTCTTTGTAATTATATAACAAAGCTATTAAAGTTAGACCTACTATGATAAAATATAAAAATAAGAATGAAAAGCTAATAATAATATCAAATCTTTTCACATCTAGTGGTATAGTCTGTACACATCTATTGGTAATGTTTTTATACAGTTCTTAGTAGTATCACTTATAAATATTTATCTAGTGATAATAATTTTATAATCAAATGACAATGTTAAATATACTGTATGTATCCGGTATATACTGTACATTATGTGGCAAGAGTTAATATTATGACAGGTACTGAACAGGATTAAGCTGGGAAATGAGCAAAGGTAGAGAGACAAAAAAAGAACTATGAGAACACCGCATACAGTACAGGCGAGAGCAGACTAGCCTAACCCCACTATGACCATTAGGCTACCTTGGATACTTGTGGTAGTAGACGGCAGCCCAAAAATTTCCCAATATACCAAGGACGTCATAAACCAATTGACACGATGGTGATGGTGATGGTGAGAGCCTCTTTAACACCAGACCTTTGTTGTTGTGGTTGTACCGATCCACGTGTAGCAGAAGGTAGGTATTGTGGTCATTTTATTGTATCATTGAGTATAGCCCACAGAAGTTGTCTCGAATTTTTGCACGTGTTACGATCGAGAAAAAAATATGGGCACCGATAGAAAGTAAGTAAAATATCGCCAGAATGTTTGTCTAAAATATCCCTCTATACGGTTTGAGGGCATACGAGGAAAAGGGTCAGCAATGTGTGTGTGTGTTTTTTTTTATTAAAGGAATCAGTTACCCAATATAGTATATATATATCCCTTCACTTTGACGTATGCTCTAGTTTCACATATACACACACAATGACACTCACATGGAATTACACACACACACACACACACACACACACACACATTCCAGTCCGTGTTTCGATCGGATGCATCACGTTCCAATACCTTATTATTTTTTTTATTAAACCTTTCCTCTTATTTTCTTCTCCATCAGCCCCACTACAGCCAGCAAGGGTAAAAAGGATTAGACACGAGGTAGGCTAGTCAGGCGTTCGTATTCATTGTTTGTTTGTGTTTTTCATCACCAGAGACACGAGGATGGTTGGTTGGTTGGGTTTACTGTGTGAGGTTGGTGATAAGTTGATGTGAAGGAAAGCGAGAGGGCGAGCGAGTGAGTGGAGGTGGAAAGCATGCAGGGAGGAAGAGAGTCAGACTGGGAGAGTAGCCTAATAACAGCTTGGAGGCATAGATAGGGTAGGAAGAAAGAGAGAAGATGAAGGTGAGTGGAGGTGTAAGGCAGGAAAGAGTGAGAGGGTATACAGAGAATACTTGAAGAAGGTATATGGGAAAGATAGAGCAGCTGCAGAATTGAGGGTTAATGTAAGGAAGAGAAAAGAATGAACTGGGACAGGAAGCAGACAATAGGAGATGAGATGTAGTAAATAGGAAGCAGAGGATGTAAATATAAAACGAGAGGTGAATAAATTACTGGAAGTAGGACATATCAAATAGGGAGTAGCCTAGACGGTCGAAGGTATAGGAAACAGAGACTGGGTATGCAAGGGAGGAATCAGATGGAAGTATATAGTCAAAATAAGAGCAATGGATAAATAAAATAGAAGAACAAGAGGAAGAGGAGCTTATGAGGGTAAGACAGAATAAAAGGCGAAGTAAACTGGTGAGTGGTTTGGAGAAAAGAAAAAAAACACACACACACATTCAATATAATGAGAAAAAGAATGAAGATAATAAGCATAAATATGAAGTGAATAATATAGGCTAGGCTACTCGGACAGTTGATGTTGTGAGATGAAGGGGACAGGGACCAAGTGAAAGTGAATGGACCAAAAAGCGAGTGGATGGTGATGTTTAGAAAGCTATAGGGAGAAATGGCCAGATGTGATGGGTCAGCCGGTCTGGTGGTGGGCAGGTTCAGGGAAAGGTGAAGTCTGTGGTAGGTGTGAGGTACAGCTTGTTGAGGGACAGGTGTGGAGAAGGGAAGGTATATATAGCCTCATCATTATAAAGGGTGCTGTTTGGGAGGGAGCAGATGTGTAGAAATGTTGGTGTGACTGTGACAGATGTTGTTGGGAATTGATGGGTATGTGTGACTAAAGATCTGAGGCACATACAGTACAACGATAATGTATAACTAGGCCCTATATGGGATTGGGGTTGGGACAGGTTCAGCAGATGCTTGTGAGATTGTCGTGACATGTCTGGCTAGGGATAATCATAAACAACTGTATGATTAGCCTAATGCAAAACCCTAATTATTACCTTCACCTGTAAACAATAAGGGTTCAGAAAGAGTAGACAAGCCTAGCGATGTCGGACACATGACATACAACATTAAGGTTAAAGAACAGTTTGCCTTTCCATGGTCTTCACCAACACCATACAGTATAGTCTACTGAGAACAGTTTAAATAAATACGGTTGAAAATTACCTTCCCATAAATATTCCCGTAAGGTATTGCTATTCTTTTTAATGGTCCCGGTATATTAAATTTGAGTATCAGTGCATGTTACCCAAAACGCTCAAACTGACCTTCAGTATATTATTCTCTTTCCGGCAGCCCTTTTTCCCCCACTCACAATTATTATATAATGTGATGAGAACTGACGGTACGGAGGGAAGGAGCAGACTGAAAAAGAAAAAAATTAAAGGCATTAAAGTGATATTAGGACGATGGAAATAATGGAGAGGCTGCAAAGGAAAAGTAAATAACAAGGATAACCTGACTTGTGTCGAGGCTACAAACGTCTCCTGACTTGGTCTAATGGAAAGACATTAAGAAGCAATCTCTCTCTCTCTCTCTCTCTCTCGTTTGGGGAGTGTTGCATGCAATGTTGTTGGCAGTATTTCAAGGATTTGGGCGCCCCTTCGATTCCCCAGTCACTCCCTTTCAATTCATCAGCTGTCCTCCTTAGTTTACATTTCCCTCGTACTTGTTGCCCCACTTCTCTATCACCTTCTCCTTCTTCCTACATGCAGAGTCTTCTTGGTATTTTCACACACCCAAATGTCAAATGAATTCTTACGTTCTGTTTTGTACCGAACATTTTCTACCCGAGTAACCAAGCACCCAACCCAAGCACCTTTCACCATTCCATCAGTAACCCAAGACCTCATTGACCCAACACACTTTCTCAGGACATTTACTCGTTGCCTTCCTTACCAAAACAACATACAACTTATGTTAATTAATCAAACGAATCCATTAGAGGGATCATATTTAATCAGTAAATTGAATTGGTATTGATTCCTCCAAAATATTCTATTAAACAGGTTTCCATTCGACAACTGAGCTACGAGTCTGTTTTCTGACATAACTGGAGGAATCACTAGCCCTCTGGTTCGCCCACAATACATGATGACCCCAGAAAGGAAGATAAGCTCTGAAGGAAGGATTATTTGAAAGTAGAAAGTTATGCAGCCTCAGTTTGCCTTGATGCATAATTATAATGGTGATGGAACACAATGGCATCATCCTGTGTTATCTATCCATTGTGAGGAGTACATCAGTAACGTCTCTTCCTAGCAAGTGTTTTCCATTCAATAAACTCAGATAAATTTAATCAGTATGTCCCTCGTACTCAGGGGGACAACATTTCCAAAAGGAGTCAGTGTCCATCCAACCAAGGTCGAAGGAGACACTAACTTACACGCTACCAAACGGATATATATGACATTAATTGTTTTGCATCTCATTATATCTTGTGTTCCTTACTGACTATGCCTACCTCACATTCTCACATCCACACTTTGTCGCTACTTAATTAAAACGGGCAAGTACAGTGCTAATAAATCTGGAGCAACTGATTCCTCCAGACTATATTCCAAGCAAAGGGTCGCCATTATATTTCCATCCCCTCTCTTCTGTCCCTTTAATTAGACACTTTACCTGATCTAGTTTACAAGTCTGCCACCACCACCATCTCTGCCATCGCCTGCCCTAGACTGTGAACATTTTTGAGGACTTTTAAATGCCTGTTAAAGTGAACCTAATGCATTATTTTGTGAACTACATATAAGTCTGAACAAAAGAAATATATACCCTTACTTCACTCTCGTTTAAAAAAAGTGTCAGGTTGATTATGGGTTAGTTAATATTTGTGTGTGTGGGTTGGAAAGAGTGGAAGTATGGTATGGTATGGGAAGCAGGATTACGAAGATATGGAAGGTGAAGGAATAAAATGGGGAGAGTGAAAAATATGGAGGCGAGAACTAAAGAAAAAAATAATATAGATTAGTAGTTTTGGAAGAAAGACAACAACAGCATGGAAAGAAAAAGAGGAATACTGTATGTGAAATCAAAAGTGGGTACAAAGAAAATAAGTGGCAGGAAAATGAAGGAAAACAATGGACAGAACTGAAGAGATACGAAGAAATGAAGACTAGAAGAAAGAGAAGAGGAAATTGTTATAATAATAGAAAGGAATGGGATAAACAGAAATGAGAGAGAGAGAGAGAGAGAGAGAGAGAGAGAGAGAGAGAGAGAGAGAGAGAGAGAGAGAGAGAGAGAGAGAGAGAAATATATAGACAGAGAAAGAGAGAGAGTGACAGAGAAATAAAGAGGAAGAGAGAGAGACAAAGAGAAAAATAGAGAGAAAGAGAGAGAGACAAAAAGAGGGAGAGTGAGAGAGAGAAAGAAAGAGAGATAAAAAAATAATGAAGGGTGGCATGTGACCTTCTCCACCAACCAGTACTGCCCTGGGCCAAATGGAAGGGAGGGAAAAGAAGGTGAAGGGGGAGAGGGAGGGAGGGAGGGAGGAAAGAAAGATAGAGAGAAAGAGAAAGGATAAAGAAAAACAAGAGGAACAGAGAGGAGAGAAAGATAGAGAGAAAGAAAAACAAAAAGGGCAGAGAGGAAAGAAAGATAGAGAGAAAGAGAAAGGATAAAGAATAACAAGAGGAACAGAGAGGAAAGAAAGATAGAGAGAAAGATAGAGAATAAACAATAACAAGAGGAACAGAGAGGAAAGAAAGATAGAGAGAGAGATACAGAATAAAGTAAAACAAGAGGAACAGAGAGGAAAGAAAGATAGAGAGAAAGAGAAAGGATAAAGAATAACAAGAGGAACAGAGAGGAAAGAAAGATAGATAATAAAGAATAACAAGAGGAATAGAGAGGGGAGAAAGATAGAGAATAAAGAATAACAAGAGGAACAGATAGGAAAGAAAGATTGAGAGAAAGAGAAAGGATAAAGAAATACAAGAGGAACAGACAGGGGAGAAAGATAGAGAATAAAGAATAACAAGAAGAACAGAAGGGAAGAGAAGGGGCCAAAGGAAGTAGGTAGATAAGAAATTATATACATACATATTGATTAAACGTAGAGGAAGGAGGAGAGAAAGAAGGATAATAAATGTACCGAAAAGTAAAAAAAAGGAGTAGGCCTAATAATTAATAAGTAACATTAGTATGACAAGCTGGAATGAAGGAAGAACCAAGGAGAGAAGGATAAAAGGAGAGCAGAAGATGGGTAGGAAATGAACTGATCCTCTCTCTCTCTCTCTCTCTCCCTTCCTTCTTTTTTTTTTTTTTTTTTTTTTTTTTTTTTTTTTTTTTTTTTTTTTTTTTTTTGCCCTGACTCTACTGCAAAAACCAACCCTCCCTTCCCTTTACCCTACCCTACCCTACATAACCTTCACTTTACTTTCCATTTCATCCCTGTACTGTCTGTCCTCTCCCTTTTATTATTGTTTTTAGCCAATTCTAACAGTTCATTATATTTTTTTTATTCAAAGTGTTTTCTTGACCCTCCTTTCTCTGCTCCTTCTTTTTTTTTTCTTGTGCCCTCGATCGATATACAAAGAATAATAATATATTTGTATCCACCACTACATTTTACATTCAGAATAATCTTTAAAGACCATCAAATGTTTTCCCAAGCTTCTGTTATTCATTGCCATACAAATTAAGTCATCTGCTGGGCCTGTGTTAAAAAGTTAGTGCTAATTTAATCATCTAATATCGAGGGACTACTGTATTAAGTTTTCCATCAGTACCTGTTCTTTTATAGAATCTCTTCCTCAAATAATTCGAAACCTCAACAAGACCTGGATACAAATTTTGGTATGCTAGTGTACTACATGTTCTTACCACACACCTAACTAAACGAAAAGGAGATAATATTATACAGCATAACCTCACCAAGCTGATACCCGTTTGTTGTTTGTTTGTTTGTATATTCGCACTGCACTGAAGGTATGCAATAATATACAGTGTTATCTGCCAAATTCATAATAAAATATAAAAGATAAATAAAAGGTAAATACCAGATAATAAATAACTATCCTTCCCTTCCTTCCTTCCTTCGAATTCCTTCGTGCTTTCGATCCCTTCCTTCCTTCTAATTCCTTGGTGCTTTCTATCTCCTTCCTTCCTTTCTTCTAATTCCTTGGTGCTTTCTATCTCCTTCCTTCCTTCTAATTCCTTGGTGCTTTCTCTCTTCTTCCTTCCTTCCTTTTAATTCCTTGGTGCATTCGATCCCTTCCTTCCTTTCTTCTAATTCCTTGGTGCTTTCTATCTCCTTCCTTCCTTCCTTCTAATTTCTTGGTGCTTTCTATCTCCTTCCTTCCTTTTAATTCCTTGGTGCTTTCGGTCCCTTCCTTCCTTTTAATTCCTTGGTGCTTTCTATATCCTTCCTCCCTTTCTTCTAATTCCTTGGTGCTTTCTATCTCCTCCTCCTTCATATAATACAGGGTCTATCTCCCAGGCTTATATATAGTGCTTAAAGTCGTGTTCCTCTTCCCGTTCCGTTCCTACCATTCCCAGCCCTATGTGTTCATGTCTGTATAGGGTGGGTCATACATGCCAATCTCCAGCCGTATCTAATGACTGTGTAATCTATATGGGTGGGAAGTGTGTGAAGGTGGACTATGGTAAGAGAGAGAGAGAGAGAGAGAGAGAGAGAGAGAGAGAGGAGGGGGTTGGAATGAGAGTAGGAAAGTAAAGGAATATGGCCTGGTTGGAAAGGAAGAAAGGAAGTTATGAGGGAGAGTTGGGGGAGGGAATATTTTTTATTCTTAAAAATGAATATATAAATATGAATATATATAAATAAATGAATTAATATATAAATGAATAGGCTCTTTATATGGATTAATTAATGAAATAAAGAAGCATGTGATTGGTGCACATGGACCGGAGGAAAACTGGATGTAAATGAATGATGAATGAAGGAAAGAAGATGAAAGAAGGAAGATAGGAAAGGAAGGAAAATGAAAATGAAAGGAAGATGAGATGGGAAGGAAAATGAAAAGGAATGAAGATGGAAAGGGAAGGAAGATGGGAAAGGAAGGAAAATGAAAATGAAAGGAAGATGTGAAGGGAAGGAAGATAGGAAAAGAAGGAAGATGGGAAGGGAAGGAAGATGGGAAAAGAAGGAAGATGGGAAGGAAAGGAAGATGAGAAGGGAAGGAAGATGGGAAAAGAAGGAAGATGGGAAGGGAAGGAAGAATGAGTGAATTGAGTAGAGTCTTGGCTTTCTTGTCTCTGTTCCTTCACTCCTTCCATCTCTAGGCTATACTCTTCCTTCCCCCATCACCCTCCCTCCCTCCCTCCCACACTCGCTCCTTCCATCCATCCATCCATGCATTCATTCACCCATTCATCCATCCATTCCTAATTCCTTCTCCTCTAACCCAATTATTATCCTGCACAGTCTGTCTCACCCTTCCTTTCCTCCATCTTTCCATCCATCCATCCATCCCTTTTATCCCTTCCATTTACATAACATCCTAGCCTATACGTGGCCTTACCTTTCCACCCCTTCTACGACCCTCTTACGCCTCTTTTTTTACCCATCCATCCTTTCTAATGACCTCCCTGCCCTTACCTTCATCCATCAACAACTTCTCTACACTTTTTCCTCACTATAATGTGGCTTCCCTCCCTTCTCCTTTAAGGTATACGGTATATATCTATATTTTCCGATCACACTCTCTAAAGCTTCGATCATCTTCTTACTCCTCTTCCTGTTTCTTCTTTCTCTTCTTGATACCCAACCCCATCATCATCTTATAATTACACATATCAATATTGTTTTCTTCTCTCAAGGCCCCTACCTACCTATACCTACCTACCCCTTACATAAACATCCCTTCAAGTGCCTCCTTCTCCTTGTCCTCTCCTTATCCTTTGTCCCAGTCAGCCCTGCAGCCTTCTAATTCCATCTCCCGCCTTGCAGTTCCTTCTTGTCCCGTCGTCCTTCCTTCCTTACCCATCACCCCCATCCCCATGCAGTAGTACCGTACCCCTAGGGCTGGGTGAGACGGGTATATATACAGGGGTGTTGGGTTGGGAGTCACACATTACCCTCCGACTCTCCTCTCCACCAACATGAAGATCGTGAGTACAGTACCATAGTATAGCCTACTGCTATTCCTGTCGCTCATTTCAGTTAACCAAAATATATCCTTAGCTTCACATACTTAATCCTCTAGCTTCACATATATCCCTAGCTTCACACAATTAATCCTCTAGCTTCACATAATTAATCCTCTAGCTTCACATATATCCCTAGCTTCACATAATTAATCCTCTGTTCTTCATTTCAATCCTCCTCGACCTTCACCTCAGCCTGCACCTCTGTCCCTCACCTCAACCTTTACCTCTGTATCTTCATTACAACCTCCTCTTCTAACCTCAGCCTCTATAGCCTAACTGTCCTTCAAGGCCTCTACTCATCTTCCTTTTCTTCTTCTTCTTCCGCCTCTCCCCACGTTCTTCTTACTGTCTCCACTTGCCCTTCATCAAACCACTGCCTTTCCACCTGCTCTTGTACATCCGTCTAGGTAAATTCTTCACTCACTTGCCTCCTTATAAGCTTCTAATTTTCTCTCCATCTGAGTAGTTGTGTTGCAAAGTTAAGGAAAATCTGCAGTATTTAATTAGTTGACAGTAACGTATACCGCTCGGGTCACATATCTAACTAAAGAACTATACCATATTAATCGCGTAAATCATTAACAAATTTGTCATCTGCATAACCATTATGGAATGTCTAGTTCTGGCGAGATTACCTATCATCTACAATTTCTAGATAATGGTACTTTTTGCTTATCCAAAAAAATGCCCCTTAAAGTTTCAGAATATCACGCCTGATCCAATTACTTCGACGGTGTATTTATTAAACATACACGGAGAGCTCTGAGACGCTCGTTTGTGCGAATTTTCAAGGGTAACTAACCTTCACATACCGTACCCACGTATATCTCTGAAATACTGGTGCGTGTTCTTTTCCAAAATGATTATCACGTATACTGTAGGTAAGTATGAAGCGTTCGTAATGTGTTGTGATGGTACAGGAACATCTGTAGACTATCCATCTATACAGTAAGTCTACCCGTTCGGTAAAGCAGAATAAGTTGTCTTGTGTGGATTATCAATTAGCCTACACTGGTTTACTATACTCAACATTGATATCGTGTAGTCTATTGCCTCCTGATAATCCTAGACAATCTACAAAGATGAGTACTATACTAGCTGTTAGCTAACATTTATGTCAACTTGTTTATTCTCCATTGTCTGGAGCAAGTAGGGAATTGAATGACACTGTTGTAGGGTAACGGAAATATCTGTCGAACCCGTACCTTCCTTGCAATGGTTAGTTGTGTTTATTCTGTGCTTCTCTGTTTATAAATACAAATTACTACAGAAGATATAGCAGCAGGAAGAGAGGTAGTGAACAGGAGTGACTTGCAGGGCCTCAAGCTCAGCATATCTAACCTAACCAAAATGTTTCCCGTCAGGTTGTGCTCCTGTGCCTGGTCGCCGTGGCCGCTGCCGCCCCTCAGTTTATCTCAGCCCCCATCGTGAATATCCTGCGTGATGATCGTCAGGACAACGGCGACGGTAATTTCCAGTATGCCTTCGAGGCTGACAACGGCATCGCTGTAGAGTCTTCCGGCACCCCAGGGTTCCAGGGTCAGGCCAACATGCAGGGTTCATACAGGTACAGAGGAGGATACGTACAGTTTATGTTGTATTTTATCGAGAACGCAATACTGTATTCTCTACACCCAATAATGCAACTTTTATATAATCCAAAATAATGGCTAAACTGACTGACATCGAACAGGTTACAAGGGTTTAACTGAACAGCTTGTACCCAAACGATGTATACATCACACAAAGATTACAACCTTCAGTTTATATATGATTTAGGAGCAAAAGATTAATTCATCTTAAGAATGCATGGTAATTGTTCAGTTTTACACATCACATTGTTTGTGTTTATCTTAACTCATAACTTCACTGAGGCTAAAAGGGCAGAAATTGTGTTTTAACCGAGCATTGATATGGCTCTCTGGCCACTCATCTTCTTAGGAACAGTGGTGATCACAAATGTAGGCTACCGTATATGAAGTTATCGAGAAAGAGTGATACAAAATAAAATTCACTTAGGTGGTTTTTACGTCACTCCATTCTAATATCTGTAATGATCTGTGTTGTTCAGGTACACTTTGGACGACGGTCGTGTGGTGGAGGTTCGCTACATCGCTGACGAGAACGGCTTCCAGCCCCAGTCTGACTGGCTGCCCACCGCCCACCCCCTCCCCCTACACGCACAGGAGCAGATCAGGTTCGCCGAGGAGCAACGCGCCCTGGGAATCACCTTCGAATAAACTGACGACCACTGAATGAAATAATTTTTGATATCAAAGCAGTATTAACGAAAATATGTATGTATGTGTATGTGTGTGTGTGTGTGTCGTGAGATATTTTTAATAAACATGTTTGAAATAATCCTGTATTACTTGCTCATATTCAATTGTTAGCATAAAATCGTAAAACAGCACTTAAGTTGACGTGCATATAAAATGCTATCGATATGAATTCAATCTACCGGTAGTACGATATACCCGATAGAGGTCCGTTATACATTTCTTATCATGCATGGTTCAAGTAAAGCTTATAGTACATTTTTGTAATTTTCAGTCAAAGATAATGACGACCGGTTCCCATGACTTAGAAAAAATAAAAAGAATTTGGGGAAGCATGATTTAACGGCTAATATTATACCGTAATACAGTAGGTAGTGTGTGTGTGTGAGTACAGGGATCATTGAAGGACAGACGTCTGGAGAATACACAAATCTTTAATTTTAAAGCAATCGGAGACCTACAGTACTGTACATGCGAAACTTAGTCTGACAGTGAAAATTCCCATATAAGAAACAACTAGTGGCATAAACTTTACACAGTTGGGTTAACCCTTTGAGTATGATAGCTTTCCTTGAGGAGAGGAAAATCATCTTACTTAACCAAAATATAAAATATAACACCAAATGACAGTCATCATTGGAGGTGTAAATCATTTCAACAAGGTTTTAGCAAGCTTATGTGTAATTATTGGAAAACACTAGATGAAACTTCTGTGCTGTATCTTAGATAGTATTTACCATATCAGCTTTATGTGATATGTTTAGTGGAGTAACTAAAGGACCCAGTGAATTAAAGCGAAATTATTGAAGAGAAGACCGCTCGTTTATATCACACACAAACGTACTGAACTACGAAATATTCTTTTTTTAAATTATGCAGAACCAACCTGACCAAACCTACCCTACTGGGAATTCATGTCTCTCACATGAAGTGGCATTAAAAATAAATTGTGTGCGTTGTGTGGACGGTACTGGTAGGTGTTATTGTCACTAACATCCATTTGAAACAATAGGTCGTGGTGGAGTCACCTTCTGTACTGAAGCTGAATGTTAGTTAATGCTAAAGAAAAAAATAAGTGTACAGTATTACAAATTTGAGGAGAAATTATTAACTCTTCTTCGTCTTCAAAATAAGGTTGGAAAATACAACAATAAGAATAGACTCTTTTTTTGTTTCAAAACTTGCCAAGATACAGTATGGTATCCGGTGTTGCCCGGGGAGAAAACATTTGAATAAACCAAATATGTTTATCGTACCAGCTAAATTATCAATGTTATAATTATACCGCAGCAATGATCTACATCATTATTCATTTTGGAGCACCTCGTGGCAAACCACCCTCGCCGTCGTTTATAAAATAGATTATACCACAAAGCCACGGATTTTCGGTTACTATTTGGAGAGAGCAGTTATAAAGCCATGCACAGCCTCATCGAATAAGGTCAAGCATATCCTGAGCTCAGAGTGTTTTTTCTTGGAGTAACTGTGTAGCTTGAATAGCCTACTTGGAAGAATAGCAAAAACGATCATATCACCAAAACAAAATTCAAAAAGACGTATTGCAAGGATTCATTCCGCAGTGCATCGCGCTATCCACTCTGATGCTGCAAAAGTTTCGAGTCAGAACCACACATATTTCACCCGCATCACAATATACAATGAAAGATCAAGCAAATGTCATAAGTCTGTTAGATTGAGCATAAGGCACCCAGAGCTGATATTATCGCCTGTTGAATATTAAAGGAAGATTTAGGTTGTGTACGTACATCTTCCATCGAAAAAGTAACAGTCAAATCTTATGGTAATAGTTAAGTTGGGCCACAGTTCGGAAAACACAATATTTCCCCAACATTTTTTGTATAATCCATTAATCCCGGTATAAATCTGTTGAAATAAAAGGGTTACCGTGTATTCTGACCATGTGTGACCACACCCAAAAAATTTGCCCATGTTTGGTCCCGGTTGTCTGCCCGCTTCAGAATGTTAGGTTAGGTCAGAGCAAGTCAGGCTAATTCTAGAACATATAGATAATAACTATTTAATGCGTTATTTGCTTCTGGATGGTTCAAACATGGTCAAAATGCACTGTCGCTCATTTATTTAAACAAACAAATAAAGGGAATAATGGATTATCCAAAAAACGGGTGGGAAATAATATTAATTATTGTTTTCCATTTCTGTGGCTCAACTTAAACTTTACCAATAATACTGATAACATTAATATACTCACCGTGTGTTCAGGATCAGTAGAATGGACAACCTGAGTCTTCGCAGGCGAGTATATAATGTAAATATGTGAGACACGCACTACCAAGCTTACAATACTACTGTAAATACTAAGGCAGTGAAGGCAGCCGCGAGTCGCTACACTGTTGTAATGTTGTTATACTCTGTGGACTGTCATTGTGATAGTCCTTGTAAAAGCTTGACAACTTTCCAACGGGTATCTAAAACAGTTTCAGATAGGATGTAGCTTACTTAATGTATATCATTCAACGTATCTATGGTAATTCTTATTATTATACAGTATACTATCCTATAAGGATTATATTTAGAGTATATTGACATTTTCTTTCTTATATCTATCGTTACCAAATCCAATGTAACCAAAGTGTTTCTACATATCACTTCGACAGTGCCTGAGAAATTGGTTATTCCATTTATACTTTAACTGTATTGAGTAAACTTTTATCAAATACAACGTGTTTGCCACAAATATTGAAAGGGAAATTACATGAACTGCTATTTACGGTATTAGGCTACCGTATTACTGTATAAGAAAATTCGGCAAAGGCAAGAATGGCATATTGTTTAAATGAAACAATCAGATTCCATCATAAATGTAATCTGACTGTTTCAAGGACACTCGGTAAAACATGAGTATAAGTATCCAGCCTGTCATTAAAGGGAAAAACAAGACAGCGACCTTTGGCAACTATAATCTAGGAGGGGAAGAAAATTTACAAAGGCCTCCATTACCATATTTCCTTCTACATACTACGAGATGAATGTTTATATACTTTGCACAGTAATCCTTGTGGCTTCTTTTCTTCCTATCTGTAATGCTACATAGGCTAATAGTGCTTATCATTTGAACATGACTCTCCCAGTAAGTTGGCAGAAATATATTATTTATACATATGTGCTACAGCTACACGTTGCTCTGTTGGTTAGTAACGATAACTATAAAGGGGATAACAAGCTTTGGGGCATAAGTGGATTATCTCTTGTCAGCACATCGGAGGGCTATACTACAAAACAGATCCATCTCGTACTCGTATGTGAGGTACAGACAGTCACGAGTCATAATAGGTATCTGGGTCTGCTTTGAATAGCCTAATGGAGTAATATACGAGCTCCAGCATGTACGAGACATGATAAACGATGTAATTGGTTCACTGGTGTGTCAGAGGGAATATTTTTTATTTTTTTAAATGAATATACAAATATGAATATATATAAATAAATAAATAAATATATAAATGAATAGGCTCTTTATATGGATTAATTAATGAAATAAAGAAGCATGTGATTGGTGCTCATGGACCGGAGGAAAACTGGATGTAAATAAATGATGAATGGAGGAAAGAAGATGAAAGAAGGAAGATGGGAAAGGAAGGAAAATGAAAATGAAAGGAAGATGAAAAGGGAAGGAAGATAGGAAAAGAAGGAAGATGGGAAAGGAAGGAAGATTGGAAAGGAAGGAAGATGGGAAGGGAAGGGAGATGGGAAGGGAAGGAGGATAGGTTGGGGAGGAAGATGAGAAGGGGAGGAAGATGAGAAGAGAAGGAAGATGGGAAGGGAAGGAAGGCTTTCTTGTCTCAGCTCCTTCACTCCTTCCATCTCTAGGCTATACTCTTCCTTCCCCCTTCTCCCTCCCACACTCGCTCCATCCATCCATCCATCCATCCATTCATTCATTCACCCATCCATTCCTAATTCCCTCTGCTCTAACCAAATTATTATCCTGTACAGTCTGTCTCACCCTTCCTTTCCTCCATCTTTCCATCCATCCATCCATCCCTTATATCCCTTCCATTTACATAACATCCTAGCCTATACGTGGCCTTACCTTTCCACCCCTTCTACGACCCTCTTACGCCTCTTTTTTTACCCATCCATCCTTTCTAATGACCTCCCTACCCTTACCTTCATCCATCAACAACTTCTCTACACTTTTTCCTCACTATAATATGGCTTCCCTCCCTTCTCCTTTAAGGTATACGGTATATATCTATATTTTCAGATCACACTCTCTAAAGCTTCGGATCATCATCTTACTCCTCTTCCTGTTTCTTCTTTCTCTTCTCTTTTGATACCCAACCCCATCACCTCCTCATAATTACTCATATCAATATTTGTTTCTTCTCTCAAGGCCCCTACCTACCTACCTACCCCTTACATAAACATCCCATCAAGTGCCTCCTTCTCCTTGTCCTCTCCTTATCCTTTCTCCCAGTCAGCCCTGCAGCCTTCTAATTCCATCTCCCGCCTTGCAGTTCCTTCTTGTCCCGTCGTCCTTCCTTCCTTACCCATCACCCCCATCCCCATGCAGTAGTACCGTACCCCTAGGGCTGGGTGAGACGGGTATATATACAGGGGTGTTGGGTTGGGAGTCACACATTACCCTCCGACTCTCCTCTCCACCAACATGAAGATCGTGAGTACAGTAGGATAGTATAGCCTACCACTATTCCTGTCGCTCATTTCAGTTAACCAAAATATATCCCTAGCTTCACATAATTAATCCTCTAGCTTCACATATATCCCTAGCTTCACATATATCCCTAGCTTCACATAATTAATCCTCTAGCTTCACATATATCCCTAGCTTCACATAATTAATCCTCTAGCTTCACACAATTAATCCTCTAGCTTCACATATATCCCTAGCTTCACACAATTAATCCTCTAGCTTCACATATATCCCTAGCTTCACATATATCCTTAGCTTCACATAATTAATCCTCTAGCTTCACATATATCCCTAGCTTCACATATATCCTTAGCTTCACATAATTAATCCTCTGTTCTTCACTTTAATCCTCCTCTACCTTCACTTCAGCCTGCACCTCTGTCCCTCACCTCAACCTTTACCTCTGTATCTTCATTACAACCTCCTCATCTAACCTCAGCCTCTATAGCCTAACTGTCCTTCAAGGCCTCTACTCATCTTCCTTTTCTTCTTCTTCTTCCGCCTCTCCCCACGTTCTTCTTACTGTCTCCACTTGCCCTCCATCAAACCACTGCCTTTCCACCTGCTCTTGTACATCCGTCTACGGTAAATTCTTCACTCACTTGCCTCCTAAGCTTCTAATTTTCTCTCCATCTGAGAAGTTGTGTGTCAAAGTTAACAGTAACCTGTTGACAGTAACCTACGGCTCGGGTCACATTTCTAACTAAAGAACTATTACACCATTTTAATCGCGTAAATCATTAACAAATTTGTCATCTGTACAACCATTATGGAATGTCTAGTTCTGGCGAGATTACCTTTCATCTAGATAATGGTACTCTTTGCTCTATCCAAAAAAAAAGCCCGGCCTTAATGTTTCAGAATATCACGCCTGATCCAATTACTTCGACGGTGTATTTATTAAACATACACGGAGAGCTCTGAGACGCTCATTTGTGCGAATTTTCAAGGGTAACTAACCTTCACATACCCACGTAAATCTCTGAAATACTGGTGCGTCTTCTTTTCCAAATGATAATCACGTATACTGTAGGCAGGTATGAAGCGTTCGTAATGTGTTGTGACGGTATAGGAGCATCTGTAGTCTATCCATTTATACAGTAGGTCTACCCATTCGGTGCAGCATATTAAGTTGTCTAATGTGGATTATATCAATTAGCCTACACTGGTTTACTATACTCAACGTTAATATCGTGTAGCCTACTGCCTCCTGATAATCCTAGACAATCTAGTTGTTAGCTAACATTTATGTCAACTTGTTTATTCTCCATTGTCTGGAGCAAGTAGGGAATTGAATGACACTGTTGTAGGGTAACGGAAATATCTGTCTAACCGGTACCTTCCTTGCAATGGTTAGTTGTGTTTATTCTGTGCTTCTCTGTTTATAAATACAAATTACTACAGAAGATATAGCAGCATGAAGAGAGGTAGTGAACAGGAGTGACTTGCAGGGCCTCAAGCTCAGCATATCTAACCTAACCAAAATGTTTCCCGTCAGGTTGTGCTCCTCTGCCTGGTCGCCGTGGCCGCTGCCGCCCCTCAGTTTATCTCAGCACCCATCGTGAATATCCTGCGTGATGATCGTCAGGACAACGGCGACGGTAATTTCCAGTATGCCTTCGAGGCTGACAACGGCATCGCTGTAGAGTCTTCCGGCACCCCAGGGTTCCAGGGTCAGGCCAACATGCAGGGTTCATACAGGTGAGGTCCTAAGGTCAATACAGGTACAGAGGAGGATACGTACAGTTTATGTTGTATTTTATCGAGAACGCAATACTGTATTCTCTACACCCAATAATGCAACTTTTATATAATCCAAAATAATGGCTAAACTGACTGACATCGAACAGGTTACAAGGGTTTAACTGAACAGCTTGTACCCAAACGATGTATACATCACACAAAGATAACAAGCTTCAGTTTATATATGATTTAGGAGCAAAAGATTAATTCATCTTAAGAATGCATGGTAATTGTTCAGTTTTACACATCACAGTGTTTGTGTTTATCTTAACTCATAACTTCATTGAGGCTAAAAGGGCAGAAATTGTGTTTTAACCGAGCATTGATATATCTCTCTGGCCACTCATCTTACGAACAGTGGTGATCACAAATGTAGGCTACCGTATATGAAGTTATTGAGAAAGAGTGGTACAAAATATAATTCACTTAGGTGGTTTATACGTCACTCCATTCTAATATCTGTTATGATCTGTGTTGTTCAGGTACACTTTGGACGACGGTCGTGTGGTGGAGGTTCGCTACATCGCTGACGAGAACGGTTTCCAGCCCCAGTCTGACTGGCTGCCCACCCCCCACCCCCTCCCCCTACACGCACAGGAGCAGATCAGGTTCGCCGAGGAGCAACGCGCCCTGGGAATCACCTTCGAATAAACTGACGACCGCTGAATGAAATAATTTTTGATATCAAAGCAGTATTAACGAAAATATGTATGTATGTATGTGTGTGTGTGTGTCGTTAGATATTTTTAATAAACATGTTTGAAATAATCCTGTATTCCTTCCTCATATTCAATTGTTAGCATAAAATCGTAAAACAGCACTTAAGTTGACGTGCATATAAAATGCTATCGATATGAATTCAATCTACCGGTAGTACGATATACCCGATAGAGGTCCGTTATACATTTCTTATCATGGTTCAAGTAAAGCTTATAGTACATTTTTCTAATTTTCAGTCAAAGATAATGACGACCGGTTCCCATGACTTAGAAAAAATAAAAAGAATTTGGGGAAGCATGATTTAACGGCTAATATTATACCGTAATACAGTAGGTAGTGTGTGAGTGAGTACAGGGATCATTGAAGGACAGACGTCTGGAGAATACACAAATCTTTAATTTTAAAGCAATCGGAGACCTACAGTACTGTACACCCACCTACAAAAGCACTGTTGCCTCACCAAACGGTGTTTGAAGTTTGGGGTTTAATGACACGTGAATCGAAACACTATACACAACAACATATTCCAATTGTGAAGCTTGTGGGGTTCATGACTCTGTAGATGAGGCGACAGCGCTTTTGTAGGTGGGTGTACATGCGAAACTTAGTCTGACAGTGAAAATTCCCATATAAGAAACAACTAGTGGCATAAACTTTACACAGTTGGGTTAACCCTTTGAGTATGATACCTTTCCTTGAGGAGAGGAAAATCATCTTACTTAACCAAAATATAAAATATGAGGAGTAAATCATTTCAACAAGGTTTTAGCAAGCTTATGTGTAACTATTGGAAAACACTAGATGAAACTTCTGTACTGTATCTTAGATAGTATTTACCATATCAGCTTTATGTGATACGTTTAGTGAAGTAACTAACGGACCCAGTGAATTAAAGGGAAATTATTGAAGACAAAACCGCTCGTTTATACCACACACAAACGTACTGAACTACGAAATATTCTGTTTTAAAATTATGCAGAACCAACCTAACCTCACATGAAGTGGCATTAAAAATAAATTGTGTGCGTTGTGTGGACGGTACAGGTAGGTGTTATTGTCACTAACATCCATTTGAAACAATAGGTCGTGGTGGAATCACCTTCTGTACTGAAGCTGAATGTTAGTTAATGCTAAAGAAAAAAATAAGTGTACAGTATTGCTAATTTGAGGAGTAATGATTAATTCTTCTTCGTCTTCAAAATAAGGTTGGAAAATACAACAATAAGAATAGACTCTTTTTTTGTTTCAAAACTTGCTGAAGTATGGTATCCGGTGTTGCCCGGGAAAAAAAATTGAAAAAACCAAAATCCACTTCATATAAATATATGTTTATCGTACCAGCTAAATTATCAATGTTATAATTTGACCATAGCAATGATCTACATCATTATTCATTTTGGAGCACCTCGTGTTAAACCACGGTCGCCGTCGTTTATAAAATAGATTATACCACAAAGGCACGGATTTTCGGTTAGGCTACTATTTGGAGAGAGCAGTTATAAAGCCATGCATAGCCTCATCGAATAAGGTCAAGCTTATCCTGAGCTACGAGTGTTTTTTCTTTGAGTGACTATGTAGCTTGGATAGCCTACTTGAAAGAATAGCAAAAACGATCAGATCACCTAAACAAAATTCAAAAAGACATATTGCAAGGATTCATTCCGCAGTGCATCGCGCTATCCACTCTGATGCTGCAAAAGTTTCGAGTCAGAACCACACATATTTCACTCGCATCACAATATACAATGAAAGATCAAGCAAATGTCATAAGTCTGTTAGATTGAGCATAAGGCACCCAGAGCTGATATTATCGCCTGTTGAATATTAAAGGAAGATTTAGGTTGTGTACGTACATCTTCCATCGAAAAAGTAACAGTCAAATCTTATGGTAATAGTTAAGTTGGGCCACAGTTCGGAAAACACAATATTTCCCCAACATTTTTTGTATAATCCATTAATCCCGGTATAAATCTGTTGAAATAAAAGGGTTACCGTGCATTCTGACCATGTGTGACCACACCCAAAAAATTTGCCCATGTTTGGTCCCGGTTGTCTGCCCGCTTCAGAATGTTAGGTTAGGTCAGAGCAAGTCAGGCTAATTCTAGAACATATAGATAATAACTATTTAATGCGTTATTTGCTTCTGGATGGTTCAAACATGGTCAAAATGCACTGTCGCTCATTTATTTAAACAAACAATTAAAGGGAATAATGGATTATCCAAAAAACGGGTGGGAAATAATATTAATTATTGTTTTCCATTTCTGTGGCTCAACTTAAACTTTACCAATAATACTGATAACATTAATATACTCACCGTGTGTTCAGGATCAGTAGAATGGACAACCTGAGTCTTCGCAGGCGAGTATATAATGTAAATATGTGAGAAACGCACTACCAAGCTTACAATACTACTGTAAATACTAAGGCACTGAAGACAGCCGCGAGACTCAAGTCGCTACACTGTTGTTATACTCTGTGAGTCTGTGGACTGTGATTGTGATAGTCCTTGTAAAAGCTTGACAACTTTCCAACGGGTATCTAAAACAGTTTCAGATAGGATGTAGCTTACTTAATGTATATCATTCAACGTATCTATGGTAAAATTCTTATTATTATACAGTATACTATCCTATAAGGATTATATTTAGAGTATATTGCCATTTTCTTTCTTATATTTATCGTTACCAAATCCAATGTAACCAAAGTGTTTCTACATATCACTTCGACAGTGCCTGAGAAATTGGTTATTCCATTTATACTTTAACTGCATTGAGTAAACTTTTATCAAATACAACGTGTTTGCCACAAATATTGAAAGGGAATTTACATGAACTGCTATTTACGGTATTAGGCTACTGTATTACTGTATAAGAAAATTCGGCAAAGGCAAGAATGGCATATTGTTTAAATGAAACAATCAGATTCCATCATAAATGTAATCTGACTGTTTCAAGGACACTCGGTAAAACATGAGTATAAGTATCCAGCCTGTCAAAAATTTACAAAGGCCTCCATTACCATATTTCCTTCTACATACTACGAGATGAATGTTTATATACTTTGCACAGTAATCCTTGTGGCTTCTTTTCTTTCTATCTGTAATGCTACATAGGCTAATAGCGCTTATCATTTGAACATGACTCTCCCAGTAAGTTGGCAAGATTATATTTATGATTATATATATACATATGTGCTACAGCTACACGTTGCTCTGTTGGTTAGTAACGATAACTACAAAGGGGATAACAAGCTTTGGAGGATAAGTGGATTATCTCTTGTCAGCTCATCGGAGGGCTATACTACAAAACAGATCCATCTCGTACTCGTATGTGAGGTACAGCCACAATCAGATAACCACCGACACTTTCCTTCCATCGTGCAAATAAATCAGTATCATATCAAACTATAATCATACAACACTTTACGTCAACTCAACCCCCTTAATTATTATTATGAGGTGCTACAAAATCATAAACGTGTTGTTCTTTATTACCAAGATATTTACTATGATGGAATGAAAGTGTCGGCGGATATTTGATTGTGGCTGTACAGACAGTCACGAGTCATAATAGGTATCTGGGTCTGCTTTGAATAGCCTAATGGAATATTATACGAGCTCCAGCATGTACGAAACATGATAAACGATGTAATTGGTTCACTGGTGTGTCAGAGGGAATATTTTTAATTTTTTTAAATGAATATACAAATATGAATATATATAAATAAATAAATTAATATATAAATGAATAGGCTCTTTATATGGATTAATTATGAAATAAAGAAGCACGTGATTGGTACTCATGGACCGGAGGAAAACTGGATGTAAATGAATGATGAATGGAGGAAAGAAGATGAAAGAAGGAAGATGGGAAAGGAAGGAAAATGAAAATGAAAGGAAGATGAGATGGGAAGGAAAATGAAAAGGAATGAAGATGGGAAGGGAAGGAAGATGGGAAAGGAAGGAAAATGAAAAGGAAAGGAAGATGTGAAGGGAAGGAAGATAGGAAAAGAAGGAAGATGGGAAGGGAAGGAAGATGGGAAGGGAAGGAGGATAGGTAGGGGAGGAAGATGGGAAGGGAAGGAGGATAGGTAGGGGAGGAAGATGAGAAGGGAAGGTAGGTGGGAAGGGAAGGAAGATGGGAAGGGAAGGAAGGCTTTCTTGTCTCAGCTCCTTCACTCCTTCCATCTCTAGGCTATACTCTTCCTTCCCCCATCTCCCTCCCTCCCTCCCTCCCACACTCGCTCCTTCCTTCCATTCATTCATCCATTCATCCATCCATTCCCTCTCCTCTAACCCAATTATTATCCTGCACAGTCTGTCTCTCCCTTCCTTTCCTCCATCCATCCATCCATCCCTTTTATCCCTTCCATTTACATAACATCCTAGCCTATACGTGGCCTTACCTTTCCACCCCTTCTACGACCCTCTTACGCCTCTTTTTTTACCCATCCATCCTTTCTAATGACCTCCCTACCCTTACCTTCATCCATCAACAACTGCTCTACACTTTTTCCTCACTATAATATGGCTTCCCTCCCTTCTCCTTTAAGGTATACGGTATATATCTATATTTTCAGATCACACTCTCTAAAGCTTCGATCATCTTCTTACTCCTCTTCCTGTTTCTTCTTTCTATTCTCTTTTGATACCCAACCCCATCATCTCCTCATAATTCCTCATATCAATATTTGTTTCTTCTCTCAAGGCCCCTACCTACCTACCTATACCTACCTACCCCTTACATAAACATCCCATCAAGTGCCTCCTTCTCCTTGTCCTCTCCTTATCCTTTCTCCCAGTCAGCCCTGCAGCCTTCTAATTCCATCTCCCGCCTTGCAGTTCCTTCTTGTCCCGTCGTCCTTCCTTCCTTACCCATCACCCCCATCCCCATGCAGTAGTACCGTACCCCTAGGGCTGGGTGAGACGGGTATATATACAGGGGTGTTGGGTTGGGAGTCACACATTACCCTCCGACTCTCCTCTCCACCAACATGAAGATCGTGAGTACAGTAGGATAGTATAGCCTACTGCTATTCCTGTCGCTCATTTCAGTTAACCAAAATATATCCTTAGCTTCACATAATTAATCCTCTAGCTTCACATATATCCCTATCTTCACATAATTAATCCTCTAGCTTCACATATATCCCTAGCTTCACACAATTAATCCTCTAGCTTCACATATATCCCTAGCTTCACATAATTAATCCTCTAGCTTCACATATATCCCTAGCTTCACACAATTAATCCTCTAGCTTCACATATATCCCTAGCTTCACATAATTAATCCTGTTCTTCACTTCAATCCTCCTCGACCTTCACTTCAGCCTGCACCTCTGTCCCTCACCTCAACCTTTACCTCTGTATCTTCATTACAACCTCCTCTTCTAACCTCAGCCTCTATAGCCTAACTGTCCTTCAAGGCCTCTACTCATCTTCCTATTCTTCTTCTTCCGCCTCTCCCCACGTTCTTCTTACTGTCTCCACTTGCCCTCCATCAAACCACTGCCTTTCCACCTGCTCTTGTACATCCGTCTACGGTAAATTCTTCACTCACTTGCCTCTTAAGCTTCTAATTTTCTCTCCATCTGGGTAGTTGTGTGGCAAAGTTAAGGAAAATCTGCAGTATTTAATTAGTTGACAGTAACATATACCGCTCGGGTCACATTTCTAACTAAAGAACTATACCATATTAATCGCGTAAATCATTAACAAATTTGTCATCTGCACAACCATTATGGAATGTCTAGTTCTGGCGAGATTACCTTTCATCTAGATAATGGTACTTTTTGCTTATCCAAAAAAATGCCCCTTAATGTTTCAGAATATCACGCCTGATCCAATTACTTCGACGGTGTATTTATTAAACATACACGGAGAGCTCTGAGACGCTCATTTGTGCGAATTTTCAAGGGTAACTAACCTTCACATACCCACGTAAATCTCTGAAATACTGGTGTGTCTTCTTTTCCAAATGATATTCACGTGTAAATTTTTATGAAGTGCTCGTAATGTGTTGTGTTGGTATAGGAGCATCTGTAGTCTATCCATTTATACAGTAGGTCTACCCGTTCGGTGCAGCAGATTAAGTTGTCTAATGTGGATTATATCAATTAGCCTACACTGGTTTACTATACTCAACGTTGATATTGTGTAGCCTACTGCCTCCTGATAATCCTAGACAATCTAGTTGTTAGCTAACATTTATGTCAACTTGTTTATTCTCCATTGTCTGGAGCAAGTAGGGAATTGAATGACACTGTTGTAGGGAAACGGAAATATCTGTCGAACCCGTACCTTCCTTGCAATGGTTAGTTGTGTTTATTCTGTGCTTCTCTGTTTATAAATACAAATTACTACAGAAGATATAGCAGCAGGAAGAGAGGTAGTGAACAGGAGTGACCTGCAAGGCCTCAAGCTCATCATATCTAACATAACCAAAATGTTTCCCGTCAGGTTGTACTCCTGTGCCTGGTCGCCGTGGCCGCTGCCGCCCCTCAGTTTATCTCAGCACCCATCGTGAATATCCTGCGTGATGATCGTCAGGACAACGGCGACGGTAATTTCCAGTATGCCTTCGAGGCTGACAACGGCATCGCTGTAGAGTCTTCCGGCACCCCAGGGTTCCAGGGTCAGGCCAACATGCAGGGTTCATACAGGTGAGGTACTAAGGTCAATACAGGTACAGAGGAGGATACGTACAGTTTATGTTGTATTTTATCGAGAACGCAATACTGTATTCTCTACACCCAATAATGCAACTTTTATATAATCCAAAATAATGGCTAAACTGACTGACATCGAACAGGTTACAAGGGTTTAACTGAACAGCTTGTACCCAAACGATGTATACATCACACAAAGATTACAACCTTCAGTTTATATATGATTTAGGAGCAAAAGATTAATTCATCTTAATAATGCATGGTAATTGTTCAGTTTTACACATCACATTGTTTGTGTTTATCTTAACTCATAACTTCACTGAGGCTAAAAGGGCAGAAATTGTGTTTTAACCGAGCATTGATATGGCTCTCTGGCCACTCATCTTCTTAGGAACAGTGGTGATCACAAATGTAGGCTACCGTATATGAAGTTATCGAGAAAGAGTGGTACAAAATAAAATTCACTTAGGTGGTTTATACGTCACTCCAGTCTAATATCTGTAATGATTTGTGTTGTTCAGGTACACTTTGGACGACGGTCGTGTGGTGGAGGTTCGCTACATCGCTGACGAGAACGGTTTCCAGCCCCAGTCTGACTGGCTGCCCACCCCCCACCCCCTCCCCCTACACGCACAGGAGCAGATCAGGTTCGCCGAGGAGCAACGCGCCCTGGGAATCACCTTCGAATAAACTGACGACCACTGAATGAAATAATTTTTTATATCAAAGCAGTATTAACGAAAATATGTATGTATGTGTATGTGTGTGTGTCGTGAGATATTTTTAATAAACATGTTTGAAATAATCCTGTATTACTTGCTCATATTCAATTGTTAGCATAAAATCGTAAAACAACACTTAAGTTGACGTGCATATAAAATGCTATCAATATGAATTCAATCTACCGGTAGTACGATATACCCGATAGAGGTCCGTTATACATTTCTTATCATGGTTCAAGTAAAGCTTATAGTACATTTTTCTAATTTTCAGTCAAAGATAATGACGACCGGTTCCCATGACTTAGAAAAAATAAAAAGAATTTGGGGAAGCATGATTTAACGGCTAATAATATACCGTAATACAGTAGGTAGTGTGTGTGTGTGTGTGTGAGTACAGGGATCATTGAAGGACAGAAGTCTGGAGAATACACAAATCTTTAATTTTAAAGCAATCGGAGACCTACAGTACTGTACATGCGAAACTTAGTCTGACAGTGAAAATTCCCATATAAGAAACAACTAGTGGCATAAACTTTACACAGTTGGGTTAACCCTTTGAGTATGATACCTTTCCTTGAGGAGAGGAAAATCATCTTACTTAACCAAAATATAAAAAAATATGACACCAAATGACAGTCATCATTGGAGGTGTAAATCATTTCAACAAGGTTTTAGCAAGCTTATGTGTAACTATTGGAAAACACTAGATGAAACTTCTGTACTGTATCTTAGATAGTATTTACCATATCAGCTTTATGTGATATGTTTAGTGGAGTAACTAACGGACCCAGTGAATTAAAGGGAAATTGTTGAAGACAAGACCGCTCGTTTATATCACACACAAACGTACTGAACTACGAAATATTCTGTTTTAAAATTATGCAGAACCAACCTGACCAAACCTACCCTACTGGGAATTCATGTCTCTCACATGAAGTGGCATTAAAAATACATTGTGTGCGCTGTGTGGTCGGTACTGGTAGGTGTTATTGTCACTAACATCCATTTGAAACAATAGGTCGTGGTGGAATCACCTTCTGTACTGAAGCTGAATGTTAGTTAATGCTAAAGAAAAAAATAAGTGTACAGTATTGCTAATTTGAGGAGAAATGATTAATTCTTCTTCGTCTTCAAAATAAGGTTGGAAAATACAACAATAAGAATAGACTCTTTTTTTGTTTCAAAACTTGCTGAGGTATGGTATCCGGTGTTGCCCGGGAAAAAAAATTGAAAAAACCAAAATCCACTTCATATAAATATATGTTTATCGTACCAGCTAAATGATCAATTTTATAATTTGACCATAGCAATGATCTACATCATTATTCATTTTGAAGCACCTCGTGTTAAACCACGGTCGCCGTCGTTTATAAAATAGATTATACCACAAAGGCACGGATTTTCGGTTAGGCTACTATTTGGAGAGAGCAGTTATAAAGCCATGCACAGCCTCATCGAATAAGGTAAAGCATATCCTGAGCTCCAAGTGTTTTTTCTTTGAGTGACTATGTAGCTTGGATAGCCTACTTGAAAGAATAGCAAAAACGATCAGATCACCTAAACAAAATTCAAAAAGACGTATTGCAAGGATTCATTCCGCAGTGCATCGCGCTATCCACTCTGATGCTGCAAAAGTTTCGAGTCAGAACCACACATATTTCACTCGCATCACAATATAAAATGAAAGATCAAGCAAATGTCATAAGTCTGTAAGATTGAGCATAAGGCACCCAGAGCTGATATTATCGCCTGTTGAATATTAAAGGATGATTTAGGTTGTGTACGTACATCTTCCATCGAAAAAGTAACAGTCAAATCTTATGGTAATAGTTAAGTTGGGCCACAGTTCGGAAAACACAATATTTCCCCAACTTTTTTTGTATAATCCATTAATCCCAATATAAATCTGTTGAAATAAAAGGGTTAGCGTGCATTCTGACCATGTGTGACCACACCCAAAAAATTTGCCCATGTTTGGTCCCGGTTGTCTGCCCGCTTCAGAATGTTAGGTTAGGTCAGAGCAAGTCAGGCTAATTCTAGAACATATAGATAATAACTATTTAATGCGTTATTTGCTTCTGGATGGTTCAAACATGGTCAAAATGCACTGTCGCTCATTTATTTAAACAAACAAATAAAGGGAATAATGGATTACCCAAAAAACAGGTGGGAAATAATTATTGTTTTCCATTTCTGTGGCTTAACTTAAACTTTACCAATAATACTGATAACATTAATTAACTCACCGTGTGTTCAGAATCAGTAGAATGGACAATCCGAGTCTTCGCAGGCGAGTATATAATGTAAATATGTGAGAAACGCACTACCAAGCTTACAATACTACTGTAAATACTAAGGCAGTGAAGGCAGCCGCGAGTCGCTACACTGTTGTAATGTTGTTATACTCTGTGGACTGTGAATCTGTGATTGTGATAGTCCTTGTAAAAGCTTGACAACTTTCCAACGGGTATCTAAAACAGTTTCAGATAGGATGTAGCTTACTTAATGTATATCATTCAACGTATTTATGGTAAAATTCTTATTATTATACAGTATACTATCCTATAAGGATTATATTTAGAGTATATTGCCATTTTCTTTCTTATATCTCTATCGTTACCAAATCCAATGTAACCAAAGTGTTTCTACATAATTTTATTATCACTTCGACAGTGCCTGAGAAATTGGTTATTCCATTTATACTTTAACTGTATTGAGAAAACTTTTATCAAATACAACATATTTGCCACAAATATTGAAAGGGAAATTACATGAACTGCTATTTACGGTATTAGGCTACTGGTATAAAAAAAAATCGGCAAAAGCACGAGTGGCATATTGTTTAAATGAGACAATCTGATTCCATCATAAATGTAATCTGACTGTTTCAAGGACACTCGGTAAAACATGAGTATAAGTATCCAGCCTGTCATTAAAGGGAAAAACAAGACAGCGACCTTTTGCAATTATAATCTACGTGGGGAAGAAAATTTACAAAGGCCTCCATTACCATATTTCCTTCTACATACTACGAGATAAATATTTATATACTTTGCACAGTAATCCTTATGGCTTCTTTTCATCCTATCTTTAATGTAACATAGGCTAATAGTGCTTATCATTTGAACATGACTCTCCCAGTAAGTTGGCAGGAATATATTTATACATTTGTACTACAGCTACACGTTGCTCTGTTGGTTAGTAACGATAACTACAAAGGGGATAACAAGCTTTGGGGGATAAGTGGATTATCTCTTGTCAGCACATCGGAGGGCTATACTACAAAACAGATCCATCTCGTACTCGTATGTGAGGTACAGCCACAATCAGATAACCACCGACACTTTCCTTCCATCGTGCAAATAAATCAGTATCATATCAAACTATAATCATACAACACTTTACGTCAACTCAACCCCCTTAATTATTATTATGAGGTGCTACAAAATCATAAACGTGTTGTTCTTTAATACCAAGATATTTACTATGATGGAATGAAAGTGTCGGCGGATATTTGATTGTGGCTGTACAGACAGTCACGAGCCATAATAGGTATCTGGGTCTGCTTTGAATAGCCTAATGGAGTAATATACGAGCTCCAGCATTTACGAGACATGATAAACGATGTAATTGGTTCACTGGTGTGTTAGATGATTCGAAACGTGAACAAGACAAAATATATGAGTAAATCTTATGAACCAGTAGAGTATTACAGTGACCAATACAGTAGCTATAGTATCGCGTCATTAGTCGAGGCTTTTCATACAGAGATGTCGTAGGGAGTAATGGGTGAAACTGTTTCCAGGCACGACAGTATGAAGGAATCAGTAGGACTCCAATTTAATCACAGCAGACTATACCATTATTAGGATGACGACGGAACATTCTGCATCTCACATCCCTTTCACAATAATAACCCTAAATCATCCTCTTTCTTCAACTCGTGCAGGCCCGTCACACGAACGTCTCTGTCCCGCCTGCACCTGCTTGTAATGACCTATAGTAGTGCTGTGCAGGGGAAGGAAGGGATGGAAGGAGCACTGAGCAGTAGGCTATACTTTCACCAGGGCGCGTGGCTTCACTGTGGGGAGGAGGCGGTGAGGAAGGTGTGGGGTAGGAATGGACCGGAAAGTGGTGGGGGTGAGCGAGGACTATAGGAGAAATGGAGAGAATGGGAAGAAGGGAGGGAGGAAGGTGAGAGGTGTAGGTTGGGGGAGAAGTGGTGGGATGAGGCTGAGGGGGAGAGAAGTAGTGAGGGTGAGCGAAGACTAGGACTAATAAGGAAAAAGGAAAGAAGGGAAGGAGGAAGGAGAGAGATGTAGACTGGGGAAAGAGAATGAGGGAAAGAAGAGACAGAATGTGGGTTGGGGAGCGAGGGAGGACTATTGTAGACAGACTTAAGGTTGGGTTGGCATTGGAGACTCATAGTGTAACTGAAAAGAAATCGGAGAAGTGGGGAACGGAGGTAGGAATAAGGGCTGAGATTGAGAGGAAGAATAGGAAACAGAAGCATGTATAAAACAAAGGGACAGCATGCAGTATTGTACAGAGAGGAGGGGAGGAACCAGAGATAGTCAATAAATATAGGAATTGCATCACTATTATCGAGACATACAAAAGGAGTGCCAAAACACACATCGTACTCGGCCATAAACCACAAAAGTCACAAAGAGGAAGGAGACGAGGAGACAGAGAGGAGGGACAGCAAGTACTAAGGAAACAGAAGGAAAAGTGGAAACGAGGAAAACTCTTAAAGTATTTCCCACATCTTTGAAGGCAATATGGGTGAGGGTGATGGTAGGTGAGGGTGGTGGTGAGGGTAGGGGTGGGAGTGATGATGGTGGGGGTGGGGGTGATGGTTGGTGAGGGTGGGGGTGATGATGGTGGGGGTGATGGTGATGGTAAGGGTGGTGGTGAGGGTAAGGGTGATGGTGAGGGTAGGGGTGGGAGTGGTGGTGAGGGTAGGGGTGGGAGTGATGATGGTGGGGGTTTGGGTGATGGTTGGTGAGAGTAGGGGTGGTGGTGAGGGGGAAGGGCTGCATGCTGAGTAACGGCTACCACCCCAGTCATTCTGCCTTTCAGGGACGATGTCTTTTTAACGGGGTAATACACTTCGGGTACAGTTGGACACATGAATGGGTGGTACAGCCCAGGTGAAAGATATTTGTCCCATTTGAGTAACCAGTGTCTATTATTTATCAGGTACTTGCTTTTTATTACCATCCTCAATACTGACTTCTGCCCCTGATGTCTCCTATTTGGCACTAAGGAACTTGATATTGAGAAAAATTGACCATCTTTCACTTGGGCTGTACCACCCATTCATGTGTCCAACTGTACATTAGAGCACATTGATTCCCCCAAAGTATGCCAGGAAACAGGATTAGATTAACAAAAATAATGGGAATCTGTTGCCTCGAATAATTTGGATATACCAGTTGCTCCAGATTTACCAACACTGTACATACATACATACACATACTTCTCCCTTTAAACCCCCTTCCTTTTACTCTGGTTAACATCAGACGACATTACTTACCAGATCGAATATAATCACACTAATGGAATGATATCCGACTTGCTGCTACTGTTGTATTTTTTATTTTTTATTTTATTACACCATACATATAGATTACACTGATATTAATAGGCATCGATTCATATTTGTAGATAATAATTATGAAAGTGACACATTTTCATTGTGTGTGTGTGTGTGTGTGTCGAACCGAACCACATTCTCTCCAGACAACACTCACGTTTTGACAACTCATCCTCCCTGCATTCCCTTCACCCCTCCACACACTTTCCTCTCCTCGTTATACAAAAGCACACACTATTACAGTAGTTACCATCACCTTGAAGAACAATAATAATGGTTATACTTTACTATGTATGGATCTGTGCCTCGTTTTCTCCTTTCTTGTATATCCAACATTCTGACCCTTAACTAAATTATTACTATGTATGGACCTGTGCCTCGTTTTCTCCTTTCTTATATATCCAACATTCTAACCCCTAACTAAATTATTACTATGTATGGACCTGTGCCTAGTTTTCCCCTCTTTCGTATATCCAACATTCTAACCCCTAACTAAATTATTACTCTGTATGGACCTGTGTCTAGTTCTCCCCTCTCTCGTATATCCAACATTCTAACCCCTAACTAAATTATTATACCAAGGCATTTCACGACACTTAATACCCGACCTTGAAGATGAACCTGTCCTCGTATAGTCACTGGTTCCTTTCTATCACTTTCGCTCTTCTTCCCCCTCTTTGCCCCGCCCAGTCCCGACCTCTACCTGGTTTTAGAAGGTAGAGTAGGGCAGAGCTTGGGTATATAAGAGGACTGGACCAGAAGCAATGATATCATCTCAGATCCTTCCACCAACACCACTACTAAACATGAAGTTTGTGAGTATATGTGCCTTCGCTTCATGTTCGTACCTCCTTCTCACGACACCACCTTTTGCTGTCCAGTTGTCTACGTAATTATGGACTGATGCCATGATTGCGACCAGTTTGAAGTATACAGTATAATATTCACTTGCTACAGAACGAATATTTTCACCATTGACTTCACCATATTGCTTGCATAATTTTCAGATACTGTAAGAACTGCTCTGATAATTTTCCTTTCAACGTGATTTTAACTTCACTTTATATACAGTATTTTGATCACATGAACGCCAAATGATTTAATTCATCACAAAAAAATCTCCCAGACCCAAGAGATTGATACATTTTCTGATGGTTAGCACTGACTTAAAAAAAAAAAAAATCGAAGCCTACCACAAACAGAACAGCTATGTTCATAATCTAACGGAGCATCCTATATTTATCTGTCAATCCATTGCCAGAATTCATGTACAGTTGGGGACACATGAAACAGACACACTTCAAACGGACCCCTTATCAAGCATAGAATATAAAGACGCGCCACTGTACACAATTAACATCTCATTCTACCCTATGTTCAGTGAGGGGCCCCGTTTTCAGGTGTGTCTGTTTCATGTGACCACAACTGTACAATACCGTACTGAGTATCCATGGAGGAGGCCCATTGTCACCCACTATAACATTGCCCCTCCTTCAGGTTCTCGTCGCCTGCCTGGCCGCCGTTGCCGTCGCCGCCCCTCAGCCCCAAGATGGCCGTCCCGTCGTGTTGGTTCTGCGTGACGACCGAGTGGACAACGGTGACGGCAACTTCAACTACGCCTTCGAGGCTGACAACGGCATCGCAGTTGAGGCTTCAGGCACCCCAGGCGTAGCGGGACAGTCCAATATGCAGGGAGTCTACAGGTAAGTCACTACACATAGCCATACAGTCCAGTAGTCAAAGCCATCCACCAGTGTTAAGGAAATAGTATACTTTTGGAACATTAAGGGGGATTTTTTTTTTTTTTTTTTTTGTAAATCTAGAGCAACTGAATCCTCCAAACTATTCCAAGCTACAGAACACCATTATTTTTGTTAATTTGGTCCTGTTTCCTGGCATACTTTGGAGGAATCAAGGCACTCCAATGTAACAAAAGTGAATTACCACCTTAAAGCGCCTTGATTCCTCCAAAGTATGACAGGAAACATGACCAAATAGACAACAATAATGTTGTTCTGTTGCTTGGAATATTATATCAGGAAACAGGATCAGATCAACATAAAGAATGGTATCCAGGTGCTTGGAGGAACCATTTACTCCAGATTTACCAACACTCTACTTTTCCCTTTAACAATTATTAATGTACTCGAGATGTTAACCATTTGTGTGTCACTTCAGGTACATCCTTGAGGACGGCTCCGTGGCTGAGGTCCGCTATGTGGCTGACGAGAACGGCTTCCGACCCGAGTCTGCCCTCCTACCCACCCCCCACCCCCTCCCCCTACACGCACAGGAGCAGATCAGGTTCGCCGAGGAGCAACGCGCCCTGGGAGTCACCTTCGAATAAACGTATACGAACATCCCCAGGAAATGCTCACGATACGATAATATTGATAATATATGCCAAAACGATAGGAATAATATAATAAATAATAAATAATTATAATTATGTTAATTACCCTAATACTCTAATACTATTGTCTCACCACATTCTCTTACACCATAATTATATATATGTAGTGTATATAATTTTGAGACCTTGGAGATCTGCTTATGTGAATATATGAAGATTTATAGATATATACAAATACACATCATACTCATATTATAAAATACTTTACTACACTGAAATAAGAAACTTAAAAATAAAGCAGATGATATGAATTTCTGTTGGTCCTGAAAGGAGATTGTGTTACATCTTCTTCAGAGCAAGAGTGGTAGACAAACATTTCTATCACGTCTCTACTGCTTTCCACAATGGTACACAAAGCTCTATGTTGGTGATGGGTTAGACAGAAATACAATAATGATAGTCAGAGGTTTTAATAAATAAAGATGAGGAAACATAAATAATGAATACTAGTTACGATGATAAAGCAAAGTAGACGTTAATATGCATGACAGTTATTTCTGATTTAAAATAAATATATTGAAAAAAAAACAACAACAGTGTTTTGTGCTGTTGCTTGAGGCTACAATAATTAATACACATAAATAAATACTTCACATAGTCTTTGAAACTTCTAAAGTCATTATTTGGGCAAGTGACAATGTTTAAACTGCTTAATTAAAGAGGGAATAAATATAAAGGAAGCAATAACTTGGTCTACAGGGAAGTGCAAGATGTTGTTTGGGAGTCATGTACTGTACAGTCAAATTATTAAGTCATGTCTTTTGCCACCAAAGGTCAGTGTAATTGTTTGGTTTGAGGTGCAGTATACGTATACATTTCGTCATCCATATATGAATGAAGATTATCAGTGAGTTTAGAGTTCCCACGAGAGCCATCTTTGTTTTGTCAAAAGTAAACTTATATTCCACAAATAAATCATTTGATTACAGTGACCTCTGATGGTAACGAACCCAATTTAGAATCTGTTTGTATCAGGAATGACTGACCTCACAATGCACATATACAAGTCATTACTCTTCATTGTCTTCCTGACTATCGGGGGATTCATCCTCGATAGAAGAGACACTCTGGAATGTCTTAGTCAATGTGGCTTCAATGTCCTCCCCAACCTCGCCTCCCTCCAAGCTGGCTTGGTCAGGGGGCAGGGTGGTGACGTCGGCGACAGCTGGGGTCTTTTTGGTGTCGTCGATGACACTCTCGTCTTCCTGGGGTACCGGGACTCCAGCCACCAGGGCCACCATCAGGAAGGCGAACAATACCTGAAGGAGGAAAGGATGATTTGGAACTGGAAAAGACTTGGAGTTTGGATAGGCTTACCTGTGAGAGGTGCGACCATCTACTGCTTCGAGATGCACACTGCACTCATATACTCAGTCCACCTTTCACACTCAATTATATTACTATAAGTCCCTGCTCATATTTAAGTCTCACTCCACACACTCTCAAGTACCAGCACACACTCAAGCCTCAGACCATATACTCTCAAGTTTCCCAGCACACATTCAAGTCTCAGACCACATTCACTCAAGTCCCATGAAAGCAATACTCAGATGTCATGTCGAGGTCCAGCTTGGCTACTCACAAGCTTCATGTTGCTGACTGGAGGAAGTGTGGCAGTGTTGTGGTGAGGAAGAACAACTCCTCCGTCATTTTATACATCATGTCAACGGAAGCAAACAAGCAGTGAGTCTATCTTGGCCGTCACTTTCCTTGCAGGCATGCATGAAGGCAGGACAATATCAGGAAGACAAGCAGGGACAAGGACGTATGGGTTGACTTCAAAGGGACTTCTGTTTGTTTGGTTTCTCTCTAACAATTTCTCCCTAAGACAATGTTAGGAAAGCAAGCAGGGGACAAGAACAAATGGGTTACCTTCACTGGGACTTTTATTTGTTTGGTTTATCCGTAACACCACAAGTTTCCTTTTTACATTCGCTGGTGCCATGGAACACTCAAGTCAGTAACCGATCAAATCATGTATTAATTTTAGCCACAGACTTCATCGACTAGCCAACACACAGGTCTGTTTCTCTCGTTCAGGTCCTTACAGAGAGACCGTGTATGATCGAGAAAACGGCCCAACGTCAGTCATCAAGCAAAGGGAAGGACAAAACAAGTGGTCGGTCATGCTCGGAGGACTGGTGCTGGAATTTGGATCATGGTGGAGAAAGTGGGTGACCGGAGCATAAAGAATAACATTGGCAATGGCTTGTCTCTTCCAAATGTATGTAAAGTAGAGGTCGCACAACTTCCTGTCCTAAATCACAATTAGAATATTAACTTTATCATTTTTAAATCTAAAAGGAATTTGGAGGTCACAGAAATTCCTTTCCTGAATTATTTGTCCAGTGTGTATTTATGTACTGTACCTACATGACTTTCGGACTGATGTGCGTAGCTATATTTTAAAAATTAATCAAAGCAAGATGGAAATAACAGTTAATGTTAAAGTGAGATTTCCTTTTTATAAAAGAGCTTCATTAAAAATGTTTGAAACTGATCATCTTGCCACTGAGGAAATTTGGTACCATACAGTAATCTCCACTGTTAAACATTTTAATTTTTTCCTCTGTTATCAATCACAGTCATTTAACGTGTTTACCAAAATGAGAAAAAGGATGAAATAATTTTCAGGCATCTTGGCATCGTTTCTTGGTTCTTACCGTACTTGGTAGGTAGGTCTATTTTTTCAGGATATCCGATAGTGCTAAAAGTACTGTTGCCAAGAATGGAACACATGTTGAGCTTAGAAAAAATAATGCCATAGAGCATACCAGACGAGTACTTTGACATGTGTAGTATAAGTTGTGACTTCAGGACACAAAATGGCGCTAATTGATACCAAATAGGCCAATATTTGTTCACAAATTGTCCAACGAAGGGGTTCCAAATTGAGTCAAAGCGACCATTATGGAGACTGGCTTACGGACTATAAAATCACACCTGCTTACAGAAGTTCACCTACATTTTTCACAATCTACATGTGAAAATATCCTCGGATGCAAAATTTTATGAATCCACATCAAATAGCTTACGGAATCCTATCCAGTCATGTACTCCTATCCAGTGTTGTATAAGTCATGTATTTTTTCCTTACTGAGGCGTATATTGATTTACGTATGATTTGGAGCCTCGAACTCAGGCCATGAAGAAATGAGGCGAGATCATCTACTTCAGCAACCAGGAGGAGCACCTTTGGAAAATTAATCTGATTGGATTGGATGAGGAAAGAAGATCGCAGACGCCCTAGAACTGGAAGACCCTGTAGGATGTGGAAGATTATGACAGAGATGTGGGTGAGTCAGCACGAATAAGAAAATAAGAAAAAGGAAAAGAGAGAGAGAGAGAGAGAGAGAGAGAGAGAGAGAGAGAGAGAGAGAGAGAGAGAGAAAGAGAGAGAGAGGTCCATCTAGCGGGCCAGGCCGGACACTAATATGTGCCATACACACACACACACATACAAGCAAGCAGGGACGAACTCAACAATGAACTAATCACTCTGCCATAACAAAGGCACATTCACCAGCATTAAAGGATTACAGTCAGTGCTTATATGTATGATGATTCTGGGACTGTGTTTCTCTATCCCATAAACCCAAGGCTCTCTCTCTCTCTCTCTCTCTCTCTCTCTCTCTCTCTCTCTCTCTCTCTCTCTCTCTCTCTCTCTCTCATAAAAGGGATACCGGTATTTAAAATATGAAACAGATAAATACATATTCATTTTACATTTACCTCACGCACTACAAAAGAGCACAATTTGTAAGTTAAATTGTAAAGGTTCATATAATATCGACTTCATAATACTTCATACGTGCCATAAATAATATGCATTGTTAGCATCAATTTTTTCTTAATATAGTGTATATAATTCTGTAATGAAATGTCTACCAATAAAACAAAAAACACTTGTCCAGTCAAATTAAGACGAGATTGATTTTGTCCAAATTAATAAATAAATTTTGATTCATAACAAATTGTACCATTATGAAAGCATGATAATTTCTCATCGTATCTCTAATTCTTACAGAAAACTGCATGGTCCCTTCTCTCTCTTGCCAATATTCATTCTCTTTCCCTTCTTTACCTCCTCGTCTCTCTTTCGATCGCTCTCCACTGCTCGCCTCTCTATCAGTCTCCCTCCTCCTCTCCTCTCCTCCCTCTCACTCTCTACTCTCTGAAGGTCATTTGGCGGACGTTGACGCTTGCAGACACACACAGACAGACGAGACACACACAGACAGACGAGACACACACAGACAGACGAGACACACACAGACAGACGAGACACACACAGACAGACGAGACACACACAGACAGACGAGACACACACAGACAGACGAGACACACACAGACAGACGAGACACACACAGACAGACGAGACACACACAGACAGACGAGACACACACAGACAGACGAGACACACACACACAGACGAGACACACACAGACAGACGAGACACACACAGACAGACGAGACACACACAGACAGACGAGACACACACAGACAGACGAGACACACACAGACAGACGAGACACACACAGACAGACGAGACACACACAGACAGACGAGACACACACAGACAGACGAGACACACACAGACAGACGAGACACACACAGACAGACGAGACACACACACACAGACGAGACACACACAGACAGACGAGACACACACAGACAGACAAGACACACACACACAGACGAGACACACACAGACAGACGAGACACACACAGACAGACAAGACACACACACACAGACGAGACACACACAGACAGACGAGACACACACACACAGACGAGACACACACAGACAGACGAGACACACACAGACAGACGAGACACACACAGACAGACGAGACACACACAGACAGACGAGACACACACACACAGACGAGACACACACAGACAGACGAGACACACACAGACAGACGAGACACACACAGACAGACGAGAGGAATGCACTGTCATCGTGTTCCACTGTCTGTTTACTCTGTCTACCTGTCTCTCCCCAGCCACCATCCTGTACTGGTAATTGCCCCGTCCTAGAAACTGATGCAACCTATACTACTCTGTTAATCGTTGTGATGCAATGTACTTTCAGAGCAGGGAGAGTGTCCTACGAGTATGGATGATAATTAGGTTAGTTTGTGCAATTTATTTTACAATTTCATGATATTTTTTCCTTCTTTTTTCTTCTTCTTCTTCTTCTTCTTATTATTATTATTATTATTATTATTATCAATAATAGTAGTAGTAGTAGTAGTAGTAGTAGTAGTAGTAGTAGTAGTAGTAGTAGTAGTATTTAGTATTAGATTTTTTTTTTTTTTTTTTTTTCAAGGAGCGTTCAAAGAAAATTTTGTGAATCGAGGTGAGAGGATGACTGGAACTCTAAACTCGACGAACCTTGAACCAAAATAATTAGTTGATGGCTGTGTGTGGAGGAATTGAAGAGGGAGAACGATAACCACCCGAGACAAGCATGGAAAAAAAAAAAAAAAAGACTGTAGGACGAAGGAAAAGTTAGATGATAGAGAGGAGAAGTGACAGCAAACACGAAGGAAAAGCTTGTTGATAGAGAGAAGGAGTGACAGCAAACACGAAGGAAGAGTTAGATGATAGAGAGGAGTGACAGTAAACACGAAGGAAAAGGTAGATGATAGAGAGCAGGAGTGACAGCAAACACGAAGGAAAAGCTTGTTGATAGAGAGGAGGAGTGACAGCAAACACGAAGGAAAAGGTAGTTGATAGAGAGGAGGAGTGACAGCAAACACGAAGGAAAGACTAGATTATAGAGAGGAGTGACAGCAAACACGAAGGAAGAGTTAGATGATAGAGTGGAGGAGTGACAGCAAACACGAAGGAAGAGTTAGATGATAGAGAGGAGTGACAGTAAACACGAAGGAAAAGGTAGATGATAGAGAGGAGGAGTGACAGCAAACACGAAGGAAAAGCTTGTTGATAGAGAGGAGGAGTGACAGTAAACACGAAGGAAAAGGTAGTTGATAGAGAGGAGGAGTGACAACAAACACGAAGGAAAAGCTAGATGATAGAGAAAAGTGACAGCAAACACGAAGGAAAAGCTTGTTGATAGAGAGGAGGAGTGACAGTAAACACGAAGGAAAAGGTAGATGATAGAGAGGAGTGACAGCAAACACGAAGAAAGAGTTAGATGATAGAGAGGAGTGACAGCAAACACGAAGGAAAAGCTTGTTGATAGAGAGGAGGAGTGACAGCAAACACCAAGGAAAAGCCGCATGTGGAAAAAGAGTGAGACAAACTGCGCCTGAGTCCAAAAGTTAGTTAAGGAGAGGGTACAGTTTTTTTTTTTTTTTTTGCATTTTTGGAGATAAATGATTCCTCCAAACTATCCACCATTATTTTTGTTAATCTGGTCCTGTTTCCTGGCATACTTTGGAGGAATCAAGGCCCTCTAATGTACCGAAAGTATACTACTCTACCCTGAAGAGTATGCATTGGGTTGACTGATGAATTAAGAAACTGAACAGACAAGTAAAACAAATAATTATATCAACTATTGGCCACTCAGATGTTCACACACCTTCAGTCTTTATATCATTATCCTTCCTTTCTCTCATCTCTTCCCTTTCTTTTTCCTATACGATATTTATACTGTATATATCTTGCTGCCTTTCTTCACAGTGATCTTAACTTCCTCATATTTTTCTATTTTCCTCATTATCTCCCATTCCAGTCGTCACCTTTCCATTCTCTCCCATTATTATCTATCATCATCATCTCTTCCCATCCTTCCTTTCTCCCTCATTAACCCCCATCCTCGTCTCTTCCTATTCCACATTCGCTTTCTCTCTCTCTCTCTGTATCTCTCTCATTATTATCCCTGCCATGCATCCCTAGCCCTGCGGATCATTGCACTCTTATTTCTGACCACCACCATCACTCCCTTCCCTGCCTCAGTACGGTATATAAGGGAATGATAACCAATGGAACAACATCAGTCCTCCCACCACCTCACAACATCACCTCCACCTCCACCTCCACATCAGCAGCCATGAAGATCGTAAGTTAAACCTATCATACGTTACGGTTCATTCTGCTTGGTGAAGTCCACAGTAAACAATTTTCAGTCTTCATGTTCTTGCAGCATAATTTTGTTCACTGCAAATTTGTATGTGCATACGAATATATGTATACTTATATAAACTACAGGTGTTTCCTCTTCGTCATGCTTAAGGTTATCCACAATTTAATGTTGTTAAGTTCATCTTAGTTTGAGCATACCTATAAAAACCTGGCCTGTACTGTACGATGGTGAACAAAATTTCATTCCCTCAGTTTGCAACAATATGACCCAATAATCTGTGGCTCGAACGACGAAACACAAGTCACTAGCTATTCTCTATTGTTTAGTCGTTCGAACCACAGGTGATTCAGTTATAATGTGGCTGAATGAGGGAACGAACTTTGGTGCACCATAGTACAGTACAGTACATAGGTTTGTGTTTCTCATGAATAATATTATACTGATATGGATTGGTTATATCAGATTGTGTTCGCCTGTCTGGCCGCCTTGACCACCGCCGCCAAGCTGGAGAACAACCCACCCGTCGCCATCTTACACGAGAACCGAGAAACAGACGGGGCAGGCAACTTCCGATACTCCTTCGAGGCTGACAATGGCATCCAGGTGGAGTCGTCTGGTTCCACGGGTTCCGAGGGCCAGATCATCATGCAGGGGCGTTACCAGTGAGGCTCAACAACATTTTGTTTAGTGCACTTGTCATTATTTACAAGGGGACCATAGGGCGTAGTGTAGTCAATCTTTGTTTGCTAATATAGTGACAATAAAACAGACGAGCTGTAAACTACTCAAGCGTACAGTAATGTGGTTCTAAATGGTACAGTCGGCGGCAAAAGTCCTGTCGCCTCACTTGCTTTATGAAAGGAAGGCGATGTTCATAGACTCGAGATTGTTAGGTGTAGAAAACGTGCGTATTTCTCGAGTCCATGAACACTGCATGTCTCGGTGAAACAGGTAAGGTGACAGGGCTTCTGCCGCCGACTGTACACTGAGGGCCAATAATTGTGTCCTGATCAGAGACACAACATATGAATCTCTACCATCCTCGCATCCCACTCACTCCTCCCGCATCACTTCAGTTGGTAAAGATTCATGTTGTGTCTCGGATCAGGACAGAATTATTAACCCCCACTGTGCCAGGCAACAAGACCAGCAGATGGCATAGTCACACGATAAAGTAAAGTCGTGGTGTTGTGGAGTATACGTGTGCTATAGTTAATGTTGGCTCTGTAGTGCAGTACCCAGACTTGTAAAGTTTTCCGTGCTGCTTCGACTTGTCAATCCTTCCACGTTCTGGGTGACTAACTGCACAATCAAAGTCAAGCTCCACTGACATCTTCATACTTGCATTTAGTGATCCAGTTACCGCTGCTGAAAGGAAGGGGAAAAGGAGGTGGTGGAAATAGAAGGAGTGGAGGAGTTTGTTATCTTCGCTTTCTTCCTTTCCCGCTACTCTCTGTTTTAGTGACAATTGCATCAAATATTTACAAATAAGAAGACCACCACGTAAACGGGCAACTCTCATTTTTTATTAAAATCAAAGGTATTTCCGGACTAATGTATAATCACAGACAGACGGTAGTAATATGATTCGAATTCTGTAACTGATAACTAGACCAATCTTGTTAACACTATATATGGCTTGGTTGACGCAATTATGACATCTATCATATTTTGCTCTTTATTGATTCAGTTCATTGTTAATTTCAATTTGTGCACATTCTATTGTTCGAACATTAACTGAATTAGGGGTAAACAAAATTCCTGTAATTTCTATTCTTAATTTCTGATAATTTTATTTACGTTGTATATAAGCTTGCCAACCCGTGTTCCCTTCCACAGGTACCTGACAGACGAAGGGAAGATAATTGAAGTGAATTACATCGCCAACGAGGATGGCTTCCAACCCCAGTCTGACAGCATCCCCACCTCCCACTCCTCCTCACCATCCCGACCCATCAATTTCGCAGCCCAACGCCAGCCTCCCCAGCAGCGTTTTGCATTCCAGTAGACAGATATTCGACAATCGACTCGCTACACCACTCAGTAAACACAATGGATATACTCTACTATGGAATGTCAACAAAGACTAAATTTTCAATGCAAAAAAAGCCTTCGTTTGGTGACATTTTCGCTGATTATATTTTCGAAAGGACGGTTCATAATCATTTGTAGTTTTTATCTATATTCCTTCTACTTGTGTTAACTGTGGAGCTATGGATACCAAAGATGATATGTATGAAAGTGAAATAAAAGCGAAGTACTCAATAACTATTTTTCTTCCTTAATACAGATAACAGAAAGCCTATTCCTTCTTGTAGAGACACAGTGGATTACAAACGGTACAGTCATGGTCAATAGTCCTGTAACACCTTCCAATGAGATGACTTCGAAAAATGATCCGAAACTATAGCTGTTGTTGGTCTCTGCAATATTGCTTCATATGATTCACTCAAACGGCTCGCATTTATTCAGCAGGGTGCAGGACTTTTGACCATGACTGTACAAACCAGCAACATACTTTTGATGTCTTAACTACGAGACAGCCAACCCCGACACCTTGTAAATACAAAACAAAATATACTGTAGACAAGCACATTCCAACAAACCAATGAGACCTTACGAGGTAAATATTGATATTGGCAGGAACTATAGGAATTAATTAGTTAATATCGACATGTTTCTACATTATACTACGAGAACTTTCCTCCAGAACCACGGTAACTATATTAGCAGAAGAACTTGGAAATGAGTTAATGTTACTGAACTGACTATGGAAACTCCCACAACACACTATACTTAAAGTCTTATGTCCAACTTCAATTGCACTTATAATTACTTTCTACATCAAACTTGAAGAGGTTACGTTCTGCTTCTGTGTGTCTGTCAGTCTTTTGTCACTCCGTCTGTCTATAAACAAGGTATCTCAAAAGATTATGAACCAATATTCAAGAAATTTAATGGGCAGACAGAATATGCGCTAAGGAAAATGGGATGAAAAATTTTGCCAATCATGATTAAGGGGTGTATTATTATTATTATTATTATTATTATTATTATTATTATTATTATTATTATTATTATTATTATTATTATTATTATTATTATTATTATTTTTATTTTTCTATTTTTTTTTTCTATTTTTTTTTTTTGCATATCTAGGGTTACATCTTCCTCCACACCATGTCATCAAACAACAAGTATACTGTAGGAATATGTTTTCTTGGCCTAGTTTGGAGGAGTCTGTAGCATCTTTTAATTCGTTGGCTGAATATGCATGTCCCCCTCAAGGATTTCTTTAGTGTTTTATAAAGGATACACAGGAATATAATATAATTAGTACAGCATAAGGTATTTCAATTCACACATCAGATTCTCTCGTTGGATGGATAAGAACCGAGAAAAGAAACACGTGTCTTTGATAGATCTTATTTATTTGTTGGAATGGTCAGGGAGGAAACGAAATGGAAAGTTGGAATTTGAAGGTGTTTCTAGTGAACGAAGAAGTCAGAGTGAGAGAACTGGAAGGTTTTGTTGTCGTGTTCAGTCCCATCGACAAAATAATATACAGTAACATCTAGCAGGTAAATAGACAGATACATAGGGGTAGATAAATGATGGATAGATCGGTAGAGAGATAGAGAGAGACATGGATACATAGATAGATAGATTATAGATAGATAAAATTAATATATAAAGATATGTGGAAAGAGAGAGACAACTGTAGACAAATATGGAAAGAGAAAGATACATAGATAGACGAAACGAGAGAGAAATATGGATAGACAAATAGACACAAAATGGACAAAGAATAAATGTTAGTTAAAGTTGCATGATTCGATCTCCCCACTTGGTAAGATATAAAATAATAATAAAATATAGCAATGATTACCCTGTTTACATTTTGCGGCTGCCCAGTGTTGAGGTCCAGATGTGGGGATGGTAGTGTGGTGTGGGTTACTCTCTGTTTCGTGTAGTGAAAGACAAATGATTCCTCTAAACTATTCCAGGAAACAAAATAAATCACCTCAGTGCTACTAATATGGGATCGATTTGTTTCATGACATAGTTTAGAGGATTCGGTAGCCTTCCAATTTACAGTCAAGAGTTTCTCCCCTTAATTAAAGACCCTGTGATCGTGTATGAAAATTGAAGGCTTCTGATTCCTCCTGACTATGCCACGAAACAAGGTCCTTCCATATAGGTGGTGTTTCGTGGCAATGTTTGAAGGACCCTCTATACCTCCAATTTTCTGACAACATCACAGGGGTCCTTAACAAAAAAATTAGTTATGTCCTGGTCCCAAAGGTGTTACACAGTATTGCCAGAATTACCGGTGCTGTAAGTTTAGTGGTGCCAACAATAAAGTGCCATGCTTTCCTATGCCGAAAGTGTGTTATTGCTGGACTTTTCTGTGTCAAACCAAACCTTCCGGCACCAAATCTTTAATCCTGTGCATTATGGTGTTAAAATAATTAGCTTGTATTATTCCGGTTCCAAGATTTTAATGTCAATCTCTCTGGTATAGGACATCTGTTCCGAAAATCTTCAGGTACTAAGAATTTTTACCCTAACATTATGGTATAAACAATTGTAGGCTCAAACATTCAAGTGGGAAAAAGTTAATATTAAACTTTCTTGCATCGGTAATTTAACATCAAACTTCCCGGTGCCACATTATTATTATTATTATTATTTTTTGTTTTTAATTCTCTCTTCTTAAGATGAGTTCTAATTGTAATATCCTAATCGAAGGTGATGCCTGCAGCTCGCTGTTCTTCGGCGATTCGGAGAAGATCATAGACGTGCTCAGGGAGTGGGTGAGGTGTGGGAAGGAGAGGGGACTCCACGCGGGTACCGAACTCGTCAGCGATGTATCGGACGTCAGCGAAGGTACCGTCTTCAAGCTGCATCCTACGGGAGTGACAGGAGGAATATGTTATACCATTTCAACTGTTCAAGAAACCTACGAGTACAACTAACTGTCAGCGAAGAAAGAGGAAGTGATACGGTACCCATTATTCGAATCAATCAAACAAATTATTATTGCTGAAAAATAAAAGTATTGATACAGTATTTGCTACTTTCCTTTTAGTAGTAGAGTGTTTCGCTTCTTTAATCTAGCCATCTGGAATTAGTACTGACAAAGTATCAACGTTGAGAAAAAATAATAAAAACAGATATTCTCAGTCGACGTGTTCCTATGGTTATATAACGTCGTAGGCAGGTAAATCTAGAAGGCAAACTAGACAAACGTGGAGCCTGGAGCGTTGAAGGTCTTGTATTAACTTTGAGGTAAACTGTGTAAGACCAGCTCATTCCCAGTCACCTGGTAGAGATTCGAACTCCAGGTGAAAGGGTTGTGTTTAGGTGAAGGGAAAGTGTTTAGGTGGAGGGAAAGTGTTTAGGTGGAGGGAAAGTGTGTAGGTGGAGGGAAAGTGTTTAGGTGAAGGGAATGTGTTTAGGTGAAGGGAAAGTGTGTAGGTGAAGGGAATGTGTTTAGGTGAAGGGAAAGTGTGTAGGTGAAGGGAATGTGTTTAGGTGAAGGGAAAGTGTGTAGGTGAAGGGAATGTGTTTAGATGGAGGGAAAGTGTTGAGGTGGAGTGAAAGTGTTTAGGTGGTGGGAAAATGTTTAGATGGAGGAAAAGTGTTTTAACTGTACAGCCCACAACAGAATTTTCCCTAGATTTGATATTTATGCAATGTAATTCGCAAAGTTATTTTGATAAACATATTCTTGCTTAACCAATTCATCACTTATGACTTGTGAATGAAGACTGAAATAACTCTATACTTTTATCAGATCGTGTGATTCACAATAAACATATGATGCTTGAAGAAACCTAATGTTGTTAAGGGGGTGCGGGAATAGGGGGACAGGCTTGGGAGGGGGGTTTGGGGGGTGCGGGAATAGGGGGACAGGCTTGGGGTGGGTAGAAAGCCTGTCCCATATATCCGCACCCCCCTAACCCCCCTCAAGCCTGTCCCCCTACTCCCGCACCCCCCAAGCCTGCGCCCTATTCCCGCACCCCCCTTAACCCCACCAAGCCTATCCCCCTACTCCCGCACCCCCTTAACAGAGTGTATTGTGCCTCATGCTGTACCTGTATCCACCCTGCATGTTGACCTGTCCCTGGGAGCCCTGAGAGCCAGAGTTCTCGATGTAGATGCCGTTGTCTGCCTCCACGGCGTAGTTAAAGTTTCCCAGGCCATCATTCTGTCGGTCGTCACGCAGCAGCTGTACCACGGGCCGCCCCAACTCCTGCTGGAACTGAGGGGCGGCGGCGGTGACCACGGCAAGGCAGGCTAGTACCACCTGAGGAACACATGGATTATAACCACTCACTATTACAATGGAAATGGTTCAGTGATGCATCAAACTATTCGAAATTTATTAAGACTTGGATATTGAATTGCTAGTGTACACATGAAGATCGAAATAAAAAAAAGATAAATATTTTCAACTCCGAATCTTATACCAGAGTCAATGCAACTAAATCTCAGCTAACAAAGTATTCCATAAAGAGAAGAATTGTGCTAATAATCCGAACTGTAAAAAGGACGAGGGAAGTTACTTTATACTTCCTGCGATATTAAAGTGAGTGCTGATTAATGCTTGATTATTATGTAAAAACTACCAGCATTCAGAACAACACAGAACAGCGATGAGTTCTCCTTTTACACCTTACATAATATTTACTCGTACTCCTGTAGCATGGAAGAAGAGTAAGTACAGCCACAATCAAATATCCACTGACACTTTCCTTCTATCGTAATAAATATCTTGGTAATAAATAACAACACGTGTATGATTTTGCAGCACCTCATAATAATAATTGAGAGGGTTGAGTTGACGTAACGTGTCGTATGATTATATTTTGATATGATACTGATTTATTTGCACGATGGAAGGAGAGTGTCGGTGGTTATTTGATTGTAGCTGTACAAAGATTCTCCTTGATCCAGTAATACCAGTCTTTGTTACACCATATACATGTTTTTCTAGTACTCCTACAGCCTGGAAGAAAGAGTAAAGCTTTTCCTAGTTCTAGTAATACCTGTTTTTGTTATTACTCACGAATTGCATGTTGTCTGAGTGTGGAGGGAGCGGGGAAGGTGCCAGGGTGCCGGAGTGTCTTGCTTATATACCCGTGGTGGCCCTGGTGGTGGTGGGGGTGGTAGTGCCAGGGGAGGGGGGGCATCACCTCGCCTGGGGGGGAAAGGGCCAGGTCACGCCTCTATGGCCTCACTTGCTGGGGCAGAAAAAGTTTATTACACTGGGAGCCTACAAAAGTCTGTTATTCAAGGAGCCTTCAAAATCTATTGCACAGGGGTACTCAAATGTCTATTACACAGGAAGCCTTCAAAGTCTATTACACAGGGAGCTATGTAAGTCTATTATACGGTACAAGAGTCCTTAAAAAATCAATGCACAGTGAGTCTTCAGAGTCTATTCCACAAGCTAGTACAGCCACAATAAAATAACCACCGACACTTTCCTTCCATCGTAGTAAATATCTTGGTAATAAAGAACAACACATGTATGATTTTGCAGCACCTCATAATAACAACTGAGGGAGTTGAGTTGACATAAGGTGTTGTTGTATGATTATATTTTGATATGATACTGATATATTTGTACGATGGAAGGAAAGTGTCGGTGGTTATTTGATTGTGGCTGTACTGTACCTCCACAGAAAGCAGTCGAAATATACAAGAATTCTGTTTAGAGTAAATATCAAATCTTGAAAGACTACTGGGTCAAATTACTTTAGTCCCATAGATTATTTGTGTTCTTTGTTGAGAAGGTAACTGGAAGGAAAACCAATCCCCTCCACATACAAATGATGGGAATAAGACATTTTCATTGATATGTCACCTACTGTAATTTTTCTTTTTCTATTTTTACCCATCGAGGCACAGAGAAGTTAAATCAATTCCAACCCACTTCATTCATATAAAAACCGTATGATGTAAACCTTAGTCTTACATCACATTTATCTGTGTCACTTAATGGTAATGAAATAATTGTACCAATGAGCGTAATTTTGAACAATCTTCAAAAATACACCCAAGAAATTAATTGTGGACTCATTTGTGGTTATCATCCATTTTTTGTTATTATACTATACATTACACCATATTTACACTACACTATACATATACATTATACACTATACACTATACATATACATTATACATATACATTATACATATACATTATACATATACATTATACATATACATTATACATATACATTATACATATACATTATACATATACACTATACACTATACACTACACTATACATTACACTATATTTAAGGGGATAGTATACTTTTGATATATTGGAGAGCGTTGATTCCTCCAGAGTATGTATGCCAGGAAACGTTACCAAATGAATATAGAATTATGATGTTGGGCTGTTGCTTGATATATTTTGGAGGAATCAGTTGCTCCAGATTTACCAACACTGCAATATCATCTTATTTCATTACACTGGAAGGAAAACCCGTGAATATTATAACGTACAGCCACAATCAAATATCCACCGATACTTTCCTTTCATCGTAGTAAATATCTTGGTAATAAAGAACAACACGTGTATGGTTTTGCAGCACCTCATAATAATAATTGAGGTGGTTGAGGTAACGTAAGGTGTTGCATGATAATATTTAGATATGATACTGATTTATTTGCATGATGGAAGGAAGGTGTCGGTGGTTATTTGATTGTGGCTGTACAAACATAATAAAGCATACATAAACAATTTATCTTGTAGAAAGAATCTGAGAAATAATACCTAGACAACACTGTATGAATATAACGGAGTCAACAAATTATTACGGTTCATATCATCAACATATTTCCGTAGCTGCATTTATTTTTATTATTTTTTTCGAATTCAACCGCACTTGAATAATAATGATAACTTTTGGTGCGTGTTCTACAGGATTATGTGTTCACTATACTATGTACACAGAAGGATAGGATGACAAAAATTATTCATAGCTTTAGAAACATTTTTATGAAGAAAGCTCAATGAAGTTAAACCTGCACTTACTAGAAAAACGTGGTATTAGAAGAGATGTAAATGAGATATTGAACTTGATGAAACTGATAATTAAGGAGGATACAACAATATTTTATAACTAAGTCGCCAAGACGGACACTGTACGACATTTTTAACTTGAAGAAATTTAGAATGAGACACTTGATAGGAAAACACCGCATCAATACAGAAATATAATGGACAAGTGAAATGCCTTTTGTAACTTAGACTTGACAGACATAATAAACTGGAAGTGATGAGTTTCATTCAGTCAGGAGTTATTTTGAATGAGTTACCAAACCCCCACAATGTAGTTTCCTCTATTCATATCTTTATTTTCTAGTGTCCCGGTTCCCTCCAATAAGCATAACTGTATACCATAACTCAGTAAGTATTCAACTTTCACTGTATGTGTAAGGCGGGTAGTCAGCAACACCAAACAGGTAATTGGCACACGAGCAGGAAGTGCTTGGCGAGTGAAGGAGTGTGTGAGGAGGAGCTGAATGGCGGGCGTGAGAGGGGAGAGGTCACCCCTCTCCCCCAACCTCCCTCATACCACCCTGCCGACTATTCACTTGCTGCTGAGAGGGCAAGTAAAAAGTGTGTGAGTGTCTGTGTGTGTGGTGGGTTACGGTGGAGTTGGCCCGTTGTCTGGGAATATCAAGACTGGTATGGGTGAATGGAGTTAGTAGGGCGAATATTAGTGGGTATAATTAACTAGAGTTGGTGAAGTGAGGATGGGAAAGGACGGATTTTAGGTGAGTGTTAGCTATGCCTAGTTCACTCGAGGAACATAATAGATATTTGTCACTAAACATGCAGCAAACATATTCGTGAACATGCCGGACTAAAAGTAGTACAAGGATTCATGCATGTCTACGAATATGTTTTAAATCTATTTAGAGTCCACACGTGTACTGTACTCAGGAGGTAGTTGCCCTCAACATGTCAGAAATCATTAATTTTCTTGAAAAAGGTTTATGGGTTTGAACGTCAAAATGAGATACTTGAACACGTATGCAAGCATGTCAGTAACAATGATTCGAACATATTTTAGAACTCGCTTCGGGATCTCTTGGACTGGGCCCAAGGCTTGTGTAAGGAGAATGTTGCTTGGTATATAGCATTGTATTTTACCAACTCATCTACTCGTATATGAAGGGGGAAAGTTTTCAGTAATCTCCTTGGCCCTCCCTCCATGCAGATACATTGTTTTGCAACTGTATTTAATTCATATGCTAACCCCCTGACCTCCATTATATAGTCCATAATTGCTGCTGTGGGAAAAATACAACTGCTGGCTGAGACGACGACGCTATCACCTTGTCAAGCATCGACCTTGGGTAACAAATTGCATATAATATTTTGCAGCTGTGTGTTTGTGTCGAGTCAGCAGCTGTTTCCTGTGTTGGGCAATCCCCCTCGAGAGACTTGGTGGTCGCTGAACCTCACCTCTTCAACCTTAGATAAAAGAAGTTAATTAAGGGAAGTAACTGGTATGGTGAAATTAGGAGATTACCGATTCCTACAAGCTCGCCAGGAAACAGATGTGTGTGTTGTATGACAGAATCTGGAGGACTACGTGTGCTCCAGTTAGCCCACAACAGATTATTCCCCTTAAATAATGTTGGTGTAATGGAGGGTATACAGGTTTGTTTTGCCAGCCACGTGTCGTACCAGTAAACCCGTGATGAGATAGGCTACTGTACTCTACATCTATATTCATGAGGCATTGGATTTAGTAATACAGTCTCGGGGGAAAAAAGCTATATGACCTCGCTGTTGCGTCGCCTAATATCAATAAATAATCGGGGGGAAAAATGTGTTGAGAATAATTACACTTTTCTTTATCGTGGGGCTGTAGTATAATGCACCAATGATGTATAATTAACTTCTGTAATTAAACCTCTACTGATTAGACAACAAATTACAGGGAAATTATAATCATACAAAAATACTACACTAGCATGACTGCAGAATTATCGTGTAGGTTAAAATGAATCTTGGAGGACTCAAGGCTTTACTAGTGAGGTGAAGGTGACACCATCCTGATAATGAGGACCAATAAAACCAAATCGGTACTAAAGGTATTGTTGCTTTCCTTTATCTGTGTGTGTGTGTGTGTGTGTGTGTGTGTGTGTGTGTGTGTTGAAGTGTATGTTGCTTTCCTTTATCAGTGTGTGTGTGTGTGTGTGTGTGTGTGTGTGTGTGTGTGTGTTGAAGTGTATGTTGCTTTCCTTTATCATATTGTGTGTGTGTGTGTGTGTATTTAAGTGTATGTTGCTTTCCTTTATCTGTGTGTGTGTGTGTGTGTGTGTGTGTGTGTGTGTGTGTGTGTGTTGAAGTATGACTATAACTATTTCCTCGTCTTAAAAAATAAACAATTAGTTATTTCTGACTTTTTCAACAACTCGATACTTATATGAAAACCGAATAATATTACTGGTATTATAATTATTATGTTCTTAGTTTAATAAAAAAAAAGTAAATTTATTCTCTATATCATACTTTATATTATTTTTTTATATTACATTATACGTTATCAAAATCTGTAGGGTGAGTTATAAAGTTTAATATACATACCAAATGCAAATTAATTCCAATCGAGGTATATATCATTCGGTATTGTCATTTTGTTTCATTATTTTGCTTTTGATTAGCAGGAAAATATATAGTATTCGTAGATAAATAATGAGAGAGAGAGAGAGAGAGAGAGAGAGAGAGAGAGGGTTTATTGACAGAGATTGAGAGTAGGCTACGTGGAATGATGAGAGAGAGAGAGAGAGAGAGAGAGAGAGAGAGAGAGAGAGAGAGAGAAAGGGAGGGTTTATTGACAGAGATTGCGAGTAGGCTACGTGGAATGATGAGAGAGAGAGAGAGAGAGAGAGAGAGAGAGAGAGAGAGAGAGAGAGAGAGAGAGAGAGAGAGAGAGAAATAAAGAGGATAACGCGTGCAGCTGAAAAAAGTCATAGGATATAATTATTTGGCATGTCGCTAACTCTTTAGTGTGTGTCTCGTGTTGGGCTGGAGCCACTTTTTTTAGCACCAGCTGTTGACCCTCTTAGTGGCCATACAAGGATTCCAACACGGTAACATACATACATACATACATACATACATACATACAGACATTTTTTCATTAGTAATCACAAGTACACGTGATTTCATAAGTGCAGAATAACTCGCAAGGAAAATGAAAAAGGAATATCAAGCAGAAGAAGTCTTGAGAAATGTAGACGAAAGCTTGGTATTTATTCCTTTTTCATTTTCCTTGCGAGTTATTCTACACATACATACATACATACATACTGTACATACATACATACACCCGTGGCCTATGAGAATCCATGGAGAATGTGGTAACTCTTACTGCTGAGCCAAGATGGGTGTGTAGAGGGGAGGACCATAAAAAAAAAAAAAAAAATGAAGAAAGGAAGATAAAAGAAAGGATTGGAAGAAAAAAGTAGAAGAAGGGGAGGAGGAGGAGGAGAAGTAGAAGAAGAAGAAAGAAAGAAAAAAGAAAAAGAAGGCACAGAAGAAGAAAGAAAGAAAGATTGTAAGAAGAGAGAAAGAAAGATTGGAAGAAGAAAAAGAAGAAAAAAAAGAAGAAGAATAAAGAAAGAAAGAAGAGAAGAAGAAGAAGAGGAAGAGGAAGAAGAAGAAAGAAGAAAGAGAGAAAAACAAAAACTCGTTCACCATTCACCCTGCGACTAGACTTGAGGCGGTTCCAGCTGGGCTCCAGGACCCTTTCCAGTGTTCCAAGGAGACTCGTGACTACAGAACAGAAAGGGTGAATGAAGCCAGTTACGAAACATTTTTTTTTTTTTTTTTTTTTTTTATTCTATTTTTTTTTTTTTTTTTTTTTTTTGTGAGATTCTCTTGTTGGTGAATTATAAGATCACTGATTCCACCAAACTATATATACTACGAAACAGATCCCTTATTAGTACTATTGAGGGGGCGTCTGTTTCCTGCATGGCATAGTTAGGAGGAATCAGTTGCCTTCTAATTCACTCACATTAGAATCTCTCCTTAATTAAGGGACCCAGTGGTGTAGTCAGAAAATTGGAGGTTAGTGAGTCCTTCTAACATTGCCACGAAACACACACACACACCTATATTAAAGGAGCTTGTTTCGTGGCATAGTTAGGAGGAATTAGAAGCCACCAAGTCTCATACACGATCACAGGGTCCTTAATTAAGGAGATTGTACAGTTCTGTAAATTTGAACCGACTGATTCCTTTAAACTATATATTTCAAGAAACAGGCAACCTTTATTTTAATTCATTTGTTTTCCTGCTGAGTGTAGTTAAATTCGGAGGTATGGGTAGTCTTCAATGTATAGTCGACAGCAAATGTCCTGTCGCTACATCTGCCAAGTCATGAAGTAAGTATGGAAATATAAGCTTCACGGACTCGTAAACCAAAAAAAAAATAAAAATAAAAGGAGTATATTAATATACCCCCTGGATATTGTATTTCTGTATAGTGAATGTGTTTACCTTTATGTTATCTTTTAAGAAGTGATGAGTGAGGTGACACATCTTTTGCCTCCGACTGTATTTCTGTATACGGTGGCTGTGGAGTACACATGGTAACGCTGGACACGTTCGGTTTTCATCTGATACAGTACAGACCTGTACACATGTAAGTAATGATACATCTAGTTCTGTATTCATACATTGATACATTAACAGTACATAATTCTGTAAAGTGTTGCTTACATCTCATTGTCCATGATGCATATTGGTATATTGATATATTGGTATATTGATATTTATGAGACAAATTATAAGGCATTACAATGGGAGATTGGTCTCATTCATAAGTGTAACTCGAGTGTTGTTACTCTGCCACATCTGTGCCAGACACTAAACTAGGGATAAAGAAATACCTTCACCTCATCCTCTGCCCATTGATCTCGTGATGAAAACTTATGGGACTAAGTGATCTCCCTCCGAGGAAAGTACAGTAAAACTGGACATTATTCATAGCCCAACATACACAACCACACCTTCGGACCAGACATATGGGATGGCAATGTAGTGAAAGCAACACCTCTACAACATTGCCGGAAACAACACCACTATACCTTCCCCTCATCCTATACCCATTGTTCTCTTGATAAATAGGCCTGTGGTGCTGTGTGTTGGCATATTGGAAGCTATTCACCCTCCCTTCCTTGCCATAAAAAAGACCTTTGTTCTGAGGTATTCTGTTTCTTGTCACGGTTTGAAAGGCTCGGTGTTCTCTAATTCACCTCGTTAATGTGAGATTCTTTTGTTGGTGAATTGCAACGTCTCTGATTCTACTATAAGATCGCTATGGCATACATCAGAATAAAAAGAAGATAACGCTACTAAAGTTTATTAAATATGCAATAATGTTTACAACAGAGTCATAGTGAGGCGGAAGGAATTACTCGAAGACGACTCCTTTAGCTTTCTGTTCCTCAGCGAAACGGATCTGTTCAATGGCGTGGGCGGGGAGAGGGTGTGGTGTGGGCAGCAGTGGGGACTGTGGCTGGTAACCAAATTCATCAGCAACGTACCTCACCTCCTCTAAGATACCTTCAGGGGAGATTTGTCTGTGGAGGAAATGTTGACAGGTGAGACAGATGTCATGTGGTGCAACAGATGTAACACAGTGAGTCTGGTGTGACACAGTGAGTCTGGTGTGACAGTGTGAATCTGGTGTGACACAGTGAATCTGGTGTGACAGTGTGAGTTTGGTGTGACAGTGTGAGTTTGGTGTGACAGTGTGTGTCTGGTGTAACACAGGGAGACAGATGTAACACACCAACATGTGGGTTTGTTGTAGGACGAGTGTAAACCACAACACTTACCTGTATGAACCCTGTATGTTGGCCTGGCCCAGTGACCCAGGGGTGCCGGAAGCCTCCATAAAGATACCGTTGTCTGCCTCCATCACGTAGTTAAAGATGCCGCTGCCGTCATTATGGCGTTCGTCGCGGAGAACCTGGACGATTGGTTGGAAGTCCTGGGGGGCGGCGGCGGCCAGGGTGGCCAGACAGGCGAGTAACACCTGTAGTGGAGGAAGCACGTCATTCACACAGTCACAATCAACACTATATATTTACAGCACCTCAATCTTGTATTAAACATCTTAGTTGAGCTCTAGTTCAAGTCCAAAGAATTATTATTTCCTTAACCTGGTGTTATCATTACAAGATTATAATAACCCTATATTGTTACTGGTGGCAGGACACTCACAAACTTCATATTCGATGAGGATGGAAGAGTCGGAGACAATGAGTGACTACTGTAGGGCTGCCCTTATATAGCTGCCCTCCCCTTACCTATCCAGCGGTAGTTGATCCGGTTGAGCAGGGCTGGATGGTCTGGTCAAGGGCTGGAGGGGAAAGTGGATTGTCTTTTCACCTGTCACCAATAAAAGTCCTACTTTGTGTCATTAATCCTAACTATTGATGATTAATTGGATTTTTATTGATTTTTTCATAGGTGGTACAAAATAAAGTTATAATATCATATAACGATGGATTAAATTGTGTGTCATCAAATAAAGCAATGATTCTGCACATTGTGTTACGTTATGGTAAGCTACATGAGGTGTGACATTTATTATTGTCCAACTTTCAGTCCCAAAAGTAATCAGGTATTTACAATGTTTCTTGCAAATAGCTTGTTATATCTTTCCAGCAGTGTGTCTATAGGCTGTTGGTGGTGACTGTCCCTTGTTTATTACACCTTTCTCTCTTGATCTTATCATTACTGGAGCCCAAATCTACTCAGTCTCTCCCTCCTACATGGAATATATATATATATATATATATATATATATATATATATATATATATATATATATATATATATATATATATAAATATATATATATATATATATATATATATATATATATATATATATATATATATATATATATATATATATATATATATATATATGCAGAATAATACAAGATCAGACAAATCTAGTTATTACAGGCTCGTATAAGGTAAAATATTTTCAAGAATCAATAAATCTTCGTGTCTTTATTATCTCATTTACCTCTGCTTGGCTTCATCTGACTCAGAAAAAGTACGCCCATGTAAATTGATATGGACAGATTTTCTCTTCGGTCTCCAAAAATATTCTGTTATTATGGAAATAAAAACTCAGTAACATTCAGTTGGTAGGATGGGACTACCTGTGTTGGTGTAATTGTAGCGATCCTTCCCAGTACCAAGGTGACCAACGTTCGAAGTTTTTCACTGCACACGGAACAGGTGGTAAATATCAAAGTCCTTCAGTAATCTCACTACAGGCGACTTGATCTATATGGTCAAGTTCGGATTGTACAAATTTTCACCACCAATAGATAGATGGAGGCAGACTACTTCAGAATACTCTAGTTGATTTCAAGAGAGAGAGAGAGAGAGAGAGAGAGAGAGAGAGAGAGAGTTGCATGCAAAACAGGCAGTATTAGCGATGACTGGAGTAGTGGGCGAGGCAGAGAAGGGAAAAGTTTACTGTGAATATTTACTTTCATCTCAATTGACCACACGTCAGTATGGAGGTCACTTTTAGGAGAAGGAACGTGAGGGATGACAAACCTTCCCGTTTTTTATTTTGCATTCATATGTTAGCAATCCTAAAATAATTGGCTTGAAAACTCCATAGCAATATTTGAGTGACGGTGGATATCCTTGTGTCCGAGTGGTGTTGCTGTAGTGATTTGAAACACAGTGACGGAACTTTCTTGTCCTAGCAACATCACAGGAGACAAAGCTGAGACTCGACACACACTGGCTGAGAGTTGTGTTATTATGCTTGAGAATCCATGTCCATATACCACACATGTGCTGACGCATCCTTGAGCTCCTGAAACTCTTCACATCTCCTGCCCTGGAATGACAAAGATACTGTATATGGGAATTCCATCTCTTTTCTTACACACTGGTAAGTATTTCGTCCGTTTTCCGTCCACCATCCTCCTACTTAAAGTGAAATTTGCCTCGCATAGATTCATCATTGTCATCTACATCTCTTAAAACTGATTGGAGGACGTAGGAAGCACTAGATTGGCCACAGGACGGAGGAAAATAGGTGCGTGTGATACCTGTTACACTTCTGCTTGCCTTTGAACTATTAAGACACTGATAAAAAAAAGAGTCTTTTATAGACAAAAAGATGAATGTGTTGCAGACTGAAAGAGCAAAATAGAAGAAAACACACACACACGCACACACACACACAGACACACAGAGTGAGAGTGAGTGAGTGAGTGAATGAGTGAGAGAGGGGAGCCGGGAAGGGAGGAAGAGAAGACTGGATGGGCAAGAGGGATTAACATAAAAAATATATAGTAGGTCAGAGAAGGAGAGAGGGAACGTTATGCAGTTTGATGATGAAAGGAAGGGTAAGTAAGGAGTGAACTCAGTCTTGTTTGGAGTCAGAACACTTTATCAGGGGGTCGGAAAATAATTGTGTTGTGGTCGAACTGAAAGGCTGCTGCTGATTTCTCCAAACTGTGCTAGGAGACAGATCACCAGTGTTTCGCTAGTTGGAGACCGTGGAGCTTCAAGATGTAGGTGGTGGCTTGCTTCTATCCTGCCCCACTAGATGACGACACCTTATAAATACACGTCACTATCTGAATGTGACAGTACAGTATACATGCATGTACAGTCACGAGCACTAATAAGTATTCAGGTGTGCTTCGAATTCCTACCAAGAGACAGTAAATAAATGCACAATAAGATCTCCATTGGAATTATTTCGTTGGTGAATTTGGCCTGTTCAAAGCTTCAACCAGAGCTGTATACTTATTAGTGCTCGTGACTGTACCTCCTCAACACGATGACATAGTAACACGAGGCAACTGTGTCTAACGTCGGGCCACATAATTTATTGCCTAGAAATCCCCTGACCTCATAGGAATTATGGTTTCGTACGCTGCTGTCTCTTATCTCATCCTCGTCAACAACATTCCGCCACAATGACAACATGAGGGGCAGTAAAAGGTGGATGTGGAAAGGGTGATAGGTTTGATCTTCTCTCAATTATTACATGGCTGGTGAAGGTCGCATATCACCAAATACCTTCACCACACAAGCTTCAGTATAGGTACCAAAACATTCCTCACCACTCGACAGACACCTTTACCACACAAGCACCACATAAATTTAATACTTCTAACAATAAATCTAAGCATGTTGGTCCTCACATATCTATCTGAATGAATGACTTACTGGACACACTGTATTTCTGCAGCCTATACAAACATGTGGTGCCCTGACAACCCCTCATTATCAGTGATATTAAGGGTCGGGGGGCACCTTCACCCTTTTTTGTACCCTGGTCATCAATCATTCTCAGCCTGGCCTTGAGCTCTATATCTGATCTAGTGTTAATGACGAGAAAGGAATGAATGTTCGTCAAAATGTTTCTTATAAATCACCTCCTTTATGAACAATTAATATTGACATGGTATAAATAAAAGCTTGTGTCCCTGTAGAGATTGTAGGTTGCTAAAATAATGGAAACCTCGGAGCTTCAGTATAATAATCCATTTCATGTAAATTTAACTTTATTTCACATTAAGCACCTATCGATGATCTGCTACAGAATCTTTCCTGTCCCTATTGAAACATTGATAAGCTAAACAATTTGAAGTTTTTTGCCAACCATTGAACCGTCTGGGTCAGTTTCCAGGATGAATGTGTAATGTCAAACGAAAGGCTCAGCAGGTTTATGTTACGCCCATATCTTGGTCATTTGCCAATCCGACGTCATCCGTACCATTAGCCCACTATGCACTTTGACATATACCCTTCCCATACTGCCCTTCACTGCCTGGTCACTCACCCCCATTCCTTCACCCTCACCGCTAACTGTCTGTAGCATACATACCCCATCACTACTTGTCCACATTCTCCCACTCACATTCTGCCCAGTCGTCTGCCTCACCTCTACCCAAACCGTTTCCAGTTTCACTCACTCAGTATCTTAATTCATTCACACTTCCATACTCTATCTCATTTCCTAACATACCCATGCATAATATAATCACCAAAATTAATGACCTCATACACTCGATCCACTCCATCTCCCTATCTCTCTCCTTCGTTCCATTCTCTCCTACTAGCTACAGTATACACCCTCCTTTGTCCCATGCCTTCTCGCCTATCCTACTTACTATCCTACATTTTATATTTCCTCTCCTATACCAACCCAGCCAACCTCAGACGTACTGTACACACACTTGCTTTGCCCCTCCCTCTCTCTCTCTCCCTTTATGTCGGACTGTAGCCTACTTACCTATAACTCACACGCCGCCTGACTCCCCCTCCATCCCAACCCCACCCACTTCCTTGCATAATCCCTCCTGCACCATCACTTTACCCCACTCAACCCTTCATTCCAACCCAACCTATACTTTCCAACATCACCCCATATTCACTGTCACTCAACTTCACTCTTCCTCCCATCCCAATGCAACTCACTTCTCAACATCACACAGCTGAATCTCAACCCTTAAGGGACCCTGTGATATAGTCAGAAATTGGAGGTAAACGTGTCCTTCAAATATTGCCACGAAACGCACACACCTATATGGAAGGAGCTTGTTTCGTGGCATAGTCAGGAAGAATCAGAAGCCTCCAATTCCCAAACACGATCACAGGGTTATTAATTAAACGACCCAAACTCCCCACCCTATAAACACTTCCTAATCTAGTTCCCAACATCACCCTACCTTCACCCTCACCCCACTGCCCCTTCCCACTATGGCTGGTTGACCCTCCATACAACTTTCACTCATATTCCCTGTGAAATGATCCACTTGGCTGCTCGCTCCCCCCCCCCACCCACCCACCCATCCTCCAGTCTGTTTCGTCGCACGGTTGAGGGTTACAGGAGTTTTCAGTTTCCATAACATCATTTTTTCTTTTTCAAACTATTCTGTCATTTGATATGCATTCCTTGACCTATAAATATAGTGTCTCTCTAACTTGTTACCGTGTCCCGTTAGAGTCTAATATATAGGACCCGGTAACAAGTACAAAAGATACCCCCTTAACTTACAGTAGTTAAGCACAGATAGTATAAGAAAGGTTGAAACTAATTGATACACATAATGGTTTTAGTGCTCAATAAAACAGCAGAACCCTAGTGGCATAAGAAAAGAAATGGAAAGAGAGAGTGGGAAGAGGAACCTGTCCCGGAAAAATTAAAGTACTTGACATTAGGCTCATATTCGCTGGTGGAGAAGGGTGGTGTAGGCAAGGGAGGGGACAGTCGACGCTTGCCAATCAGAGACACACACCCTGATGAGGACACTTGTAATGCGATCTTGGTGTCCGGCTTTCCCTCGAGGAACACTTTCTTTATCATTATCTAATGCTGTCTACATATTAGTTTTTTGTCCTGTTCCACTGATTGTTTTAGAATGGTGTGTCTTCTGAACTCCAGCAGAAGAAACTGTAGGAGGAGAAGGGTGGGGCATTGCACAGACCATAATATACTGTACATAATTCTAAAATATACAGGCATTGGTGTCATAATTCAGACCACCGTGACTAAGAATATAGAATATGTAATGCAAAACAGTGAATCCAGTCTTATATACAGCTGAATATTTTAAGAAGCATTAGCAATGAGTAATACATTGGACTTCATTTCACTCTACTCTATCTATATTACAGGATATCATCAAGAATATGAAGTTACCCTTTTCATAAATATCCTTGCAACTTTCACTCTGCAAACACTATCATGAAATTTTGTTTACAGTTTTCACTCTGCAAATCCTATCATAATACTTTCCTTACAACTTTCACTCTGCAAATCCTATCATAATACTTTCCTTGCAACTTTCACACTGCAAATCCTATCATAATACTTTCCTTGCAACTTTCACTCTGCAAACACTATCATGAAATTTTCTTTACAGCTTTCACTCTGCAAATCCTATCATAATACTTTCCTTGCAAATTTCACTTCACAAATACTATCATAAAACTATCTGAGTGCTGATCCAACCATTATTCATACAACACAATAGTCGTGCCTGAAAAGTGAACTGCTGACTACTTTACTTGGGAAGAGTTCAAAATTCTTACTAGTCATGAACTGCACACAACTGTTCACAGGATGGAGGTTGGAGTGGAGTAAGAAAATATTACATCATCTATATATATCTCTCTGTTTGTTTAGCTATCTATTTACTTTCCTATTCATCATCTATCTATTTATCTACCTGGCAATCTATCCATTTATGCTTCTCTCTGTCTACTTTCCTTTTTATCTATCTATCTATCTATCCATCTATCTCTCTATCTATCTGTATTCATCTAATTATCTTTTATAAGGGAGACAATGTTACCCTACATAAGTATCTGACATTAATAATCTGATCACTACCCTAAATGATCACCACAAACACAAATCCTACAAAAAAAATCAACAAACACCGGATGTGCTTATGGATCTTCGTATGAATGTAATTGTGGGTATGCATTTACGTGTGAGTGTATTCCATGTGTCTACCTCTATTTGCACATCAGTATTTGTCTCAGTTTCTGTGTGTGAGTGTGGGTACGTACAGAATGTGTGTATATGCATTTGTATTGTATCTGTGTACTGTATAATTATGTGTAGCCTAATAAGTGGGATATACTTTCATTTATTTCTGATTCATACATGATATTTTCCAAAGCTACTGTAGATATTTTAGTAGCCATTATTGTCAATATTGGAGATAATGATGGTAAGACAGTATAGGTTGATGGATAATAATCACTGGGTACTGAAATGGCTTGAGTAATTTCCACATGGTCTGCACTCCGATTATTTATTTATTTATTTATGTTTGTAGAAATGAAACAAGCGTATAGTAATGCCCAGTACGTGATGAAGAAGGGTAATGGCATCAGTAGATCACTATTTACTTTAGCAATTATTATTATTTTATTTATTTTTTATTTTTTTATTTTTAAGTTCTGTGGGGGTGGAAAGAATGGTTTTATCTTTTCGTGCAGCCAATTAAGTAAAACTCTATAATATAACAATCTCGTATAAATAGATTCTGTATTTTGTTGCACTGAAATTATTCCTCTATGTATGATGGTTTGTTGTAACGGGAGAGTCTAAAGTTACACACTGCATTGAAATCCTTTAGCAAACTGGTTCTTTCATAGACGTTACCTTGTATTAATCATGTCACCCCTACCTCCCCTCCACCTCACCTCACCTTAAAGCCTCTCCCTTCCCCTGCCTCCTTCCCTTTTACACCATTCCATTCTCTTTTCTTCGCCACCCAATCCCCCCGACCCTTCCCTTCGCCCTTGATACCATTCGCTTCCCTTTTCCCAACCCGTAAATAGCTCTGAGATAGAACAGGGCAGGGTAGGAGAGGGAGGGGCTGAGTCTAGAAGAGTATAGGGCAGGGCAGGGAAGGGAGAATGTGTATATAAGGGCAGCGTTCTGGTAGGCAGGCAGTATCCTCGACTCCTCCACTCTCAACAAACATGCAACTGGTGAGCACTCGTAGCCTCTAATTCCTAATTTTCCACCTTCCCCTAGGCCCTAACCATTATTCACCTCTTCTCATTTCTTCACCCGTCTCCCTAACTATTTCCCTTGCATTCTTCCCCTGTTATTTGGATCCTTCAGCCTTCCCACCATGACCTCCCCCGGCATCACTTTACTCATTGTCTCTCACTTACCATCACCTCCTGCTGCCCGGTATTCTCATATCTAATGTCTTTGATATAGTTGTTGCTTATCTAGTACTTACTATTTGAAGGTATATTTCAAAATTGTTTTAGTTTAGTTACAATGTTCACGGCCAAAGTTTTCATCATTATTCATCAAGAGAATGAGCGTACATATACAGGGTGATTCAGAAATGCGTGCCGAAAATCCGCAGGTGTATTCCTGGCACATAATTGAATGTAAATTAGTCAATAACGATTTTGGAAATTCTCAATAGTTTATAAGTTATAGTGCCTTCAAGGTTTGAAGAGTGTGTTTAAATCTAGGGATTGTACCATAATCTTTCAGACATTTTGCTGTGACTGTACACTCTAAAGCTTTTGTCATATTCTTTAGTAACTTTTACTGTGTTTCCAATGCCTTCATGGGAGTTAAGTAATTTCACACGTGTCTGAAAGATTATGGTACAATCCCTAGATTTAAACACACTCTTCAAACCTTGAAGGCACTATAACTTATAAACTATTGAGAATTCCCAAAATCGTTATTGACTAATTTACATTCAATTATGTGCCAGGAATACACCTGCGGATTTTCGGCACGCATTTCTGAATCACCCTGTATATTGTGACAATAGACTGTATTTGTCACATCGCCAATCTCCCTAACAGAGCACTGTAGTTATTTCTCCTGCCTCTTTTAGATTCTCCTCGCTTGCCTGGCCGTCGTGGCCTCCGCCGCCCCACAGTTGGCCCCTTTGCCAGTGGCCATACTGCGTGACGACCGACAGGATAACGGCGACGGCAACTTCCAATATACCTTCGAGTCCGAGAACGGCATCTCTGTGTCAGCTTCTGGTTCTCCGGGTTCACAGGGCCAGGCCAACATTCAGGGATCCTACCTGTGAGTGACAGACTGACCAATTAATGGTTTCGCTATCAAACGCAGAATATATGTGTATAAAGTCATTAATTAAATCTCAACTGCATATCTGATGGTGGACTCAGATATAAATATTTTTTCTTTGAAACAGATACATTTTTGCCAAACCATGAACATCAGAGTTCATTGTTAGATAAATCAACACTGTACCTCCCCATTAATATGTTTGTTAAAGTGTTAAGAGTCACACCATCTCCTCTTCCCTTCTCTTAGATACCCATTGGAAGACGGTACCTTCGCTGAGGTCCGCTACGTGGCTGACGAGTTCGGCTTCCGTCCCGAGTCCCCTCTCCTGCCCACCACACCACCCGTCCCCGCCCACGTCCCTGAACTTCTCCGTATCGCCGAGGAACAACGGGCCGCCGGGATCACCTTCGAATAGAACAACGACCCGTCATGACACCCAGACACTTGTTATACGTTAAGGGCCCTGTGATGTAGTCAGAAAATTTTGGAGTTTTATAAGTCCTTCAAATATTGCCACGAAACACCACCTATATGGAAGGAGCGTGTTCCGTGGCATAGTCAGGAGGAATCAAAAGCCTTCAATTCCCATACACGATCATAGGGTCCTTAAGGGGGTGGTATAGTTTTGGTACATTAGAGCACCTTCATTCCTCCCTCCAAAGTATACCAGGAAACAGGTCCAGATAAACAAATATAACGGTGGCCTGTTGTTGTTTGGCATAGTTTGGAGGAATCAGCTGCTCCAGATTGACCAACAAACACTGTACTAACTCCTTAATTACTCGTAAGCTCTCCTGGCTGTGCTGCTCGGCCCAAACCACCAAGGTGTTGTACTGACCACGGGCTGGTTCTATATTGCACTTGGTATTTTTGTGAATTAAATTATTGTTATGATTAATTTTTGTCTCATTCCAACCTTCACCAAGCCGTATGTTTATTAAAGGCCTCCATAGACTATCATTCATGCCTGCGCAAACTAGATGACTGTGAAATCATTTAAATTTGCCACACACTAGCAAGAAGACTAAGCAGTCACCACACATTATCATGCATCACTGTACAAGAGTGTAATTGACGAAAAGCTTGTTGGATATAGTTCAGTCATTTGCGCAAACTATCAATCACACCCACACACCACGGTTATGCCTGCACAACCACCCAGTTTGCGCAGGTATGATTGATAGTCTATGGGGCCTTAAATTAAAGCGTTCATCGCGAGTTTTCAGTTACTTCCTGAAACAATAATTATATATGATGCTGAGTGAAAGTGATTCAATGTAGGTTTTCCCCGCTGATTTAATTAAGGGGGTTGTATCCTTTTGGTATATTGGAGTTCCTTGATTCCTCTAAGGTATGCCAGGAAATAGGACCAGATGAACAAAAATAATGGTGTCCTGTTGCCTGTAATCTTTATAATCTTTATAAATTATTGGAGTTTCATCAAGTCAGTTCTGAAACAAGGATTCATAGGACAGAAAAGGAATCGGGAATCGGGATGCTCGGGAAGCCAGACATTACAGGGGTACACAAGTGTCAGTAACTCAGTGTGTTCATATTCACATTCGCCCTCAGTGAGTCGGAGTCAGTTCACCAGAGACAGAGTGGCCAGGCCGTCATCACTCGCTAAGTCGCTAGTGGCATTACATCTGACAACATTGACAGTGAGGGAAGGTTACGCCTGGACGTTGATCAGTATATTTTCTAGTTTGAGTGCAATACAGCTATACACAAAACATAGTCCAAAAACTCCTATAATATTGTGATTAGCCTCTTAGAAATTTAAATGTTTGTCTCGATAATACCCAACATTATGAAACGGAGCCTGGATTGATAAAACTTCACTACAGCTGCAAGTCAATAATAAATGTCCTAAAACGTGGATTCGCTTCAATCCTGGATCCGTCCAAACTCTCCCCACACTCTCACATGCAGTAACCCTCCACATCTTCGTCATACTGAAAAGGATAATCTAAGCTACTCAGTGTGTTTAAGGGCATGATCCTCTTTCCTGAAGAAGCAATGGTGAAACCTTATCAATAAAGGGTCAACCTCAGATGGTGTTTTCATCTGTTTATAGTTATTGTGGCGAGACGTGACATTCCACTGACGGACCTACAATATTTACCAACACAGTGTTTCAATTGGTTCAGTATGAGGGAGATGAGAGTGATGAAGTGGTTTGTTATACTCCCAATGTTGTGGTAAGTGGAAACGCTTGTTCTTTCCTCATACATCAAAAAGAGCATCGTCATAAGTGATAAGGGAAATGTAAACTTTCTATAACTCAAACGTGGAAAATAATCATAACTTAGGTTTCGTTGTTCGAAATATTTTAATCATTCTACTGCATTGACACATTATAACTAAAGTATGGTACAGTTATCTGCAGTTTCTCCTTTGCTTTGTACTATACTAAACGTTAATTTTTGTGTTGGGTATTGGAAGCTAAGGCGGCTGTAAACACTTGACACAATAATTATCATATGTGATGCTGTACAATAATATTATATTTATAAACTACTAAACGGAATATAGTACAAATGAGACAACTTAATTCTTTGTTACTACCACCACCTACTGTTATTCATTCATTACTAGAGTTGTAAAGTGTTGCCATTGTTTGTACAGATGCAATGTTACCCCCGCCTGTTTCCTCTCCGCCATGTCCTTCTAACTCTGTCCATTGTGTGGTGACAGGGGAGTGTGTGTAGGGAGGTGGGAGCCAAAACACAAACCCTGGCAGCTGTACCAAGGGTCTGAGGACAACTGTAAGTGTGTGCCCTTCACCATTAACTGCACCACAGTGGTCGTCACCATCAATGTCATCACACAACACAATCAAGTACGTAACTTGGCCCATAATATTATAATTTAGTAAATAACACAAAAGCTAGCGGTTTGAGAATTTCTCATCACCTGATTAATATGTAAATAATTGGTAAATATCTTTTATAATGTGAAATATTGTAATATATCAATTTTTAGTAACATAATAATGATAAAATTTATATGAGTGGTAATGAATTGTGAATTTCCTCCTGAGCCCCATGCTCTTATAATAATGTGCTGTACTGTACATATTGTTGATGTGTACAGGCACTGGTGTGTGTGAAGGGAACACGGCTGTGTTGTGAAGACCACTGGAACAATACTCTCCGTATGAATACACATAAAAACCTCCTCGCTCATGACTTGGCTTCAAACCAAATTTGGTCCTCAAACTACAAGAGGTCATCGATTCCAGAAAAGTTGACTTATAGCAAGTCACTGATTGCTCTTCACTCCATCCTTGTAGTGGTTCCGTCGTCACAACTTGATCAACTTCAACATCAACTGAATGGACCAGGTCAGCCGACAAACTTTCAACTTTCGTTTACAGAATTTGATAAGCACAGCCATTTGTGATATCAAGTAGCTTTGAACTAAAGCCTTAGTTATTAAATATGAAAACAAGTAGAGAGAAAATTTATTTCCTCCCCAGGTTGTGAAAGTTTCCAAGGAGTGGCACCCATTATACCCCTCAATACATCAGCCAAGATACATGATTATTAAAAATAGTCTAATAATCTGATTACTTGTCAGCCACGAGGCCTATCTTTGATAAAAATTTCGTCATCATCCAAACAAAACTTTTGCGTAATCTTGCTAACAGACAGATTAACTGAACCAGAATCCTAACCTCTTGGCGGATATAAAAATTCAATTTGTTGTTAAAACAGGACAATTATAAAGAATTCCAATGACTTAAACGAACTTGATTATATAAATTCGTAGTATAAAAATAGAGGTTCAAGTGATACAAATATAAAATGACAGTATATAATGTTCTCTTAAGGTAAGCAGATGAAGTCTGGAGAGGTGGATATGATTAAGGTGAATGAGAGTTCGCTTGAATCATTATTACATCATGAGGAGGGTGGTGGTGGTGGTGGTGAGAGTACCAGGATGGACAAACATTCACTGATGGAACTCGAGGATTCAGGTAAGAAATGCTATAATAACTTTCAGTGATGACTTGGATATGTTCTTCGACTTGCCAAAATATCTATCATCTGTGCCAAGTGCAATGACCTTTTTAAGTATACTTCCCTTCTATTCATTCTGACACAAAGGGCGTTTGTCTTGGAGACCCTTTAGGATAATTATATATGGCACAGAAAAGCACCGTTGTTCAAGCAAGAGTTGTTCCCCTCCCCCTCTTTGTCTGCACAACTTGGATTTACTAAAAAAAAAAAAAAAAAAAAAAAAAAATGGGGTACATTTTATTCACTTATTTTTCCAGACATCCTGCAATCTGCTACCACTACAAATGAATGGAACCTGAGTGGTGACATGGAACAACAGGAGACAGACCTGAGTGATGACAAGGAACAACAACAGCAGGAAACAGACATGAATGGTGACGAGAGAAAACAGGAGACAGACCCAAGTGGTGATGAGAAGCAAAAACAGGAGGCAGACCTAATTGGTGACGAGAAACAACAGAAAACAGACCGAAGTGGTGACAAACAACAGGAGACAGACGACGACGACACAATTGCTACACCTACACCAACATATACGACTGAGAGCCACAACAACACAACAACTCAGCCTCTCACCTCGAATCAAAACTTTAATGAAGATCATGAGTTCGACTTGGACCTGTTCCGGAAGACAACAAATTTCGCTTCCTCTCCCGCAGTAGAAAACCCACACCCCATGGATTACTCAGCTGATGCCGACCAACAAATGCCTTCCACAGATTCGATGACCTCAGAGGATCAAAAGACAGCCTTCTATCACCCCAGAAATATTCGAATACAGTCTGAACATAGAAATCAAGGTGACCAACAATTACCTCCTGACACGGAAGAAACCATTTATTTTCGCCCAAAGAAGCTTCAAATATCAACTAAACAAAATGAAGAACATGCGGCCGATATAAGAGGTTCACAAGATACTATACCATCGACACATGATTCTCCAAGTGAGGGACATGATACTACAAGCCAGATGAAGCGAATTGAAGCATTACAGGCGAATGAGGAGACGGAGGGACTTTCTTCAACCAAAGATATGGTTGTAGCACCTCCTTCTACCAGCGAGACGGCCACACCACCACCTTTGAGCAGTGAAATGGCTACACCTCCTCCTTCGACCAGTGAAAAGGTTGTACCACCTCCTTCAACTAGTGAGATGGTTGCAACACTTCATTCGACCAGTGAAATGGCTACAACACCTCCTTCGACTAGTGATACGGCTACACCTCCTCCTTCGACCAGTGAGATGACTACACCACCTCCCTCGGCTAGTGAGAAAGTTGCATCGCCTCCCCCGGTTAAAGAGACGGATGCCACAATACCAGGTGATCTCGTGAGAGACAAACCTGTCTTAATCCTGGATCTACTCTCAGGGCAAGTATCTTCTCAGACAACAACTCCCATGCCCACCTCAACTCCTACATTAGATGATATGGCACATGTTACTGGTAGGTCAGGGCCACCACCAGAAGCTGCCACTACATTCACAATGTCGCCAACACCAGCAGTTTCCATTACCTCCATACTGATACCTCCAGCTGCCACCAACACCACCACAACACCACCAACAAACCCTGCCTCCAACACCACAGTGCCAACGTCTGCAACTAACACTACACTGCCAACATCAACTGCTGCAACAAACGCTACACTGCCACCACTAACAAGCCCTGCATCCAACACTACATTGCCAACATCAACGTCTGCAAGCAACATTACGAGTACACTGCCAAAATCAACAGCTCCAACAAACACCACACTGCCACCATCAACAAGCCCTGCATCCAACACTACATTGCCAACCAACACTGCACTGCCAACATCAACGAAAGCAAATAACACTACAGTGCCAACATCAACGACAGAAACTATCACTGCAATGTCAACATCAGCGGCTGCTACCAACACTACAGTGCCAACATCAACGGCTGCTACCAACATAACATTGCCACCAACTACTGCTGCATCCAACACTACAGTGTTACCAACAACCGTTGCAACTAACACCACAGAACCAACAACAACCGAAACTACAGGGCAACCATCAAAGTCTGCAACCAACACTACATTGCCACCACCAGCTGCCACAAAGAACACAATGCCACCACGAAGGTTCACCACTAGACCTGGGCAGCCACATGGAGCCTCAACCACTGAAAAGCCTGCACCACCATCTTCTTCCAATGAGGATAAAGGATTTTGGGCCTGGCTCTTCGGATACTAAGATATTCGAAGTCTAAAATGAGTTGTGCATGGTTTTCGTTTTTAGTTATATGTTAATTTTTTATACAGTAAGTGCTTGAATACATGAGACGTAAATTAAAATTTGACCTTCAGCTAGTTGGACTATATAAAGCTGTGCGTCTTGGAACTTGGAAGTGCCTTTTGTAATATAGCCTACAGTATTTTGAGAAGCTCTTGAAATTTCTGAATTCTTAAACCAAGCTTTAATATGGCCCAATTTGGTTTATCTGGAAAACAGAAAAACACTTCGTATGAACATTGTTGTTGGCTATTGCTTGGTTGTCTACTGAATTAACTTTTATGTCACCATGATCTGATAGGGCCTAATGGACAACTTCATTTCCACAATTAGTGCATTATGAGATTACATCTTCTGTATAGTAAAAAAAATTTAAACCTTTGGTGCAAACCTTTATGAATGGTAATTAAGTTATCCAAATGTTTTCTTTTAATAAATAGACTACAGACTCTGTGGTATAATTAGCTGTCATAATGTATCACAAAGCTTACATTATCATTACTCCAATGTCAAGTCAGTTATAATCACTCCTGCCATAAGCTGATTTATCACTAAACTAAGAATGGATATTGTCTCTGTCCCCTCACTTCCCCATATTATTATTATTATTATTATTATTATTATTATTTGAACTGTGCATCCATGTTTGATAATCAGCTTACATTGTACGCAAATGAAAGATATTTTAAGGAGGTGCCGTTGCAAAGTCTATAATTATTATTTCCACAATAATAGGTTGCAGGGAAATTTCTCTTTTTAGGGAATTTTGAAGTCCACACAGGGAAATTATGTAAATATCGTTCAAGAATAAACAGGGAAATTTCTACCAGACGAAATGTAAAAAAAAAAATTACCGTCAATGTTCAAGAGTAAACAGGGAATTATTGAGGTTAATTAAAAGGGAAATTCTGATGTTGAAGTTGAGGGAAAAAGGGAAATTCTGATGTTGAAGTTGAGGGAAAAAGGGAAATTCTGATGTTGAAGTTGAGGGAAAAAGGGAAATTCTAATGTTGAAGTTGAGGGAAAAAAAGGGAAATTCTGATGTTGTTCAAGTTGGGAAAATTTCATCAAGCAGACCCAGACCTGGCAACACTGGGTTCAAGCAGACCTGGCAACACTGCAACATGACAACAAGTCAACAATAACAACAACGCCTCCCCAGGAAAGTGACAGGAGTGAAGGAAAGAGACGACACACATTAGTAAATTTAAAATAATAGGTAACACACGATTGATTGATTGATTTTTATATTAGGCACCACAACAGCGAGGTCATATAGCGCCAGAAAAAGGAGCTAACACAAACGACATAGAAAAGATTATAATAATAATAATATAATGTAACAGTTAAACATACAAGTTGAAATTCAGGGTCGTATTCAAGAACATTGGTGTCGTATACGATGGTGTGGTACCGATACGATGGCTCCATAGACAAACAACAGAGCCGTAGTACCAGTATCACACCATCGTATGCAGCACGGATGTTCTTGCATACGGCCCATAGGACTGTTTGTTTATTTGGTATTTTATCTAGACTATTGCCGTTCTGTAGCAGTGTTGCCAGATCCGGCTAGGTCCCAGTAGTTTGCCCCTGTCATTTCCTGGTACTTTACCATGGTTATTTCCTGATAGTTTGCCAAGGTTTGGTCCTGGTAGTCTGCTGTGGTCTAGGTTAGGGTATTATTACAGAATAACTGGGTTTTTGGCTAGGATCGCGCAGTGTTACCACATCTGGCTAGGTCCCGGAAATTTGCCCCAGTCACTTTATGATAGTTTACACTGGTTATATCCCGGTAGTTTACCCAGGTTAGGTCCCGGTAGTTTGCCCAGGTTAGGTCCCGGTAGTCTGCTGTGGTCTAGGTTAGGTTAGGTCAGGTCAGGTAAGGTCAGACTAATTTCCAAATTATGTTTGTAAAATGGGGCATATCTCGAAAACGGGGCATCTCCGAGAGAAACACCATAGATGAAAAGTGTCTTAGAATGGTCCAAAATAGTGGGTAATGATACTAAAATATACAATAAGTGAACCCAGTTCTTCTGTAAATTTACCTAGGTTAGGTTAGGTAAGGTTAAGCTAATTTCAAAATGGGGCAAATGGGGCATTTCCGAAGAAAATGCCGTAGAAGAAAAGTGTCTTAAAACGGTATAAATTATGTTAGTGGGTAAAGTAGGTAAAAACTTCGTAATACTAACCGGCAATAGAGTAGATATTACCGGTTTCTTTTTATTTGACTTTGTTTATTTTTATTTGACTATGGTAAATTTACAGAAGTACTGGGTTCACTATACTGTATATTTTAGTATCATTACCCACTATTTTGGACCATTCTAAGACACTTTTCATCTATGGTGTTTCTCTCGGAGATATGCCCCGTTTTACAAACAATTTGGAAATTAGTCTAACCTAACCTAACCTAGACCACAGTGGACTACCGGAACCTAACCTGGCCAAACTACCGGGATATAACTGGTATAAACTATCGTAAAGTGACCGGGGCAAATTCCCGAGACCTAGCCGGATGTGATAACACTGCACGGCCCTAGCCAAAAACACAGTACTTCTGTAATAATACCGACTTTATTTATTTTTATTAATTTTGACTTTGTTTATTGTTTTCTATTTGACTATTTTATTTTACTTTATTTATTTCCTTCCTGCTTGCTGTCTCGCCTCTCTATCACCTTCTTCTAGTGCTATATGACATCGTTGTTGTGGCGCCTAATATCAACCAATCCTTCGATTTCCTTCATGCTTGCTTACCCTACTCCCTTGTCGTAACTTGCAGGATCTTCCAGGTCGCGACGTACTTGGTATCCCGGATTGCCCCATAAACAAATATAAGTTTCCTTTTATTAATAATGATACCGTCGCCTGTCCTCCAGGCAGAAACCTATATGTTAGCCTAGGGTACCTATTATACCTATTTTTTTATTTTTTTCCCTACTTACTTATTCAGTTCACCCTAACTAATAATTATTCTCTTGACAGAGGCTTTTTTTCTCCTAGTATTGTAACTACAGTACAAAGTTTATTGAGTAGTACTGTATTGGGACATTAATGTGAGATAGCCTATTCATAAATACTTTACTAATGAAAATACCGTACCTCATTTCTGTGTGATGAATACAAAGCAGGTCCCAAATGGTGGAGTTTCGCCTGCTATTTTATGTTAATGTTATTTCTGCAGGTTTAAAATGGGATTATATATCAATCTTTTGTAATAAGAGATGGAGGTAATGATTTATTGTCACCAGATGAATCATCCTGATCGAACCTAAAATACCCGGACTGTAGCTACCTTTGGGACTGCCCATGTGGAAGTATGGGAACCATGCAGTTTCCATACGATTAAGTAATATACTGTATCAATAGTTAGTGTATGAGATATCCTATCATATGGTGTGATCAAAATAGGGTTGGCCCCAAGTGGTTTTCTCATCAATATTTGCCAAGGTCTTTAATTCCCAGAATGGTTTTCGTAAATGAAATACAAAATTTTACTCTTTAAAAAGGTTGGAATATTATATGGAACATTTCTTTTTCAGTTTTGGCGAGGTTTGAAGGCGTGAAAAGTAGCAGAATATTGCAACATGCAGGTAAGTAATACTGAACTGCTGTATATTGATAATTTCCTGAACTACAAATATTAAGCCACTTTGGGGAACATTGGAAATACTATACAGTACAGTACCTTGTACCGTTAGGCTTGGTTGATGCAAATGTAGCATTTGTTCAGTTATTCAATCCCCTGATACATCATATTTAGGTAAATTGTAAAAAAGTGCATATTGCTTATGTCAGTGGAAATTGTTTTGTTGTCCATATCTGTAGTGATTGACAATACTGTAATTAAGGCCAGAGATATTTGAAGTCAAAGGAAGTTCCACCATTGCAGTGTTAGTAAATTACCAGTAAAATAATTTTCTATACAGTGTGCTCTAAGAGCATATTTAACTTAAATTAAACCTTATCAGTGTACTTTATAGAAAGAAATATTTTCCTATTGGGAGATAACTACTTGTGATCAAGAATTATTTCATAAAGGTAAAGGGTGTTCCTGAGGTCAATAATTGTTGATACAGTAATTTACTCTAAATTCATTTAAAATTCCTTCAGTAACTGCAGTATAGTTGAGTACCGGTACCGAGTTTAGCCTTTCTAATAGATCATTTTGTTTTCAGTTGAGAAACCTCTCGGACCCAGAGGATTACAACTAGGCCTACTGGTTTCTAATTTTCCCCCCCATCCTCAGTGGCATACGGTGCTTGATAACACTAGTTTACGCATGGTATAACAAATCAGTTTATATTTTAATATTGTATAAGATCTTCCTAGACCCTTTTGTCTACAATACTCTTTTTGGTTATCATCCCATTGCTTCATGGGGGGTATTGCCTGTGGTAATGTGGGCAATACTTTAAGGATTTGGGCACTCCCATGGATCCCAGTCTCTCCCTTTCAGTTAATTAACTGTCCCTCTTTTCCATCTATTTTCTATATGCTTGCTGTCCCACCTCTGTATCACCTTCTCTCATTCTACAAGATCTTCCATGCCTAGGGTGATCTTTCATCCTTAACCAATCATTTTGCTTCAGCTATCATTCGTAATAAGAAGTATTTATACTGAACATTCTTTCCATTACATCTTATATAACTGACTATGCTCTCAAGAGAGTGAGGTAGGAATGAGCAACTGATTAAGTGAATCCTGCATAGACTGTTAATTGTGTGGTGATTCTTTTCGCCAGCAGCCCAGTGACAGTGATTTGTGGGGTCCTGCATGTATGCTGTCTGATGTATCATCTGGCTTTGAGGACTCCTTCTCTCCAACCACAAATGAGAATAATAATAATGGTAAATCCCCTGCATTTGTACAGATATTTGTTTATCAAAAGTTACTCTAAGTAACTGAGCAGTCCATCGCTGCACTGGGAATTTTGAAACTATGAGACTCGGAATTTGAAAGGGTTTACAGTATTGCAAACAATACAGGTAAGGTGTTTGAGAGGAATGAAATCACCATCACTAAAGTGAGCAGAAGCAATGGTAGGGCCAGCATAAGTCGATAGTTACTTCCTCCCTGGAAATTCATATTGATACGTAGGTAACTGTAGATTAAAATTTAAATATTGGATAGTTTATGAATATAAATAATTTAGTAGTGTCACAGCTTTACAATACCAGAAGTTGTTTTCTTGATACAGTATGCAAAAAAAGTATGTACAGTTGCCTAAAAAAAATTGCAACCTAAATTGTTTTGACTTTCAGCCCAGAATTATATCCCACTCCAAGATTCTTCTCAGTACCTGGCTGGACTAGAGAGAAAGCTAGCAGTGGTACAGGGCCGTGCAAGCGGTCAGAGAAAAGCTGAAAGCCGTAGGCTGATTGATGCCCTGGTTGGAACACGGTCAGCTCATGTCAGCCAGTTAGTACAGAACTCAGAAGGAGTAAATGAAGAACTTGGTGAGGAACAAACACCAGTAAACTCCTTAGCTACAGTAGATCCTCAAGGTGAGTCTGTGCACACATGTTTCTGTGGGTTTTGGTATCATGGTGAATGAGTTGATTTTGGGTGAATAGCCATTTTCATATCGCGGCTTTTGTGTGAAAGAGGGATCTGAAGTTATAAGTATGCTACTGTAATTTGTATGAATGAAATACCTGGGATGTTTTTGCATTCGTAAGCCATTTCTCACAGGTAGGGTGGCTAGACCATTTAGAAAAAAGAGGGAAAGGAAGTGGGAAGAGACACAGGACATCTGAAAGAATAGATTTGAAAGTGATAGGCAGAATCAACTCAAGATGACCATTCTCAACCAGAGAATGCGTCTACTCACTCTTAGAAATCAGTCACTCTCCCATTCACTCGCACTTTTGCACCCTGTATAGCGGAAGGAAAATATGTACTATGTATGCTCCACAACAAAGTTGCTTCACCTATCCAAATTTTCCCCATACTGATGTGTGTGTCACTCTATAGTGATTCCTTCCATACACTACTTTGATTCATCTTGCATGCCTTTCGCCTTCCCAAATATCTAGTCCTCTACTACTCAAAACTGATTTAATGTCATCCTTCCATTTCCTCTTTGGCCTCCCTGTACTCCTTCCTTCCACCTCTGCTTTGTATACCTGTACAGTACCTTCTTCACTAATATATCTTTATTCATGCATTTAAAATGGCCATACCATTGAAGGATACTGTGCTCTGCCCTCTTACCTAGACTTCGTCTTTCCCAAAAACTCTCTCTCACTGTCTCGTTTCTATCATATCTATCTGTTTCATCTCTAGCATTTAGACCCCAGCATTCACTTCCATATAACAATGTTGGTACTACTATTCCTTCAAACAATCCTATTTTGATTCTCTCAACACTGATTTCTTTTTCCATTCACTCTTTAATTAAGGTCCTGCAAACTTTCACTCCCTCTCCTACACTGTGCCCCATCTCCATATCCTTGGGTACCATCAGATACCTGTATTATTTGATATCTTCATACTGTTCCTTGATAAAAGTATAGAAAAGTAGACAAGGATTTTTGTGCACTAACTTCTTTACTGTTAACATGTTTATTTTTCTTTCTTGTCTTTTCTTAACTTATTGCTGTTTTACAATTCTACAGATCCTTTCAAGTTTGAAAAATGTGTAATCTTCATGTACTGATAATTTATAAGCATCCATGGAGGTACAGTACTGTAATCACATATAGCAACTGTATATCAGTTTAAGAATACTTGCCATCTCATAACAACATATTGCAAAACAGTACACAAATCCCCTTGTTAGGAGTATGAACATTAGCCCCACAACTTAGTCTCTTGTTTGGGAGAGGGTTGGCTCCATGTGCAGTGGAATATAAATGTATTCTACCGGGCTAGGCCATAGCTGGAAATAAAACAAGTAATTTTGTGTGGCATCTTCTGTGACCAATCCTATGATGAAGTATTTCTAAGAGGGAGTGAGGCATCAGCTTAATGAATGAACAGTCAATGTGAAATGTAAGTACGTTAGCTATAATGTGTACTTCAGCATTTCCAGGTTTAATCAAGATTCAGGTATTGAGTGTGAAGATTATAAGCGCAACTACAAAAAATATAGCCACACTCTAGCAAAAACAACTGAAAAAGCTTTACCAAGAACTCTGATTATTGCATGTTTACAGGCATCGTTTCTCCATAAATATGACTCGTACAGTATTTAATATTTCATTGTTTCTGTTTTTTAGGTGCATTGGGTGTGGTACTAAGGAGGGTGGCACCAGATCGAGTTGCTGTGGCCCCAGAGGAGCTGTGTAGACTGCTGGAGTCTGACATTTTGGCTAAGGTTCACCAGGCTCTGCAGGACACATCAGATAACCACACAACCCATAACACTGAAGCAGATGATAGGAAAGACAATAATCCAAATAAAGGTATGGAGAAAGATTTTGAAAAAACTATAAAGTCTCCAACTGAACAAAAGGATCCATCTTCAGATGAAGGAGAAAAATAGATTAAGCCTGTAGTGTAATATGGTACTGTAATTCTGTATGCAATTTTAGGTGAGATGAATAAGAAGTGGTTGGCCATACAGAACTCTTCCATAAGAATTGTACAGTGTAGCATAGAAAAGTTGATGATCAGTCTCTTCTTTCAGTAGAGGCAAAGCTAAATTACTGTATTAGTATGTACAGTACTAGAATTGATAAGCATCAATTCAATACAAAAATACATTAGCGATATGAGCCTCTACAGCTGGAAGGTTTAGGAGATATAATACTGTACACAACTGGCCAGGTGGGAAACACTCTACCTTCATCATTTTTTCCCATTGCTATAAATTTTGCTCCTTCAAACACCACATGTCTGGGCATCTTGAATGAAATTGAACATGATTTTGAACCCCTCTCTCTGTTTCTTGTTATATTTCACAGATTAGGATACTAAGCAACCTTTTGCCTTTAGTCCACACCTTACCCAATAGGTATTAGTGTTCCAGTCATCATTGTTTACATTTGTGCATACAGGAAGTGATGTAAGTACTGTACAGTATTTGATCTGAGGAACGAAGTACCATTAAAACAATGTTTATTTCACATGATCTTGTTTTTACATAACCTATTCAGGTACTTTACCTGTAAATGAATAATATTAATTACATAATAATAAATCATTGCATAATGGTTTATTATTATTTTCAGTTGAGGATTCAGAGAAATGGAATTTTCAAATGTAACAAGTACCGCTCTGCATTAACACTTTACCATATAAACAGTAATGCACAGGTACCACATCGACAATTGTGGATTCTCAGCCAAGTATAAAGCAATTAAAGCTTCAGTGCAGTATGAATCACCTACTCAACAATCACTCCCAAGAGTCATATCACATGCAATATAGCGAAGACAACTGCAGACATGGAATAGGAAAAATAAAAATGATTTGAGAATCTATGTACATTTCAGCTATAAACAATGATTAAAATAACAACATAGTACAGCACTGTATCTTAAGGTTGTAAACTGTATGTAATCTTACAGTATGAAAGTTAATTTGAGTGCTTGGATACAGAAAGTAAATTATTTCGACTTACAGAAGCAAATTATGTTTTAAAAATTCATGCCATTATGAAATTTACCTTGCATGTTGTATGGTACATGAATGCTAGTCAAATTGAAATGAGATTGATAATGATCACCAAATTAATTATTTTTTATTCTTTTACAAGGAGGTTCTGAATGCTGATTTGGTTTAGTCGTCAACAACTTCTGTGGTAGTCTGAAGCTGACCCTCATCATGATCTTGTTAGGGGCAACAGTCCTTATATTTACAACTTCCAAAATATGTTTCCTGAAACTACATAACTGTATCGTGGACTTTTCTGTATTTTCTTGTTCCTCCTGACTAACATTATTCCTATCACATGTAGCTGTAATTTTTTCCTCATTCACTGTATCATTTTGGTTACTTGGGGTCGTTTCTTCATAATCCACGGTCTCTCTTCTAACTTCTGATTGAATTGAACTGGTGTCTGAATATCCCAGCTTCTCTGCCACCATCCTCATTGCAATGTCTTCATTTGCCTCCTTGGTGAACATGTATACATGAACAATTGGCACGGTAGGATTTTCAGGAAAACCATTGGTGTTGTGAAACAAACCAACAAAAGCAGGTAAGAAATCCACTGCCATGGCAGGAAGGTTCATGGTAACATGTATATCTCCAGTAAAAGTAAATTCTCTCCACTTTTCTAACAGATCTTTCTTGAGAATAGTCTGGATAAACTCATGGCCATCAAGATTAAAGTACCTGACCCTATCTTTCACTTTATTGATAGAACAATTTTTCACTAGAGCTTCAAATGAGCAAGGGTTTAGATCATTTGCCAACACATAACATTTCTTCCTTGCAGCAGGGACAGCGAATGGTCCAATTCCAGCCATGACATCATACAAAACATCCCCATGTTTGAGTTTCTTGACAATTCTTTCATGCTCTGTTGCAAGTCTTGGGTTCCAGTAGACTTTTGCAAAATCCATAGCAAAGGTGCAGCCATTTTCTTTCACCATGACATTAGTATCTCCACTACCAGCGAGCACTTCCATTTGAAAGTTTCTATACGTGGAATCAATTTCTTTTATTTTGTTGACAACAAGAGAAATATTCGGGATTTTGTCTATATATACATTTCCAATTAGATGTTTATAAGGCAAGAGATGCTCGCGCAGATTTACATGAAGTATGTGCCCAATTATGGAGTAGCTTTGTGCACCTTCTTGGTCTTCAGGAAGTACAGCTCGTAGTATTTCCGAAGCCTCCCAATTGTCATACTGCAATACAACTTCCCTGTGCTCACACACAGCATCATCACCACCATAGGCAGACAGAAACTCCTCTTTAATATCCTCATATTTCTTTACCATCAAAGGATTCAGCAACAACACCTTTCTCTCTGGATGATCTTCCTCATTTTGAACAGGTTTTAATTTTCTTAATTTTAACAGATATTTCTTTAAATACTTAAGAGCATATTGCACGCTATTACAATCAACAATTACATGAGGAACTCTGACCTTTTTCTGAAAGGCTTCTGTGTTCAGTTCAGTCATGCCTCTAACACAAGGAGGAGGTAACAGTGTGTTGGTATCCATTTTATGCTTATGAGTGGTTAGGGGACTCGTACAAAACACGTAGGGCATAGGTTTTATTTCCCTCGCATTAAAAGCAGCAGGTCTATAGATAAGTGTTTGGATATGCTTCACGATGGCTGTAGGTTCATCAAACACCAAGTATTTTGAAGGCTTAGTCCAACAATGTCCAAAAACTCTATGGAACATGAATGTGCATCTCTTGGTAGTTTTCATGTATCTGAAATGAAATACAGTGTCACTAGTTTAAAAAATCCAGTCAACTATACAAAGTTTAGTGACCATACTGTACTACTGTATAAGCATTAATATTGGATTTCTCTTCCAGATGAAGTTATCCAGATAAATGACCTACACAGATTTAAAGCTGCTACCCATAATTGCATACCTAATATTCTGTTGAATTTTCAAGAATAAATGAAATTTACTGCTTATGGCATACTTTTCAGAGCATAACAGTTAATTATATTATTGTTTATATGAATAACAGGGCTGGTGTGGCAGCAGTTTTGGGCCCTGCTGATACCTATCATTTAGCCTGGCACCCTAGACCTTGTTTTATGGCATTGGCGGGGACCAATCAGGTGGGTTAATTACTGTAAGGAACTGGGAATGTGGGGTTTTGAGTGCAGAGTCCTAACTTACCGATACTGTTCTTTGGGATGTAACCTAGTATCCTTCAGAGCCTACCCTGTTGTAATATTTTTCCTAACTTCAATAATGAGAGGAACTAATAGCTATGCAGTCGACAGTAATTACGGAACCTTACATATCTCATTGATTTCTCATTTCCAAATTACAGTTGATATAGTTATTATTCTATTACAGCCAATGTGCAGTGGGGGTCTCTGGTCATGTCACGGTTGTGATCGACGAATAAATGAAACTCATTAATTGTTATGAAAGCTCTGTGTGAGGAACTGAGAAATATACCACATGTTTAGCCAGTCACCTTAGGTTTTCACCAAATTTCACAACACTATTTTAGACCCCAACTGTTTATTATTCTTTGGACATCATATTCTAACATTATGGACTCATCCAAATCATATACAGTACAGCTGTTTGTGGACCCTTTCCTTAGTAGAATGGTATAGAGATGGATACTCCGTAGTAGCGACCCCTAATGGGAGCAGCCGAAAGTAGAATTATAACACATCTGGGAGAGAAATGGTACAGTAAATAGAAAAGGTCGGTATTATTTTACTACATTACCACACTGTAGTGGAGTTTTCCTACCATCATTACCTACTATTTTGGACCATTTTAAGACACTTTTCTTCTATGGGAAATCTGTCGCTGACCAAGTTTGCCACGGTTAGGTCTCAGTTTGCCCCATTTAGGTCCTGATAGTCTGCCCTGATCCAGATTAGGGTAGTTTAGGTCAGGTAAAGTAAAGCCACCCCTTCGGGGATTGAGGCGTCTTGCAACAGATATATGTTTGTAATACAGGGCATATCTCGAAAACGGGACATCTCCGAGAGAAACACCATAGATGAAAAGTGTCTTAGAATGGTCCAAAATAATGGGTAATGATACTAAAATATACAATTTAATGGTATTTATTGAAAGAATTACCATTTTGAAGCAGTGTTGCCAGATCCGGTTAGGTCCCAGTATTTTGCCCCGGTCATTTCCTGTACTTCACCATGGTTATTTCCCGTTAGTTTGCCCAGGTTAGGTCCCGGTAGTCTGATGTGGTCTAGGTTAGGTTAGGTAAGGTCAGGTTAATTTCAAAATGCCCCATTAGAATATGCCCTATCTTGGAAATGGGGCATTTGCGGAGGAAATGCCATAGAAGAAAATAGTTTCAGAATGGTCTAAATAAGTGGGTAATGAAGGTAGAAAAACCGTAAGCGATAACGGCAATTCTTTCAATATTTACCCAATATAGTGAATGAAGTACTTCTGCAAATTTACCAAATATTTATATTATTCTTTCAGGTAAATATTGAATGAATTACCGTTATTGCGTACGGTTTTTCTACCTTCATTACCCACTTATATAGACCATTCTAAGACTATTTTCTTCTATGGCATTTTCTCCACAAATGCCCCATTTCCAAGATAGGGCATATTCAAATGGGGCATTTTGAAATTAGCCTGACCTTACCTGACCTGACCTAACCTAACCTAGACCGCATCAGACTACCGGGACCTAACCTGGGCAAACTACCGGGAAATAATCGTGATAAAGTACAATAAATGACAGGGGTAAAATACTGGGACCCAGCCGGATCTGGCAACACTGCTACAAAACGGTAATTCTTTCAATAAATACCAACCTGTTCACCAAAGTCACATGTAGCATATTATGAAGAACGCGTCCAACAGATACACCCACGTTCAATTCTTCTGGTGTTGACCTCAAGTCCTCAACTTCCTATGACCATTTAGTTTGCAATTATTTCTATTATATGATTGACACAGTGTACTGCAAATTTTAGTACTGATACATAATGATAATAAAACATATAAGTATTTCTTGCAAACAAAAGGAAGTGAAATATTTAAATTAAGGTGTGCAGTGTAGTTAGTGGTAACGTGTTCGAATGCAATGTTTATGTATGCTCAGTGAGGACGGACATATTCATATTTGTAACTACACCAACAAATCATCACATTATTATTAGACGGTGGTAATTCAAAATGCCAGTTTTTTCAATTTCTATCTATGAAAAATTGATGAGTTTATACAATATAAGCGCCTTTGGGGTGATGACGTGAGCAAAGACCATATACGGGTCTAGGGCCGCGGGAGATTTGTATTGTAGTAAATCTTGCCTTAAAACAACCAAAATATTTACGGTTTATTGTCGCAATGGAACCAAACGAGCATTCAGAGTAAAAATTCCCACGACTGACACGATCTTGCTATGATAAAACAAGGATCATGTTGAATAACTATATAGGTATGCCATAAACCCGACTGCAATCACTCCTGCAAAACATCTCTCAATACCCGAGAGTACGACCTACAGAGCGAGCCAGCAATAACGTTATACAGGTAACTTTAACTCATCCAGCTTGCATGGTTTCTGCTGGTCATTCTGCACCTACCTGCCTAGCTGTCTGTGTAACCTGTGTTCTCGATTGGTGCGCTTTCCCCGCTGTGTGCACGAGGCGCCACGTATATGTCACAGAATATACCGTGTTCTATAATTTTGAGTAGCATACTCTGTAATTGTCTTATAACTTTACATTCCTGGTAGTTTATGGTAAATTCGCAACAAAACATCCAGCAAGGAAACAGCTCTACACGTGTGTGCGACGGTGGTGACTTATACTGAACCTCAAATACAAGATTAGATCATTAGAGGCGTATGGCTTGAGTGAAGATGGTGTGTGTAATGTTGAGGAGGGTGTTGAGTGGGACACTGTCACCTCTAATAACTAGGAGGCCCAGAAAATTACAGCGGAAAGTCAGCCCTTACTTGTTTTTCGCCCTGCTGTCTACTGCTGTCCTCCTGCTGTACGGACACCTTATACTTAACACAGATCAGGGAAATTCTATAGTCAGGATGCAGAATGCTGGATATCAAGGTATGGAAGTCCATGCTCGGGGAAATAACATATATCAAGGAAATTTCACCCATGGCACAGAGGAGAGTATGGATCAGGAACGCTCAGGACTTGGCAAGGATAAGAATCGAGGAAATTTTATCCTTAACAAAAAAGAAAATGAATACCAAGAAAATTTCATCACTGACACAAAGCAGAGTAAACCTCAAAAACATTTTAGCTTTAGCTCAGAGCAGACTGGACCTCAGAAATATTCAGTTCGTGACACAGAAAAAGAACCCCAAGCAATCTCATTTCGTGACAAAGAGGACAGAGGACATATTGCACATCCTGCCATCGCCAAACAAGAGGGTGAAGCAGTACAACCCAGTCATGGTATTTTAGATGATTTTAAAGACGAGCGGATCACATCTCCCCAGCAGAACAATTTGAATGCAACACGGACGTCAACCCACCAGCCACTCCACCGTCCCCAGTTCTCAGGGGCTCTCTTCTGCACGGTAAGCTTATTTGGTTGTGTGTGTGTGTGTGTGTCCCATACTAATTTTTGTGTGACACATACATATGCCTGAGTGCAACGTTCTTTGATATTTTTAACATGCACACAGAGAGAGAGAGAGAGAGAGAGAGAGAGAACAGAAGAGTACCGTAATGTCAACACCAGCGACCCTTGTGTAGCGCGCCTCTCAACCCAACCGGTAAACTTACTGACCTCCAGCTCGCAGAACACCGTAAAAATATTCACTTCCTTGGATTTACTATTTACTGTCGTTCCAATGTCTTCAATAGTATACTACCTTAAGGGCTGATTTAGAGGTTTGGTAAAGGGGTTCATTAAGTATATATATATATACACAATGAAAAATAAGTTATTAATTTTTGCATGTGACAGTCCTGTAGAGTTGGTTCTCGTAAGTAGGTACTATGTGTGCTATACTGAATATTTGAAGGTTTAGGCACCCCTTCGGACCTTAGCCACTCCCTTTCTTTTCTTCAACTATGCCTACCTTCCTTCATGCTTGATGTTCCTCATCTCTTTTCCCTTCTCTTATACAAGGTGTTTCTGGCCTAGCACAATCTTCATAAGAATACATTGAATCTAAGCCACTGAGTAGGTCTACCCCTTCGTGGGTATTGCCTACCAAGATGTGGGCTGTATTTTAAAAGTTTGTGCGTTCCTTCGGACCTGAACCAATATTAATTTCCTCTCCAGCTGTATCTCCTTTCCTTCTTTTTCCATCGTGTTTGCTTTTCCTTCTCCCCTGGTACTACAGGACCTTTTTGTGGCCTATAGCACAATCTTCTGTTTTCTATTATTTCAGTACATCATTATATTTCGTGCTTTCTGTCCCTTCTCTCTGTGTTTTCCCTTGTGATAAAAGATCTTTCTTGCCCACCACAGTATTCTTTCTTCACCTTTCTAATCTATATTAAGCTGCTGAGTAACTTTTTAATTCTGCTCACGTGTTTGGAGGTTCCCGAGGTGCTCCCCGGGCGGCTGGAGGCACGGCGGAAGAAGGCTCAAACTGCCTGTGCCAGATTGCACCAACGACTGTCAGAGAGGCGGCGCCAGGAGTTGCACCACGGCCCCTCCTCTGCCCTACTCTCCAAGTTGAGGTGGGACACCTCGTACCACCTTCTCTACTGCCCTATACCCAAGGTATGGAGCCACTGTACTACGTACGCGAACAATATATTTATGGACTGTACTGAAACTATAAAACAATATGACATATTGTAATAACCTAGTTGCACGGGTGCTGGGGGTGAGACTGTAATTCCTGTACACGATTCCTTAGACAAGTAACAAGTTGGTCTCATTTATACCTGGTAATTGCAGCTCAAATGGTGGAGTGGTGTGCTGCCAAACTGAACTTCTCGCCACACCGCGGATAAGCACAATTTTATCATGACAGTTATCCTGTATCATTGGGTTTGGAGTGGTAATTCACAATGACGTGAAGAGCAGCATGCTAAGAAAAACCCACTTTTTATAGACAAAAAGTATTTAGTATGGACGTTTCGGAGGCAACTACCTCCCTCTTCAGCAATACAGAGTTGAATGAAACATGAAAGGAAAATAAGTAGCTGACAGGGGGAGGGAGGGACAAGGTGTGTTCTGATGACAGACAGACCACACCTCACCTCACCTCACCCAACCGACCTGACCTGGCCATTCTTCAGGGACCCGACCCCACATCTGGGAGGGATTTGACCACTAGTGCTCTCATTAATGGATCTAGTTTGAACATACCTTCATTTAAGTTAAAGTTTTTATAGTGCTGTATACATACTGATTCTAATATTCTACGTTTCTTGAAATAGTTGCACTTAATTATCATTTTACCAGAATTCCAATCAATACAGTGGTGGTTGTCATATGCATGGACAAAGTTAGCATTATTTGTGTTACAATTCGTCATATCTCGTTTATGTTCTTTCATTCTAACATCTAAAGATCTCCCAGTTTCACCTATATAAACTAAGTCACAGTCTTTGCAAGGAATTTTGTATACTCCTGCTTGGGGCTGAACAGTGGCATTATTTCTTACAAGAGTGGTTTTGATGCTAGAAGTATATTTTTTAGAAAAGCTTATTATAAGGCTAGGAAAACCTTCTATGTTCCTAAATGTCAGTCAGAAAAGAAACCTTATTTATGTCTTCCTTATGTAACAAGTCTGGAAAAAATTCAGTCAGTTAGCAGAGAACTTGATGTAAACATAGCCTTCAAATATACTTCTAGCATCAAAACCACTCTTGTAAGAAATAATGCCACTGTTCAGCCCCAAGCAGGAGTATACAAAATTCCTTGCAAAGACTGTGACTTAGTTTATATAGGTGAAACTGGGAGATCTTTAGATGTTAGAATGAAAGAACATAAACGAGATATGACGAATTGTAACACAAATAATGCTAACTTTGTCCATGCATATGACAACCACCACTGTATTGATTGGAATTCTGGTAAAATGATAATTAAGTGCAACTATTTCAAGAAACGTAGAATATTAGAATCAGTATGTATACAGCACTATAAAAACTTTAACTTAAATGAAGGTATGTTCAAACTAGATCCATTAATGAGAGCACTAGTGGTCAAATCCCTCCCAGATGTGGGGTCGGGTCCCTGAAGAATGGCCAGGTCAGGTCGGTTGGGTGAGGTGAGGTGAGGTGTGGTCTGTCTGTCATCAGAACACACCTTGTCCCTCCCTCCCCCTGTCAGCTACTTATTTTCCTTTCATGTTTCATTCAACTCTGTACTGCTGAAGAGGGAGGTAGTTGCCTCCGAAACGTCCATATTAAATACTTTTTGTCTATAAAAAGTGGGTTTTTCTTAGCATCATTGGGTTTGTAGGGTTAGAGGTTTAAGTAAAGGTTCTCCAAAAATTCACGATTCAGTCCACTTAATAGCTGGTTTCATTGTGTTCCTACAGGTGGCCTCGACGACATGGGCGTGGCACCTGTTGCGTGTTGCTGGAGTTGAGGACAAGGAAATGACATCCACTACTAGCCTTCAAGCCCTCCTACAACACTACCTCCCCCCGCCCTCTCCTCTCTATCACGAGATTGGCTTCCTCAAGACAGCCCTCAAGTTCATCGTTACTCGTCATCCCTATCAGAGGCTTGTGGCTGCTTACAAGGTGTGAAGCATACTTTACTGTCTGGGAGAATGAAAGGGTATACACATGCCAGAGATTTAAGTCGTGGATGGAACATACATGTGAGAAAGAGGGAAGGAGAAGTAAATGAAAGGATTGGGACTGGTGCATTAAGCACAGTGGAATCATAGGAGGGAGAAATAGGCTACAGTAGGAAAGGGAATTGAGAACATGATAGGGAAAATGATAAGCATGACCGGGCTGAGAGAGAGAGAGAGAGAGAGAGAGATTTGATAAGAATGGAGAGACAGTTACAATACAGATAAAATGAAAAGGATGGGGAACATGGTATAAGGTAAGATGTGGCAGAAGCATGTTCTTGTCATTTCTTCACAAGTCACTATATCTCTGTTTCACCAGGTGGCATCAGACGTATAATTCAGCATTCACTGATCACAAACACGAGTTTTGCTCCACTATATCACTAGAGATACTGTACTGAATAATTTAATTCCAGGCTTTCATCAAGGCAGGATGGCAAGGAGAATCGGAGTATAGTGGAGGGTGGTCTATCAGCCACAATCCAGAAGATGCTACCTCTCTCACCTTTAGTATCTTCTGTAGCCATGTTATTAACACAACTGAGCATTGGCTGCATGACCACAAGAAACATCCCCCACATCCTTTTGTGATGCCCATGACATTCGTCTGCTCTCCATGTGGCTTTCAATATGATGTGTACAGGTAGGCCTTGAGCTTTTATGTTGTACTGAATTGATACAGTATGCAATACTTTTTCTAAAGTGCCCTAAGTACAGTATATATAGATGTCGGAAATTGATAACCTACTTTTTTCACTGATAAACTGCATATTTGTGCAGACACTTCTGTCTGAAAGGTCATACTGACTTAAAAGTGAATACTGTACATGAGTTATGTGGCAAGCTGGTGTATAGGTAAAATGTTACTGCATTGTACAGTATCTCAACCATATCCAAGCTGTTGTTGTTGTTGTTGAAGTTCCTCAAGCTGTCTGGCTGAGCAGCCCTGGAGCTCCTGAGGAAGGCCATGGCCTGAACCAGGCTTTCCCACAGTGCCCTCAGAGAGTGTATGTTGTGTTGTTGGCGAGTGTCGTTGTGTATATTGCAGTCTTCCATAATGTGTTTAATAGAATGGGGTGCTGTGTTGCATCCTGGACAGGCATCCACAATGGCTCCATCCAGCTTCTTCTGATATGTCAGAAGGGCCGGGTGGTGGCCACACCGCAGCCTGGCCAGGTGGACTCTGACCTCACAGGGAAGGGAGGATTCAGATGGGTGGATGTCAGGAGGTCGTGCATGCAGCTGGGTGTTGTTTTTGAGTGTTTGGATGGACTGATGAGTGATTTGAGTATGGATGTGTTTCTGGAGACTGGTATGGGGTGGGCAGGGTGTGAGAGATGATAGTAATTGTGTATGGTATCATGTACTGGGTGTTGTTTTGATGTTCCTTGGCATGTGTGGGTGTTCTGCCATGTAGTGTAGTGGATGGTGTGGGTTTGTGGAGTCTGCAGCAAGTGTTTGTGTGCCTCTCATGTCAAAGTGATCCTTGATCTTAAGGATTTTGGTTTCATGGTGTAGGTGGTCTGTAGGTGTGGTAGCTGTGCAGCCTGTGATTGTCTTTAGGGATCTGTTCTGTATGGTAAAGGGTGTTGAGATGAATCTCAGTGAGGTTTGAGGCCCAGGCAGAGCTTGCATAATCCATCACCGATCGGATGTATTGTTTTTACACTGTGGTTGTGCTTTCTTTGTTGTGTCCAAATGTTGTGCTGGCAAGTGATCTGAGGGCTTTAAGTCTTTGCATGCATTTGTTTTTGATGGCCGTGATATGTTGTTTGAATGTCATGGATGTATTGTATGTTATGCCAAGTATTTTGGGCGTGTGTGGTATAGGTGTGTTGTTTATGGTGAGGTATGGTGTATAGCGGTGTTCTGCGTTCCAGTTGGTGAGAAGGGTGGCAGGTGACTTGGTAATACCATGTACTGTATATAATATTCCTATTCACTGAATCAGGATAACTGGTAGTTTATCTTATATTTCAGCAAACTGGACACAATGGATATTGATGCAGTATTTATTGCAGCCCAGTGTGGCTTGAGTCATATCATCAACTCAACTCTCAGACTTTCTCCTGACTCCACCCATAAACTCCATCCATCACCAGCACAAAATAGGACTGGAGCTAAAGATGACATCAGTGTTAAAGGATCGGGAACAGTTGTAGGTAGAGATTTATTAGAAGATAGAAGTAAGCAGGAAAGGGAATGTTTAAGTTCCATAGATAGCGATAATTTACAGAGAGTCAGCTGTTCAAATGACCATACCACTAAGAACACTGATGATAAGAGTTATGTAGACTACATAAAGCAACTCTCAACAATAGACCGGAAAAGGCTTTATAAAATTTACAAATATGACTTTGAAATATTTGGGTACAGTACCATTATACAGTAAAATAATTATAATACAGTACACTGTACTGTATTTAGCTATAAATTTAACTGCAGCATGTACCATATATATTATCTTTTGATATTTTTGTTGTTGATGCCAAATAATTTGCTTCAGTTAGATTCACTTCCACCTCTGCTGCTCATACTTTTGAATTTTCATATTCATAACGCACTAATGGATCATATACTTGTGCAACATTGGTGTGGCTTCATTATGATAAATCAGAAGTGATAGCAAAAAAGATGGATATGCTGAGAATTACTGTAGGCTACATGTGCAAGGTTCATAGAATCAACATGGTATTCATGAAAGGTGTAGTGAAGAAAACTTACTTGAAGTAAGAGTGAAATGGTGTTAGGAAATGGCATTTCAATACCTCTCTGTCCGTCCATTTATTTTCTCAATTTCCTTTCCTTTTCCTGCAGCAACTCATCCCTTGGAAAACATAAAATAGGGCCTTCCTGAGGACAATTACTGGATATCCAAACTGTTTTTAATATCTTTGGCAAGGAATTCATACTTTAAAATCTCGTAATCTATTAATGTACCCAATAAGTACATTTTAACAGAATTTAAATATAGGTAGCAAACTCCATCCTGGTACAAGAAGAGTATGCTATCACTCCACCAATATGGCGACTGCCAACCTCATAATGGGATTCCCAGAGGAATCAAGGTATTGGAGCTGCACTTTTTTTTTCTTTTTATTACCTCAACCTCAGGAATGTAGGCTGTAGCCAGTGATTCTTGTGAGGCCCCGAGATTATTGAGTGATTCTACGAGCTGATAGGTGTTTCACATGTGTCATACTAGATGAGACAGTGGAACTTCATGGTGTTGGTGGCTTCTCTTCTGCTCACTAGATGATGTCACTTTATTTATATGCATCACTATCTGACAAACTAATATATTTTTTATTTTCATATAAATTCCAGTGTTTTTTTTTTATGACTATCTTCAAAAGGTGGATATGTCAGACAAGATTTTGTATAAAAGTATTTATTATATTAACATTACAAAAATTATAGATATACAATAATAACACAAGTGGACAAAAGTTTACAGTGTAGTATTTACACAAAAACTCCATAAAGCGAGAGAGTGAAGACAGATAAAATAATACCAGTACACATACTGTAGTTATTTATCTAAAGCTACATTTTTATCTTTCACTATTCTGAACTAAAACAGCAAAATAGAATCTTTAAATGTTGCACAAGTTTCTGCTTGCAACTTAATAATTACAGATAAAATATATAAATTTCAAATAACAACTTACTAAACACGGATACTGAATCATTATCTGAAAGCAAGTGACGACTATCACAAAAAATGATGCTAAATGTAGACCTTTTTATCTTCATATGCAACATGTAAAGGAAATCAGAAATGGAGACAAAGAATATGACTGGGCACTGAAACACAGGCTACTACAATATCTGGGATAACCACCAGACACTCATTTCATATCTTAACCAGCTCTAAGGTATGTAACTCACCTTCCAGCAAACACCAGTGAACTATGGCAGGCCCTACTACCATAGACCTATTCATCTTACCTCCAGAATAGACATCTAATATTCTTGGTAAAAATACCAAAATTATAGGAAAATTCATCTGATTTTATCTCTATTCTGCTTGCCTGTCAAGGCAGGTAAAGGCTGAGTATTAAAGACCATGCAAGCTGTTCATTTAGCTATGAAGCTACGAGACACTGACTGCTCATTAACCTAAATGTCTGAAAAATGTTGGATGATGATTGCTTTGTCATATGGGCTGTCTGCAGGTTCTCTGCTTCCCTGTACAAATGCTACTCCAGGGTCTGATGCTCTAAGGGCTGATGTTTGGTCTCAAAGAGTTTATAGAGCAACTGCTGCTGCGGTCGAATCAAATCCAGTCTCCCTGCCTTGGCCATTCTGAAAAGCAGACAATAAATACACAATCTACAGTATGTGAATGCAAAATTATAGTACAGTAATATTGTATCAGATACATTACTCATATCAAGTTCAGTTCTACAATTCATAGGTGACCCCTAAATTCTCCTTTACTATATCTACAGACATTCCTTTTTCACAAATTCTTTTCAAAATACCATATTCTGCACTCCTCTATTTCAGCAGTACTCTGACTGAGAATGAAAATATAGAGGGAGAATGTAATAGAACAATTAACAATGTTATGTTCTCATTTGCTGGAGGGGATAGCCTAAATTCTGTAAATTTTTCTTGCCCAACCTAAGAACGGCAATGTTCCTTGGCAAAGACTAACAACCTTGGGGATATTAAACGTAATAAGATATGTAGGCTACAGTATAATGTAACTACAATTTCATAAATATGTAGGCTACAGTATAATGTAACTACAATTTCATAAATATATAGACAGATAGCAAAGATGAAGGCCTGGTATATAAAAAAAAAAAAAAAATAATAAACAGATATACAGTGAAAGCTCTTTTCTCCGGCATTCTGTTAGCCGGCAACTTCCCGTACCCGGCATTTTTTTCATAAAAAGATAAATACTGTATAGCCAAAAAGAAAGACGTACGTAAAAAAATTAAATACAAAATTCCCGAGCGGGGTTGTAGTTGCTCCCGCCGCCGTCAGAGGTACAGCGCATCATTCCCACAACATTTGTGTTTGTTTGTGTAGACTCGTAGAGCAGAGTCAGAGTGTCAGACACCGTCAGTCCTGCAGTCTTCTGCATGTCATGTCGATGTCGACATGAAGGAATCAGTGACATTATCGCTCACTGATGATGAAATCAGTACTTGATGAACAATACTCAAAGTTGACCGAGGCCGACAGCGAAGAAGAAGACGACGACCCAGAGCCGAAAGTGTCTTGGCAGGATGCCACGAAAGGTCTATCAGTGTTCATCAAGTTTGCTGAACAGTGCCAATACATGAACACACATGATGTCATGTCTCTTCACTGCATTCAAAATGAGTTTTTGCTACAGAGAGGAAAGAACTGTAGGCAAAGAGAAATAAGGGAGTACATGAAGTTAGTGAAACCAAAGGCACCCTCTCAGCCGCCGACACTGAACACGGCCACTCAGAACTCTGGTGTAGATGTCTCAGATGACGAGCTACAGAACTGATGATGCTCAGTGTTGATCCTAAATACATACATTTGTAGATGTAAGTGTTAGATTGGTATAAGATTATAAGATATGGTATTAGTGTTAAATATACTTAAGAATAAAGTGAATGAATGTAGAATAACGTAATTTTAGAGTACACTTTCTTGTATCCGGAACGTTCTCGGTCCCACTGGTGCCGGATAAAAGGGCTTTCACTGTATAACCTGAACAATATAATATTACTGTACTGATAACAGATGAGCATGTACTTACTTATCTTCCCATGCTGCGAGATCCATTACATACTGCTCTTTCAGCCTCTCTGCTTCCTCATGATAAGCTCTGCGCTCTTCCTCGGGTAGACACTTCCACATTTTTCCAACTTCAAAGAGAAAGTCCTGCAAGACAATTATTCTGTTTAACGAGTCTGATAGGAAACTAGGAAGATGCATGTAGCTACAGTGCAGTGCTAGGCTAGGCAGGGGCAAAGTGAGGCAGACTCAGAAATAAGTAAAAGATGAAATTTAAAAACATTTTCAAATGTTATTTAGAAAGTACATATAACAGAACATTCTACACAGGTCCACGAGGTAGGTTTTAATAACTAATCATATGGTGCACTGTATAATATTACTAAAGTTCCTAGGTATAATATTACTAAAGTTCCCAAAGCACCACTCTTTGTGGTCAATACTATATCAAATATTGATCTATTTGAGATAAAAACTGGGCCTGATGTTTATCGATGGGAGAACTTAGAGCTTCGGGACTGTAGATTTAGGTTTACTTTTGGGTAGAAATTGTCCAGTAGATATTTAGATATACCTGTATTAAGAAATGCGATCTCTGGATTATCTTGAAATTTTATCTGACCAGATTCCACCCCATAAAAAAAATAACCACCTTTCAGCCCTTAATATTGTACCAAGCATCCCAGGTTGCTAATGAAGGCTGTAATAAACTGACATAAAGGAGGATAACATCTTTAACAACAAATTACTTAATGTAAAGACCTAAATACAGATTTCATGTGGACTGGAAAGAACACTGTTAGTAATATCATCATCGTGTTGTTTTGAAAGGTCTTATGCATGCTAATATGTGTCATCCTCTTTACCCAATGGCTTCTCTCCATGCTATTCGGTCATATGCAGTATTTCTGATTAGTCCCTTATTTCTAATGTCTCTCTGTAGAACTGTGTTCCATTTCAATTTGGCCTTATCTCTGATGATAAAATTGCATATCTGTAAACAATTTTTTTTTTATACAATATCTTCAGATCTATTTATTTACCTTTCTCTTGAGCCCTCCTGAATCCTGCCTCATCATAAACAAGAAGAAAGCATTGCCAGGTGCCTTTGGTTTCCCTTCAACTGCCTGCTGCTCTTTCCTCACACGATTCTGAAGCCTCCTGGCTTTTTTCCTTGCTTCCTGATCCTTTACTCTCTTCATGACCTCCAGGTCTCTTGGAGTGACAGTCTTCAAGTACTCACTGTACCTGAGTTAAAACAATTCATAACATAAGCCATTCATTCAATACTGTACTGCATAAAATTTACAGAAGCGGAGGAAAGGGATGGGATGTATATCATAAGATTCTTCATAAACCTTAAAACAGTTAATATACATTTAGATTTTGAGAGCTAATATAAATATATTTGGCTGAGTGTACCACTGAATGTGAAATGCAAGATAAAATATTGGAGGAATAGTTATCACACTGATTAGCAAGTAAACATGGGATCATCCCAAAAGGGGTCTCTCTCAACCAGTTACTTTAAGTACAATGTAGTGTAAAAGTTTCATATTCCTAAAATACCTCTGCTGGCAAAAAAAGATCATAAAATATCTTTATTTGTCTGGGGATCTTAACAAACATAAGAAAACACACATACCGCATATCATAATCAACCTTTTCTTTCTCGTATTCCTTGGACCAGTACTGCCTCTCATCATTGCTGAGATTATTCCACATTTCCATGACCTTTTCCTTTATGGCTGAAAGAAAATTATTTTGTACACTGCCATAATTATCATCAAGGAAAAGAAAAATACCAATACATAGGTATTGGAAAATATTACAGGAGTACTGACTCTGAGTAAATTTATACTGTAACTACAGTATTAAACTTATAAGTTGCTATATAATTAGCAATCACAAAAATATATAACTTGAGAATTGAGAATATGTAGTCTCTTATAGTGCAAGCAACTACCAAAAAAAGGGTTTAAACTATCTTTTTGACAGAGCATAGTATTGTACATGTACTGTACATGTATATTAGCACTTGGAGTCAATATTCTAAAAGAAAACAGAAGTCAAGCATGGAATGTTAACCAATCACACAGCCCACAAGATTAGGCTAGCCTGAATTACAGTCATAAAGACAACACCCAATTTTTAATTGTTGAATGTAACTCACTGGCACCTTCACTGAAAGTTCAATGCTCTATTTAAAAAAAATATCCGTGATCAATTATGTGATTTCATCATAAACTGTAAGGAAATTATAAACAATCAAGGTGTTATAGTGTGTGAAATTGGGATGCATATTATTAAGCAGTCTGTGTACAATAAATGTTCATTTCAAGATTTTTCAATAAAAACGTACCAGAGCGAGGAACATCTGGGAAGGCTCTCCTCACATCTGCTTGGTGATGAATGGCAAATCTGATAAATGGTTGCATGGGTTTCTTCGGTGGTTCAGGCAGACACAGGATGCTAGGGGATGAAGTTGCTTTCCCTGGTGTCCCCACCATGCTGGAAACAAAAGCAGTCAGTTAGAACCGAAGAGTCGTGCCAGAAATGTAGTAGACTATGTTAAGTTGGTTGTCATTGTCACAGCTGCCTACTTGACACAAAGTCACATTGCGTAGCATTAAAATATTGCCCTCTGGTATCTCGATGTACAATATTATACAATACTGTACATGTACGGTATTACATTACTTAATGTTGCTTTCATATAACAAATCCCCATCCTTCACAGTATATTCTTGCCCTCTTATTTGGATGTCCTCACAGTGGTATTCATACTAAATTATAAATATAGCAGCCAGGGAAGCAACAAGAAAACAGAATCTGACACTCAGATGTTGATGACACCCGAGAACCTAATCCATGCACTTCTTCACAGCAAGGTGAGTCTGGTTAGGCTAGGTCAGGATTGGTTAGATTCGGGAAAAGCCTATTATTTTAGTTTGTTTTCATGCTTTTTTCCTTCAAATTCCCTTGAAATTTAAGCTCAAGGTAAATATCTAACGTACTCTATTGACGGTTGGTATTTCGATGTTTTTACCCTCTTTACCCACTAGTTTATACCATTCTAAGACACTTTTCAGTATTTATTGAAAGAATTACCGTTTTGCAGCAGTGTTGCCAGATCCGGCTGGGTCCCAGTATTTTGCCCCAGTCATTTATTGTACTTTATCACGATTATTTCCCGGTAGTTTGCCCAGGTTAGGACCCGGTAGTTTGCCCAGGTTAGGTCCCGGTAGTCTGATGCGGTCTAGGTTAGGTTAGGTAAGGTCAGACTAATTTCAAAATGCCCTATCTTGGAAATGGGGCATTTGCGGAGGAAATACCATAGAAGAAAATAGTCTTAGAATGGTCTAAATCAGTGGGTAATACAGGTAGAAAAAACGTACGCAATAACGGTAATTCTTTCAATATTTACCCACTTTTCTTCGGAAATGCCCCATATTCAAATGGGGCATTTTGAAATTATCCTGACCTTACATTACCTAACCTAGATTGCAGCAGACTACCGGGACCTAACCTGGGCAAACTACTGGGAAATATCATGATAAAGTACCAGGACCTGACCTGGGCAAAATACTAGGACATAGCCGGATCTGGCAACACTGCTACAAAACGGCAATAGTTTAGATATCTACCAAGCTCTGCCCTCTTTGTGTGGGCTTTATCATAACATTATTGGACAGTGGGTAAATATAAATTAGAAATGGTCAGCACTGTTAACAAACACCAGAAAAATAACAAACACTACGAGGCAAAAGAAAAAAACAAAATAAATATTTGCTGTAGATAATTTTATAAACCTTGATTCAGGTTTCAAAGAATAACGAGAATGGCATCTGGGCACAGAAAATACCTGTAACCAAGAAAAGGTTAGGTCACAGCTTGGGTTGCACGATGACACAAGAAAATAACACCTTCACAAGCAAGAACAAATGTCAAACTATACCTTGCAACGAGAAGAAAGCATTACACGAAACTCTACCTATAAATATTTGCTACAAGTACGTGAAATATCCGTTTATTGGATTGGCATTTTTTTTTCCGTGAACCACAGCGTCTAACACCACACCCCCCTTTTCCTTCCTCACCTAAATCCTATTACAGTCAACTGACCCATTGTCTATCGTATACTTGCCATGGATTCTGACTGCATGTTGCTAGGAGTCCTCGGGCTATTGAATATTGAGCACAGAAGACACGGTACAGAGCCATTCCATCGCCATCCATCCTCGAGTATCGAGTTGCTGTCGCTTGCAAATAAAAAAGCGCAAATAAAAACGTCAATTACGCGATCAGTTCCTTATGGACAATCGCTCAACCTACGGAAAATGCAGATTAAGCAGTCTAATATGCCTTACATCAGGGAAAAAAAAAGGTCAGAGCTTTTCTTTATATATGGGATCGCTTACAGCTGTTGTTTGTTGTGATGACGTCATGACAACTTAGCATCTATCATTTTTTATTTGTTCCTCGTTGAATTTTTAATATGCAGAGGATATAATGTGCTCTTCAATTTCGTGCACAGATAATTGATTTTCATATGCTTAAAGTTATTATATATACTGTGTTTTTAAATACGCCTTTACCAACGCACTATTAAGCTAAATTTGATTGGGCGGGAAAGTGTTATCATTAAATCCAATAGATACATACTTCGTGAATAACTGTGTTGCTCTTATATTTTAATAATTTAACACGGTAATAATGTGTTGCTCTTATATTATAATAATTTAACACGGTAATAATGTGTTGCTCTTATATTATAGTAATTTAACACGGTACAAATGTCAGTAACGTCGTGCATGGCTGTGCTGCTCTTAAATTATAGTAATTAAACACTACAAATTTCGGGAGGATTTTACAGTTCTCAACAGTAAATATAGTGTCATTGTTCTTCTCAACATTTAATAATATAGAGACATTGAACGTTTAACACGGTTTAAATGTCATGATTTTACAGCTCTTCTCAACAGTTAATAATAAGAGCATTGAAAGTTTAACAAGGTACAAGTGTCGGTAATGTTGTGAATGACTGTGCTGATCTTATAGTAATTTAATACAGTACAAATGTCAGGATTTTACAGTTCTTCTCAACTGTTAATAATATAGAGAGCATTGAACGTTTGCTGGGCCACCAGTGAGTCATCCAGTGTGTCTATACAACGTGAGGACTCCTTGTGTAAAAATATAATAATGGAAGAAAGTGATCGTAAAAGGTTAGTTTGCCATACAGCAGTATGAACAATTAACTTATGTTAATTTTATTTTTAATTCCTGGTGTATATCTCATTATTCCCTTCTTTCCACACACAAACAACGATGCAGAAACAACAACACAAAAGCAACATTATTTACATACTGGTGTGCTCAGTATTCATACAGTCCTTCCTTAGTCCGTAGTAGAATCTAGTCGTGATGGACACAGCTAACGTGGACGTCCGCTGGTCCCAGGCAGCTCCCCCCCCCTCATGTTGTGGACCACTGACTGGAGGGAATTGGTACTGGTGCTGGTGTATCCTGGTGTTGGGGGTTGGTCAGTAATTGTTGCCAACCACTTATTCAATTTGTTCTTGAAGCTGTCTGGTGTAATGTCTGTCAGGTTTCTTATTTCTCGTGGACCAGAAGTGAAGCTGTGGTGAATTAATGTCTGCACCCCTTGCGATGCACAACTTGCCCTCCTCACAAAGCACAGCCGGCCTCTTCTGGGATGGTTGTTTGGCACCAGAAGCTCCAAAATTTTCCAAATATAAATTATGGAGTACATTGTACGGTGTCTCTGGAGGGAGTAGAGTCCCAAATGCTCCAGTTGTTCCCAGTAATTGAAGAGCTGCAGTCCATCTATTTTGCTGGTGAATGTCCTCTGGGCTGCCTCTAGTTTGACTATGTCCCCCCGCTCTACTCTAATCTTGGAAGCACCAGAGATTTCCAGAGAGACAGATGTAGACTATAATTAAGTAACACATGCAATATCAGAAAATGCCAGAAGGTTAACTTAGCATGAAAAGGCCTTATGTAAATTAAGCTTATTTAGTACATTTGGTTAAAATATCCTAGAATATTGAAATAACATCTTGACTAGTGCGTTTTTTCCTTATTAACTAACTCGGGATAGGTAGAGGGCCAGGTATAACTTTACAATAGGAGAGTACACAACTCAATATATTTTTCTAGTGTATTTTCCTCTGTTTTGAATGATTTTGACTCATTTAGCCTGTAACACATGATTCTTGATGAGGTTGTCAGCTTGCCGCCAGTACAGTATTTGTAATTTCAGAGGTTGGGTGTGTGTCTCAATTTGAGTATCTTTTCTTTATTTTAAATTTTTTTTATACTTTGGTCTCCATACTTCTTCCAGTAGACACTCAAATATAATTTAAATAATTAATTTTCTTATGATCTCTCCTGGTAAATTTTAGCTATACTGTATTGAGGACTGTGAATTAACGTTATGGTGTTGATGGGTGCCTGCTATAGAGAGGCAAGTGCGTGTGAGCGAGATCTTTAATGATTATCGTGTGGGGCTAAGCCAGGTGTAGGCCTATATGATGTCACCATGGCTTTTTAGCGTGTAGGCTTACTGTACAGTGAATGACAATAATTTTGTCGTAAAGTATGATGAAAATATAGCTGACGAGTTAAGCATTCGGTGTGGTCTGCGTGCTATTGGGTTTTTATAATGTTTCACAAGTTACTGGTACATTTAATCATCAGACAGAACCTCGACACGTCTATTGTTTCTCAGTACATTACAGGGTGAGAGTGCCAAATGGAACTGGGTGTTAGATAGTTTTGGGATGTGAGGAATGAAGTGATAGAGTTTAAATAAACTCTATCTGGAAATAGTATTGCGTAAGTATGATAGAATGGAAGGGGAGATCAGAGAAAGAGAGAAGATCGAGGTCGAGATGTAATGGAATCATTGGGGAGAATCATGAAGAGTAGGAGAGTGAGTATGGAAGTAAAAAGGGGACTGAAATATTGTACAGTCCTGCCAACACTAACATATGTATCAGAGACAAGGACATGGAATAGGGCACAACAATCAGTGCAGTAGAAATGAGTTTTCTGAGTGGAGTGTGAAACTTGAGGAGGTGGGATGGGGGAAGTATTGTGAATGTGGATGAGAGTCATTTACTGTAGAGTGGCTGAAAGGGTGAAGCATAATATCTGAAGTAGATTGGACACATGGAGAAAATTCCAGATGGGGAGTTTACACAGCAGGCAGTAAAATTAAGGGGACTGGAGTGAGAGGCAGACCATGAGTCAGGTGGGTAAACAGGGTGGAAGAGTATGCGAGGGGAGAGAGGAATGTGACTAAAAAAGGGGGTGCTTGACTGAGCCCAAAAGCTGGGTGCAGCTCTTAAACCAATTAATCTTTAACAGTTATTGACAGAAATAGGTTTATATGTACAGTATTAGTTGTTTCAGAATCAGTAGTTCGGGTTTACTTGGGATCGAGAAATGTGCCCGACTTTTTGGCATGACTGTACTTGTACAATAGCTACAATATTCTGAAAATATCCATCTTTCTTTTACAGACCACGGAAAATCATCAGTTATGCTGAACAAGCAGAGGAAGGTAATATTTTTGCTATACTGGTATCCTGTATGTTTGTGTTTACGTGAAATTGTATTATTACCGGTATGTGCAGGCATAATGGAATGTGGATCATTCCATTAGTGCACTAGTAAATTTAGTAAGTTTAGTAAATATTCAATTATTAATTAGCAGCTTCACCTTCAGTCATTTTAATATTTTGTTTTAACTTCATTAGCTAATCACTCTCATTAGCTAATCACTTTTCATATTTCTACATTTCTTTCAATATAGCTAATTGATCTTTCCTTCCAGTAGCTATACTGATACCCTTATGTGGGTACTGTACTCCACCTGTAGCTATTGGATAAAATTTGATGAAAAAAGAGTAACAACTAAGATTTAACGGCTCATTCATCCACATTATTGAGATTGTTTGGTGCCCTTTTTCAGCTTCTTCTCTTAATGCAGTCTGTACTGTACAGTATATCAGAATTCTGGGTACAGCTTTTTGCATTTTACCATCTCTTCCATTCCTGAGTAATACCTGACAACTTGTTTTTTCAGATGATGATTTTGTTGACTTCAAAGCATTGCCAAATATGAAGAGCTCACAAGAAAATAAAGATGACCAACTGAAGATCACACACATTAGCGCTGGGGATAATAGAGAAACTGAAAAAGAGATTCGACAAAATGATAGAGAAAAAAGACATGACAAAGAAAAAAACAGAGAGAATGAAAAAGACAAGAAAGACAAAAATAAAGACAGAGACAAGCACAGAAAAGACAAAGACAGGGATCGACATAGCAGCAGGGACAAAGATAAACACAGCAGTAGAGATAAAGATAGAGAAAGAAGCAGTAGAAAAGATGAAAGTCGCCGAGAGAAGCATGATCGAGACAGTGATAAATATAAGCATGGCAGAGACCATGATAGAAAACACTCCAATTCCGAGAAAACAAAGCGAGAGGGTGATAAGAGGGAAGGTTCAAGTGACTACAGGAGTGAGACCTCGGATTCACCGAGATTGTATGATTCTCCGCGAACCCCTTCTGCTTCCTCTCAGGATACACCCAGAAGGAAAAATGCTACGCCCAGATTGTCCATTGAGGAGAAAATGTATCATGTAAGTGGAGACAATATTAAATACAGTACTGATTATGACACACCCACAATATAAGCAACAATGAATTGAAGGACTGTACAGTATAACACAGTTTTAAGTTTAAAAAAAAGTAAGGGTCCTTACTGGAGCTCTATGAATTCTCCAAACTACTCTGGGCAACAGATTCCCTATTAGAAATACTGAAGGGTTCTGTGGCCTGGATTATTTTGGAGGATTCATAGAGCTCCAGTAAGGACCCTTACTTTTTTTTAAACTACGGGCCTTAGTGTACTGTGAAGTGGGATGATTAAGACTCACATAAAGGTTTTTTTTTTTTTTCCCCTCCTAGGAATTATCAACACCATTTTAGCTACATATACACAAACTATGTTCAATGATGTACATAAGTTCGTTCCCTCAGCCAGTCCCAATATTACTGAACTCTTTGTGGTTCGAACAACAAAACACATTTTGCCATCAATCCTCTGTTATTTAGTAATTTGTTGGGAGCCCAACTGATTCAGTTATAATGTGGCTGGCTGAGAAAATGAACTTTTGTGCATCATCGTACAGGTACCTGTACTGTATATCATTTTAAGTAACTCCTCAACCACATGTACTGTAAGCTTGGGTATTTGGATAATGGGGTTAGTCTAGGCCAAAGACTATTTACTGTATAATAACCATTAGGGCAGCCATATGTTATAAGATGGGTGAAGCAGTCACAATACTGTACTGTCTTTCTACACCTTTATTATCCAGAATAATTTCCTGCTTCAAGATAATTTTCAGAATTCTATTTCATGTAGTTTCATATTACAGTATATTTAAGTGACCTATTTTCTGATAATTACATTTAGGAAAGGGTAAAACCTTTAGATTAGTTTAAAATGATTAATTCAAGATATGAACTTACTGATGTTATTTTGTTATTTATGTCTCTGATGTGTTTACAGCGAGAACTTGAAGCAGCTCTTGCTATATCCAGGATTGAAACAAAAGGGGACGAAATACCAACCTTAGAGAAAGGATCCACCACACCAACAAAGGATGAGATGGTTGGTGTTCATAATACACCAAAGTCAATCACCAAAAGAAAATCACCCAGGTCTCAACTATATGGTCGCGAAAGGAATAGTCCCAGCAAACCACTTACAAGCTCAGCAACTCCCCATACACCAAAAGTTTATAAAGCAGACGACCTATCTGTAAGCAGTGACTTATCCAATTTTCAGTCAACTCAGGGCTTAAGTAATAGTACTGATTTTAATCAAGCTACCTCGGATAATAGCCCTGTGAATTCTATAAAAATGGTGACTGGAGATACCAGTGAAAGGGAGGTGCTGGGTGAAGTTAGACAGGGCTTAAGTAATAGTACTGAAATTAATCAAGTTACCTCAGATAATTCAGATAATAGCCCTGTGACTTCTATAAAAACGGTGACTGGAGATACTAGTGAAAGCGAGGTGCTGGGTGTAGTTAGACTAGTGAGCAACATGAACCCAGCAAAAAGCCAAGTGAATGAGGATCCACAGCCAAGCACCTCAGGTTTCACTGGCAAAAGACAGAGAAAATCAGTTGTGTTTAAGGAAGGTAGGTACTACAAGCAAAAATCCACTTCTGACCCTAATATTCTGCAACCAAAAATCTTTTGCAAGTTGTTGTTCTGCATGTGAAAAATCTCAAACATAATCCAGTTTTTATATTTTCACCAAAGTGCAAAGACGAAGATAATTCTATTGGTAATGTAAATTTATTTATTTTTAAATAATTGCTTACGTAAATCCACAGTCAGACCCCACTGTGACTCATCACTTTATGATATATTTGGTAACCAAGGGCGTATGTCTTTATTGACTCTGTTCTTGTTAATAGAGGTGTACTGTACAGTATTGTATTAAGAATCTGGGTCATTCTGTGATCATACTGAATCAGATTATAGCCTATTTGCATTTGCAGAAATACTTTCACCAACACAAAATTATAAATTTGCATGTAATTTGTCACAAAAGTAAATCCACAAATAAAATAACTTTTTCAGTTGAGGAACATGCATTAAGTGAAAGTGATTGCGGAAGTGCCCAACAATGATTGTACACAATACTGTATACAATACTGTATTGTATCAATACATCACAGTTTTGATAGGCCTATGCTTATTGGTGAGCTGATAAGTTCTGTGCAGTACTAATTGAGAATATGAGAATACTGTACAAGTAGTTTTTAATTTATTATTTGCAATGTTGTGCGGTAATTATATGAAGGCAATACAGTACAGACGAAAGATTTGTTCTGTGAAATTGGTGGTAGCCAAAATTAATAACTCTGATTATACTGTACAGTATACATATATATACAGTATAAATAAATACCAGAATACTTGTATAGATGTGTACCGTAGTTGTGTATCATTTATATATACAGAACAACTTTTCCACACAGATAGTGACTCGGACAGCTTCACTGGATTCAGTGCTGAAGACTCTGACTGTGACTTGTCAGAAGGAAGTGATTTTGAACCATCTCCTAAGAAGAAGAAAAAGAAATTAAAAGAGACCAAGAAAGGCAAGAAAAGCAAATCAACGCAGTCAGTTGTTGCCCCTCCCAAATCCTCATCCAAGACTGCTGGCAAGAAACAAGACCATAAGGCCAGTGCAGGTAGCTCGGTATCAGTGAAGGAAAACACAGTCCCAAGTAGCTCTACCATGGAAGTTGGAAGTTCCAGTGTTACTCATTCACTCAAATCCACTGTAGCACCAAAAACAAAGTCTTCTTCCATAGTTCAGACTCCTCCAAAATCGGTGAAAAAGGTAAATTCACAGCCCTCAAAAGTAGCAACATCAGTTTCAAACACTTCTCCCTCATCTCTAGGAAGAGGCCGTGGAGCAGGAGGCGGGACGATGCCTCTTGTCAAGACACCTTTTAGGAGCCCCGTACTGCTTTCCCCTAGTCATGCTAATAACAGTACAGTTCCTTCCAGATCCACACCCTTAGGTGTTCCCAGGTCTACTGGACTTAGGCTTGGATTGTCAAGAAGAGCAAATGTGAAACCTCTCCATCCTGGTATTGCTACAAAACTTAGTGATTAATAAAATATTAACATTGTCCATTTTATTCTTTGGTCATAATTTTGGTAGTAATAATCCTGATATGGTAATACAAAATACAGCATTCAAAGCTAATGCTTATATAATGACTCATTATGAAAAGTGATGATTCTGTTTTTTTGTTATCTCATTATGACTGTATATGTGAAAGATCATAGGTTTCACATGCATTGATATTAGAATAGATAATTATACCAGTAGTTGTTTTTGTGGAATTCTTTGTAATTCAGTAAATTGTTTATATTTCAACAGTTAATTTATTTTTCATAAACACAGATGTACAGTACCTGAATAGCGAAGTGTGTATACCAGGGATATAAGACTCATTAATAGCCCATTAATCCAAAAAGGTTTTCCTCAGCTTTTGCACACAGATTGGTAGGGGACTCTTTTGGCTTCCTTTAACCTCAGTATGGACCACATGACCAATATGGACTAGATCAGATGGAAATAATTTCTCTTTCCTCAGATTAAGAACGACCTCTGTAATGGTGGATGCTGCTGTGGAAAAGGGATTTTTTTTATGAATAATGGTGAGGGAAAGGCGATAACATGTTATGTTGGTGAGCAATGATACAGGATATGTTGATCAGGTGTTTGCTGAATGGTAGTTGATGAGAAAGATGTGAAACTGTTTATGGCCATAAGCTTAGTATTGAGTGGATACAGAAGGCGTATGGGAAGTGCTTCGTATGTATGGTAATAAGAGAAGGCTGCTGAATGCAGTAAAAAGCTTATAATAAGATGGTAGTGTAGTTTGTATAAGAACAAATGGTGATTCAGTGATTGGATTCTGTTATGTATTGGATTGAGATAAGGATATGTGATGTCCACATGGTTGTTCAGTGTGATGAAAGGAGTTTAGGCAAGAATGTTAGAAAGAAGAGTGGAAATGTTGCTGAGTGTTGAATGTTGTGTATGCAGATGGTGCAGTGCAGTTGTCTAATAATAAATAGTAAGAGTAATCTAGAAAGCTTAGTGGTGAGCTTTGCAGAGGTGTTTGGATGCTGCTGTTTGAAAGTAAACATGGGCAAAAACAAGGTGATGGTGGAGAGGGAGGGTGAGTCAGTGTATAATGTGCAAATGGATGGTGGGAGTCTTGAGGTGGTTGAAGAGTTTAATTACCATGGAAAATTATTGGATAAGAGAAGAAAGTGTGAAAAATAAAGTTACCCTATGGAGACATATAGCGGGTGAGATAAAAACACTAGTTTGAACTAGAGGATTAAATACATTAGCTGCAAGAGGATTGCACGAAGGTGTGTTAATACCCACACTGTTAAATGTTTGTGAAAATTTAGTGGCATGGTTATAAGAAATCGAAAGTATGAGTAGTTACTGATGGATATGCGAAGAAGTACTTGTATGTATAGAGTCTGAAGAATTGACAGGTTGAGAAATACAATGATGTGGTGTGAAAAACCATAGATCAAAAAGTAGAAAAGAGTATTCTACGATGGCATGGGTATGTGGAAATAATGAATATTTCGTAAGTGGTGAAAAAAGTTGTTGTCCACTCTACCCATATACTTGTGGCCTTCTAGCAACTGTGCCACGCCTACATAACAGACTAGCTACCTTTTTCGAGACCAACTGCTCTCTTATTATGCACTTCCAGCCCCTCATTTTTTTATTCCGCAACCTTAGGATTGTATGCTGTCAGTAGCCTGTGATTCTTGTGAGGCCCTGAGATGATTGAATGAAGTTATGAGGTGTAGGATGCTTCACGTGGGTCGCACTAGTTGGAGGCAGTGGAGCTTCATTTTATTGGTTACTTCTTTTCTGCCACACTAGATGATGACACTTTACTTATACACGTCACTATCCTCTCTTACTGGACATCCTCTCCTTGCCCTCTTCATCAGGTGCAATTGGGGTCAGGGGTAGTCATGGGTCTATCAGTGTTGGGCTGATGTCAAACTTCCGAGGCACGCTTTCCTCACACTCCTCCATGTCCACCTCAGTGATGCTGTCAGTGTAGGCAGGAGAGACTGGCTCCGGGTCGAAGGTGGTGACGGCTGCAGTGTGGACTGGAGATGGTGTCAGGTCGTCGTCTGGCTCAGTTTTGATGGTAGTGGTTGCAGGAGGAAATGAAGACGAAGCTGGTGGCTTGTCCTTCTCAGGCACATCTTGCTCCTGCCCATAGTTCTGCCTGTTGAGTGGCCAATGCAAGTGTAGGCAGCTTCTGGGAATGACTGTCTTAAGTCTGGGCAGCAGGTGTGATGGGACTTGTATGACAAGCATGTTTTTGGCCTAGAGGAGTACCAGTATGAGGTCTGAGAAATGGCAGAGTCCCTCAGCTGTTATGCAGACAGTGACCATGTCTGAACACTGCTGCTGTTGATTTGATGGTGTGGCCTCTCTCCTCTTCTCTTGGGTGTGGTAAAACTCAGGCTTGCCTCCTGGTTTTGTGAATGCAGTGGCTCCTTATAGTTCCTTATAGTACCTCAACAGAGAATACAACCTGTTCTCTGTCTCGTAGTGAGGACAAGGAAGTGGAGGCTGCTGTGCTAGAGATATCATTACGATGGACCGCTTAAAAAGACCTGTCCACTGTGGTAGGCATCAGGGTGCTATGGGCAGTGGATGCTGGATCTTTTCCCTACAACTACAATAAAATATATACGGTAGTACAGACTTCCTTCGTGTTTACTGTCTCTCCTTTTTAATACCTTCTCCCTCATCCTACAGGGTCTTCCAGGCCTAGAGAGGTAACCTTTCTTCCTCATCTTTATAATATAGTGCAGGGGCCGGATGCACGAAAGACCTTAGCGGAGTGACCGTTAAGGTAACCTTAGGCAGTTTCACTAAGGGGATGGTAAGGTTGCTGCTATGGTTGTATGCTCTATTGACCTTAACATCAACCTTAGTGTTCCCTTAGGTGATCTTAGCAGTCGGCCATGTTTGTTTCGTTCCATTCCCTTCCGACTATGGACCACCAGCTGACATTCTCTGGGCCAATGAGAGGGCAGCTTCATAGACACGTTAGGCAACATAAGCCAATCAGAAGTCAGTTGGGATGACAGCTTATCACAGAAAACAAACAAATGACTCATTTTCATTGCGTGAAGTGGGAGGTGAACATTGTGTGAGATTTCTTTAGCATAGATATTTTGGCATTTAATTACTTGATATGACAGAAGAGCCTCCTACTAAGCTTGCAAGATTGCAAATTATACTGCAGCTGATGAAGAACTCATGATTATGATAACTGAAAGGAAAAAAAGAGAACACGTTTTCTGGTGGCTACCATTCGTCCACATCACACCAGAATACGCGTTGATTTAGTATGTAGGCTTTAGGGTCATTTGTTTCCTAGCATAGTTTGGAGGATTGAGAAACTTTGAATTTGCCGACTTCATAACAGGGGCCTAGACCTAGCTATTACAACCAGAGTATGCCGAGATTTCTGACCACCTTACTTCCTCTCTTACTGTCTACTTTTCTACTCTATTTATGTGAAGGTTGTAGTTGTGGTAGTAGTGAATGTGGTGGTAATGATTCCCGTTTAGATGATTTTCCAAACTTATCATTCCCTGTGTAATGTTTGTTGTTGTGGTAGGACAATGGTGGTAGTTGTAGTAGACCAATACAATGTCGGAACATACAAAATAAATAATTATGGTAAGAAAAGAGCATCTATTCAAGGATATAATTTAAAAATAATAACAAATAAACGCATTTTTAACCTACGTGATTTTCCTCTTTTATAGTAGGCCTATAATATAACTTGGTTATTAAAAATTTGCTTATTAGTAAAGATTAGCACAGTACAATAATAATACCATAATTTTGAGGAAAGTACCATAATTTCGGTATTACTGTACGATAATTTGGGCAGGTCGGCAGCACAACGCTCCACTACTCAACCCTATGGTCGTCTAAAGGGTGCTCTCGACCACCCTTAGCCGTAAGGTTAAAGATGGCCGCCACAATTGCCGCTAAGGTGTTTCGTGCATACCACCATAGTGAGTTAAGGGCAAAAATGGCGGCTAAGGTAACTTAACGGCCGTTAAGGTCTTTCGTGCATCCGCCCCCAGACACGTATATCTAAAAATCCTTACCGCAAGAGTCACTTGTCCAAGCAGCCCTCCCCCTCCCCCTCCTTACCCTACTCCCGTCACTTGAATAATTTATTGTTTATTGCTTATTTTTATAATAATTCATTGCCATACTAAGTAATTTACACTACAGACATGTAAATAACAATATTATAATGCTTTTCTATACAGATAGAGAGCCTCTTCAATAACTACTCAAATAATATAAGAAATATAAAAGCATACTGCTAGCAGGAGAGCGGGGTGACACCCTCCCTGTCTTATGTTTGTTATTAATTTAATTTATTAATTTATTTATACAACTGAAGGAAGGATAGGAGGATCATTAGGAATAGGATGACCTTTAAGTTGCTAACATTTATAGCTGATCTGTATCGCCAATATTATTATAAATGAATACCCAATGGCACTCAATTTGTGTAAAACAGCATTATAATTTGGTAAGGAGGGGGAGGTGGGGGTGCTGGGGTGAGAGTCAGAGCAGGTAAGTAGCCTAATAATAAAGATAACATTATACTCATCTCAACTCCTCTATAGTTTTGGGTGACGTGCTCACTCTACAAAATTTGCATTATCATGAGAAATGCAGTATATCCTACCTATTAACTGAAAATATGACTCTGAAAACAGGCAGATGGCGATCATTCAACGACAAGCAAAACTTCCTTCCCGAGATTACCGCAAATTCATGGAGGAATTCGTAAGTGTTATAAATAACCCACACATATTCCCCGAAACAAAAGTAATGACTTTACAACTTTTCAAATATTATCTGATGTTGTTTTCAGTTCATCATATCTATTTTCTCACAGTAGTTTTGAATAATTTTGGAAAAAATTGTCGAAGGTCATCGGGAAGACACGGGTATACCCCACAGAGCTATACCCCACAGGCCATCTTGGAATGCCCTTTGGTGCGCGCTTTCAACTCCCGTACGTACTTGTATAGTATGTTTCTATCCACAGTTATTGACATTTCCATGATTTGTAAAGCATTGTATCTTGTTATCTAATTATGCAGGTATTGTTAAATCAATTAACAAGGCTAAGATAATGTCCATACGAAAATTATGCAAAGAAATTAAACTTAAACTGGTTTATTAAACAAGACAAATATATATAACTGTAATCTGTCTCCCTCTCCCTCCACTTACCTTCCATACATGGGCCCAGTGGGGCTGACTTTATTCTCTGTGAATATTAGTTATCCCCCACAGGGCTAGAATAAAGATTGTTGTAGGATCTGGTCACTTTCTAGTGGATTTGACGAGATCTGCCCACATGGATTAAAAATCCATGTGAGGTGTACTGCAACAGGAGGCCTTTTTTTTTTTTTTTTTTTTTTCCACTGCTGTGTGGACCGCCAGCACACGGGGGTGCATTTCCCTTTGCATGCAGCAGTGTAAACTCCCTCCCCCTTATGGTCCCTTCAGGGCTGGTCTCATGGAAGGTACGGCCCCACTTGTAGCTCTTGTGGTAACGTGGACTTGGGCCCACAGCACTGGCTGTGGGATCAAAGCCTTCCCCCCAATCTCCCTGGCGGTCGGAGGCCCCCAGACTCCCTGGTCCAGTAAGCTCTGGTCCCATTTCCTTGGGATGTGCTTCGGTAGCCCAGGCATATAGGGCCATACAGACATATAGGGCCATGCAGCCCCTCTATTTTAATTTCTTTTTTCACTGCGACCAGAGTGTACCAGGGGTCTGTGGGGCAGGAGGCCATTCTGCCCCGGGAGAACATCAACAACAACAACCTTACATACATACATACATATTACTCTAGTGTGACATACATACATACATACATATTACTCTAGTGTGACATACATACATATTACTCTAGTGTGACATACATACATACATCCATACATACATATTACTCTAGTGTGACATACATACATACATATTACTCTAGTGTGACATACATACATACATATTACTATAGTGTGACATACATACATATTATTCTAGTGTGACATACATATTATTCTAGTGTGACATATATACATACATACATATTACTCTAGTGTGACATACATACATACATACTACTCTAGTGTTACATACATACATACATATTACTCTAGTGTGACATACATACATATTATTCTAGTGTGACATACATACATATTACTCTAGTGTGACATACATACATACATACATATTATTCTAGTGTGACATACATACATATTACTCTAGTGTGACATACATACATACATATTATTCTAGTGTGACATAAATACATATTACTCTAGTGTGACATACATACATACATATTACTCTAGTGTGACATATACATACATATTATTCTAGTGTGACATATATACATACATACATATTACTCTAGTGTGACATACATACATACACACATATTCTAGTGTGACATGCATATATACACACATATTACTCTAGTGTGACATACATACATACATATTACTCTAGTGTGACATATATACATACGTATTATTCTAGTGTGACATACATACATACATATTACTCTAGTGACATACATACATACACACATATTCTAGTGTGACATGCATATATACACACATATTACTCTAGTGTGACATACATACTTACATACTAAACAATGTTAACATAAAACACTTATCATAATAGAGATTAAGTATGTTGTATATATATATTATAAGAAGGTGACTGTGGATGAGTGCCAACGATAGTTTTATTTATCTAACTCATTTCACCTTTTAACCGAAATGAATTTATAATTAATCAGCCATTCACTGATATATCGGTTAAAGAAATACTTATTCATATATTGTGAGTCACTATAATGTAGTTAATATACCATATCATCAATGAAAGACCGAATAAATGAAATAATATCTTACCCTGGCATAAGCTGACAGGCTGGCGGGTTGAGGGGAAGGGCAACCTATCATGGCCGCCAACCCACTTCCGGTGGCGACACTCGGGGGAGGGGGGGTTGCGCCCTCTATGAGTATACATAGAGCGATCGACCCTGTGGTATTAGATAGGGGAGGGGTGTCGCCAGCCAGCCTGCTCGGCGGCCATCTTGGAATGCCCTTTGGAGCGCGCTTTGAACTCCCGTATGTACTTGTATAGTATGTTTCTATCCACAGTTATTGACATTTCCCTGATTTGTAAAGCATTGTATCTTGTTATCTAATTATAAAGGTTTGGTTAAATCAATTAACAAGGCTGAGATAATGTCTATACGGAAAATTATGCAAAGAAATTAAACTTAAACTGGTTTATTAAACAAGACAAATATATATAACTGTAATCTGTCTCCCTCTCCCTCCACTTACCTTACATACATACATACATATTACTCTAGTGTGACATACATACATACATACATACATATTACTCTAGTGTGACATACATACATACAGACATATTACTCTAGTGTGACATACATACATATTACTCTAGTGTGACATACATACATACATATTACTCTAGTGTGACATACATACATACATACATATTACTCTAGTGTGACATACATACATATTACTCTAGTGTGACATACATACATATTACTCTAGTGTGACATATATACATACATATTATTCTAGTATGACATATATACATACATACATATTACTCTAGTGTGACATGCATATATACACACATATTACTCTAGTGTGACATACATACTGAACAATGTGAACATAAAATACTTATCATAATAGAGATTAAGTACGTTGTATATATATATTATAAGAAGGTGACTGTGGATGAGTGCCAACGATAGTTTTATTTATCTAACTCATTTCATCATTTAACCGAAATGTATTTATATTTAATCAGCCATTCACTGATATATCGGTTAAAGAAATACTTATTCAAATATTGTGAGTCACTATAATGTAGTTAATATACCATATCATCAATGAAAGACCGAATAAATGAAATAATATCTTACCCTGGCATAAGCCGACAGGCTGGCGGGTTGAGGGGAAGGGCAACCTATCATGGCCGCCAACCCACTTCCGGTGGCTCTAGGCACACGTAAGCACAGAATTAATCTATCAATAATAATAGTAAGTTAGCACTTCACTGGCACATATAATAAATACACATCAATGCATCACAACACACATGTAATAATATAATAATAGTAATGATAGTAATAATATGAGAGTGACCCTATGTTACTGTGAGAAGAATATAGAAGTAAAGACAATTTATACTTATCAAACGTTGCGAGTCTCCATCCGAATCTCACCACACTCACTCACTTACACAACCCAAACTGAGTTGTCCCTGTCCCACTGGTAACTGAGCTCTACAGCCTTAACCCCTCGCCTTATATTCCATTGGCTAAACAAAGGATATACTGTTAGCTTCACAAAGACAAGCAAGCGCGTCTCCGAACTGTTACTTTAACACTGACTTAAGCACACATCACTCCTACGTTCCCTCTCAAGAAACTATTGGAAGTCAATAGGAATAAAATCGGAGACTTTATCACATACGCAGCTGCGAGAAGGGGGAGAGAAGGCGTACGAATCCAGCGAATCTAGCTGGCCAAGGCACGCTCACCCTTCTGACAAGAATACTTAAAGAAAATGGAATAATTAAATAATCTAGCTTCGCACACATTAGATAAGATAGCGTCGCACATAACAGATCCGGGTGCGAGCTTGTACTACCCTCTCACTCCTTCTCTCACAGTCACTGTCAAAAATGGATAGCAAAACTAACAAATTAATAATTATTCAGGCACGAGTAACAACATACATACATATTACTCTAGTGTGACATACATACATACATACATATTATTCTAGTGTGACATACATACATATTACTCTAGTGTGACATACATACATACATACATATTACTCTAGTGTGACATATATACATACATATTATTCTAGTATGACATATATACATACATACATATTACTCTAGTGTGACATGCATATATACACACATATTACTCTAGTGTGACATACATACATACATACTGAACAATGTGAACATAAAATACTTATCATAATAGAGATTAAGTACGTTATATATATATATTATAAGAAGGTGACTGTGGATGAGTGCCAACGATAGTTTTATTTATCTAACTCATTTCACCATTTAACCGAAATGTATTTATATTTAATCAGCCATTCACTGATATATCGGTTAAAGAAATACTTATTCATATATTGTGAGTCACTGTAATGTAGTTAATATACCATATCATCAATGAAAGACCGAATAAATGAAATAATATCTTACCCTGGCATAAGCCAACAGGCTGGCGGGTTGAGGGGAAGGGCAACCTATCATGGCCGCCAACCCACTTCCGGTGGCTCTAGGCACACGTAAGCACAGAATTAATCTATCAATAATAATAGTAAGTTAGCACTTCACTGGCACATATAATAAATACACATCAATGTATCACAACACACATGTAATAATATAATAATAGTAATGATAGTAATAATATGAGAGTGACCCTATGTTACTGTGAGAAGAATATAGAAGTAAAGACAATTTATACTTATCAAACGTTGCGAGTCTCCATCCGAATCTCACCACACTCGCTCACTTACACAACCCAAACTGAGTTGTCCCTGTCCCACTGGTAACTGAGCTCTACAGCCGTAACCCCTCGCCTTATATTCCATTGGCTAAACAAAGGGTATACTGTTAGCTTCACAAATACAAGCAAGCGCATCTCCGAACTGTTACTTTAACACTGACTTAAGCACACATCACTCCTACGTTCCCTCCCAAGAAACTATTGGAAGTCAATAGGAATAAAATCGGAGACTTTATCACATACGCAGCTGCGAGAAGGGGGAGAGAAGGCGTACGAATCCAGCGAATCTAGCTGGCCAAGGCACGCTCACCCTTCTGACAAGAATACTTAAAGAAAATGGAATAATTAAATAATCTAGCTTCGCACACATTAGATAAGATAGCGTCGCACACAACAGATCCGGGTGCGAGCTTGTACTACCCTCTCACTCCTTCTCTCACAGTCACTGTCAAAAATGGATAGCAAAACTAACAAATTAATAATTATTCAGGCACGAGTAACAACATACATACATATTACTCTAGTGTGACATACATACATACACACATATTCTAGTGTGACATGCATATATACACACATATTACTCTAGTGTGACATACATACTTACATACTAAACAATGTTAACATAAAATACTTATCATAATAGAGATTAAGTATGTTGTATATATATATTATAAGAAGGTGACTGTGGATGAGTGCCAACGATAGTTTTGTTTATCTAACTCATTTCACCATTTAACTGAAATGTATTTATATTTAATCAGCCATTCACTGATATATCGGTTAAAGAAATACTTATTCATATATTGTGAGTCACTATAATGTAGTTAACATACCATATCATCAATGAAAGACCGAATAAATGAAATAATATTTTACCCTGACATAAGCTAACAGGCTGGCGGGTTGAGGGGAAGGGCAACCTATCATGGCCGCCAACCCACTTCCGGTGGCGACACGCCAGGGGGGCTGTTGCGCGCTCTATGTGTATAGCTCTATGGTATACCCATACCTTTCCTTCGACCTTCCTACAGACCTTCGTTCCAATAATGATACTTACTCTTGGTACCGTGTTACCTTCATGGGAACCCTCAACCTTCGACCTTCGCGACTCTTAGTACGGGCTTTTGTATCTCAGTGTGTACTTACCTTAAGAAGGCAAAGTATTAATAATAGTATAGTAGTTTTATATTACAGAGTCAGTTACTACATATTTTAAGTTACCTAGTCTTCATATGTCAAACAAAAATTTATATATGCATTATCAGCCAACTGTTAATGAGAAAAAGATGCTATGTGGCAACCGCACTTCCCACCCCTCAGTTTAGTTATCTGTCGACTGCTCTCCATAATGCAGGTATACATCAAAGGAGACCGTGTAGAATGGAGAGTGGCTTACCAGACATCATGTAAATTATTGTAGACCTACTTGTACATATGCCGGACAGCTTCCCAACAATAATGAAAATAATTATCATGTTTTATAACTACCGTTATCGCAAATAGTATAATAGTAATAAATAACCAAATAATAGTAATATAATATATAACCATTAAAGTAATAATAATCGTAATATAATAGAAAAAATATTAAGAGTAATAGTATAGAAACCCTGTAATAGATGCCATGTCTGGTCTTGAGGTGCTCTTTCTTTTTACATAACACAACAGAAGGCAAGCAGCTCATTGACACATGAATTATCACTGTTTTCATCTTCTATCTTCACTCTTGCCCCACATATCACCATCCCACCAGGGCAAGTAGTCGTTGATGACCAGACAGAATCTAGGCCACAGAAAGGAAAAGAGACACACCTGTTTAGTATATTCTTATGTCAATACAGTACAGTACTTTCTTAATTTTATCTTGGCCAATGAAAAATAAAAAAAGAGAGACACATGTTTGGTATATTCTGATGTCAGTTTAATGAAGATGCACACTGTGTCGCATTCCACATTAAAAATATCCTTTAGAGGAAATTATTTTGTTGGTGAATTGGAAGGTCTCTGAATCCTCCAAACTATGCCACAAAACAGATCCTCCATTAAAGTAACATGAAAGTCGACTGTTAGTGTGCATAGTTTGGAGGAAACACAGACTTTTCAAATCACCAACAAGAGATTCTCCCTTTAATGTAACTAGAGGCAGGGTAGTGTCTGTACCACCACATAAGAGTTTCAGTATAGGTCAGGATGTGCTGCTACAGTCAGTTCGATAATTATCCTGTCAGTACAGTAAGTAAATCACTATTGTATCAGTTGCATGCAAAGACTATGTATCCCATAACTAGCATCAGAGAGCAAAAAATTAACTACAATAAATATTTTAGGGTGAACTTGTTTACTCTGAGGGTAATTATTACTTTACCTGTTCTGGAGGGTCCATAGCTCACCAATTCCTCTTCAGTATTCCGACAAAAGAACCGAAGGTCGTTCATACCTTCATCATCATAATCGGACCCCATTTCATCATTGATCCGAAACCTGTAAGCATTCACGGGGCCGTTATCGGAACAGGTCACGGTAGCTATAGGGTCAAAAGGAAAGAGATGTCGTTAGATTAGCTGTAGTGTCATAATATTGTGTAAGATTGTGTATGTTTGCTCTTAGATTTGTGAAAGATAAGACTTCTTCATGTGCCAGTTAACATTCATTCACTCATAATCAAACTCAACATTATAATAATAATTTTCTATAGGTACAATTGTCAGCACTTATAACCGGTACAGGAAAAGAGGACTGGCAACGTTGACTTGTACCAGTTATAAGTGCTGGCAACTGTACAGTCGCCGACCATAGCGACGCCCCTCACCTTGAGGTACACTGAACCAAAAGCACAATCTTTTGTTTCCATACTATGATCATTTTCATATAATTAATTTAAAACCAACTGTGCCTCTTCTCACCCACTGCCTTCCTCCTTCTCCCACACTGAAGCAGTGGCTGCGGGTTTCGTATGGGTCAAGGAGAGGGGCGTCGCTATTGTCGCTGACCACCAGAGTCGAAGCCCGAGATCTGGAGCAGGCGGTTTCTGGACGACAGCCCACTCAAAGATGTGTGTGGCCTCGTAAAGGTTTGAGTGGGCTGTCCAGAACCGCCTGCTTCAGATCTCAGGCTTCGACTCAGTTGGGCTAGATTTTATGGTCAGCGAGTGTATATCTCAAGTTTTGAACCCATAGGGGAGTACGGCATGCGGTGATTTGAGCAGTATTTCAGTGACCCTGTGATCGTGTATGAGACCTGCTTCTGAGTCCTGCCTATGCCACGAAACAAGCTCCTTTAATGAAGGTGGTGTTTCGTGGCATTGTTTGAAAAACTATAGCTAACCTGCAATTTTCTGACTATATTACGAAGGTCTTTAAGAGGAGAACCTATTTTTGGTAAATTAGAGGGCTACTGAATCCTCTAAGCTACATCACAAAACAATAATTCCCATATTAGTAACATTGAGGTTATTATTTTGTTTCCTAGAATAGTTTGGAGGAATCAGTAACCCTTCAATATAGCAAAAAGAGGTTCCCCTCCCTTAGTTAAGGGTTTGGGTGCCCGCCCCAGCCACTCCCTTTCAATTCTTTAGTTATAGTACTGTACATACATCAGCCAGTATAACAGAGTCTGTGGTAGCATTTGTTAGTATATTGGTTGCATTACATATTTTTTTTGTTTTCCAATATTGTTACCTCCGTTCATGCTCGGGTTGTGTCATGAAGTAGAGGTGTGATGTGTAGGAAAGGTGCCCGGGTTTTATTTTGAAGAACTAGGTGTGATGTGTAGGTAAGGTGCCCGGGTTTTATTTTGAAGAACTAGGTGTGATGTGGAGGGAAGGTTAGGCTCGAGTTAGGTGACCAACTACAATATAATTATCTGCCCAATTCCCGAAGCCTGAGCCCCTATACACTTGCTTTTAGCGTTCGTGCATACCTACCTCTCTTTTGGTTTGCTCCGTAATCCATATTATAAGAAACTGTCTGAGTGGAGCCCTCAACTGAACGACAATGGAGCTCGACGCCTGATACTCCAGTATCATCAGTGTCCATACTTGATTCGTAATCGTCATGCTGCGGAACAAGATGTTGATTTAATAGTACAATTATTTAAGGGGATGGTATACACCTTTGATACATTGATTTCTCCAAAGTATGTCAGAAAACAGGACCAATGGATAAATATAATGGTGATATGTTGCCTGGAATAGTTTGGGGGAAAGAGCTTCTCCCGATTTGCCAACACTGTACTACTACCCTCTTAAAATTGCCATGCAGGATGTGGAGATTTTAGTAAATAAGAAATGCATGAGCATAGGATACGACACTACAATATTAAAACGATCATCGCAAAGTATGAAATATCCAGTGACACGAAACTCACCCATATAGCAAAGCAGCAGAGAATAATGATAACAGTGCTATCTTTGACACAAAATTCACCCACATAGCAAAGTAACAGGGAATGAGCTTAATAATAGTGCTATCTTTGACACGAAACTCACCCATGTCGCAAAGCCATACACGTAGTAACCATTAGGACACATGAGGGGGTTGTTTTGCCAGTATCCAAAGTATGCGTCGAAGGAGGCTTTAAGGGGCAGAGGCTCTGTTTTAGTGAGAAGAAAGCAAGTTAATAAGTATGCCACTGTTCTAAGTACTGTACTGTACAGTGAAACAAATATAGTGCATAGTAATAGAGTCTGCTTTTCCGAATTTTACACTGATCCATAATAAAATTATAATCTGAATAGAGTCCATATAATGTTATCAGTTTTATAGATCTTTCATACACAAAGGTGCTTTAGTATAGGGGGCCTGATAAGAAGTTGTGGAGATCTTATTGCCTTGTAGTGAGCTATTGTCAGAAGATAAAAATTCTAACCCATTCAGCCAGATTATTTATTACAATAATTACTTTACATAATAGTTAAGGTCAGACTCTATTACCTCATATTGCAAAATTTTGTCTAATTCAAAGTGTTAAACCTAACTTAGTCAATTATGATACTAAAAATTGATATAGTCTTTGTAAACGTGGTTGGTGTAGTGGTAATAATATGTTTGTGTCGTAGGCAAAAACATTGGTGGTGTTGACGATGGTATGGTCCCGGTACGATGGCTCTGTTGGTTGTCTATATATCGATCATCGGACCAGTACCACGTCGCCATTGTATGCACCACCAATGTTCTTGAATATGGCCCATTGCATCACACCATATATGCTCTATGACTCACTACATGAAGACAGGGCGGGAAAGATTGATGCCACTGTCTAACCTCAATAAAATCTATATGACCTCTTATAACTTTGATCGGGTGAATTTCTTTTACATGTTTTCTTGGTTTTATGAGTCCATCCTTCCGTCTGGCGTGAGTGGTGGTCGTGTATCATTGCCTGGGGATCGTTACCTGCTGAACACCTAAAATATATACGATTATTTCTGGGAAGGTAGGCTATTGAGTTGGCTATTTCATATTGTATTTAGGTTTGTTTTGATTTACGGCAGCTCAGTAAAATACCTTGACATATTGACTGCACCAGTTGTGAAGCAGTGTTAATATTTCAACACACTCAGGTTGTATACATTAGGTTTGAACCCAGCTGCTCATTTGCTTTATAATATAGTCATTTAAAACTATAACAGTCAAGAATTAATTACAAGTGGGAAGGTAATTAACCCCAAATGAAATAAATTAAGTAATATTATAATAGTATTTTGTAGTGACTCTTTCTTGCTTAATTTGTAGTGGGAAATAGGTCGTAGTTACTCCCATCCAATTATTTTTTTTTTTTAACATATCAAGCAGTGTACTGTAACTTGTTTCAAGAAGTTAAGCATGGTGAGAGATCACACAGACCCTCACGAACTTTTATGAGTGACTTTACAGTCATCGCAAAGCTTCCCAACACTTCTTGCCACACTGTAAGTATTTCAGATTATCTCTTGTGTCACATCTTCCGTCCCATTACATTCGTTACTTACCAAAGTGTAATGACGGATATATATATATATATATATATATATATATATATATATATATATATATATATATATATATATATATATATATATATATATATATATATATATATATATATATATATATATATATACTATAAATGGCAATCCGTCTCTGTTTGTCCTCTTATAACTCGAAAACTGTTACACCTACATCCAAAACCATATATATTCTGAATCACCATCACCAGACGCAGGTTTTGATATGACGTAACATGACGTAACTCGAAGTAAAAATTACGTCCTCTATTATAAATCCGCTAAAAAAACCGGTTTCACTCCCAAAACTATATATTCTGATTCAGCACCACCGGCAAAGGTTTTTATGACGTAACACGACGTAACCTGACGTAAAAATTACGTTAAAATGTCAAATATTCTATTTATCGGTTAAAACCATAAAGAAGAGCTCGAACGGAAATTTTCCGTTAGAGCTGAAGAAGGCAAAAAGGCTATTTGGAAATTCAGTCAGTCTCGGCCCTTCAAGCTGAAAAGATATATGCACTATATCGTCTTTATGTATGTATGGCAACTGGCAAGCGGCCTGAGATCGCGAATTACTTTTTACTAACGCAACAAGACTGAAATGCTTTCACTTATTATAAAGTTAATATTGACTATTTCTAAACTCCAGAGTGCATCTTTCCCGGGTAACGCCGGGTTCCTCCGCTAGTATATATATATATATATATATATATATATATATATATATATATATATATATATATATATATATATATATATATATATATATATATATATATATATATATATATATATATATATATATATATATATATATATTATCCTCCAAGTATAACGAGTAGGAGTTGAGCAGATAATCGGAGCTAGTAGTTGTGAACACAGTATAGTACTTGCCTATGGAGCCGAGGAAGGAGTTGTAACTCGAGTCAGAGAGGAGGGAGGGATAGGGGTCGTCGTATGTCAACAAGGAGCAAGTGTTGTCATGAAGGGTGTAGGCGTGACAACTACCTTCTCTCGCCGCTGCACATAATGCACCACACTTCATACCACTCCCTACATGAACAGAGACAAATACTAGAAAACATTCAAGATGGTATACCATTAAATTGCAGTCCTTATTATGCAAGGTTGTTATGTGTCTGCAAATGTCTTACCTACCGAGCGTCTTTGACGGGATTCATGACGTCAGTAATCTGGATTCTACTGATTCCTCTAATTTGTACCTAAAAACACACTGTCTTAGTTAGTCTAGAGGTCGTTACTTGTGTGAGAAAACTTGGAGAAATCAACATCCATCACATCACTGATACTTCATCAGTTCTGAAACCCATGTGTCTTACATGAATGAACGTATCGTTATTTGCATATCTGTGTTGTAGCCTAATAATGTGGTTGTAATATATCCACAATAGTTATAACACATTACTCAATACCAGTACAATACGTTTACCTACTTGATATTACTTGGAGAACGGTAAAATCTGCATTTGACAAATTATCATTGGGTTTACTTCGCCCGAATAGACGACTGAATTTTGGTCCAGTGCTGTACACTCGCAATCCAAAATATGTATCCAGGCTTGCTTCGAATAGCCTGATCGAGTAATTAGCAAGCTCAAGCAAATATAAAGCAGGATAAGCGTTGTAATTGGTTTACTAGTATGTCAAATGATTCGAAACTTAATTAAATAAGACCTGGATACAAATTTTGGATTGCGAGTGTTCATATCTGCCACTGTTACCAGATACAACACCAGTATATTTAATTGGTGAACTAGGTGAACAGCTCCCCCACTCCAGTCATCTGTGCCCAACTGTACAATAGCTCAAAAAAGGATCGGAACTGTTTTTGGGGCAAACAATTAAAAAAATCATCGATGTGATCTGAAACTTTTGGTAATGATTGTACTGTACGTAGCCTACTACTTACCTACAGAGAAATTGGCCGTGGAAGTGGAGTCTAGTTTTGTCCCCGTCACCTTCTTAAACTGCAGAGGAGTGAGTTGTGTGAGGCATCTGACCTCTGATACCAGGAGGCAGGCGCCCATCACCAAGGCCAGCAGGTCACCACTACTCATTTTTCCTTCTCAGACCAACCTTACCAGCAGCAGGTATGTCAGCAGCTCCTTTATTGGTATAGTACGTAGACGTCTGTGTGTGTAATCTGTGAACCCTGGAAATATCTCGGTGTTTAGTAAATGAAATAACAAACACAATTAACAAATACATTTACATTCCATTATGGTCATATGCAGTAAATAAACTCTTCTCGTGCATTTATGTGTATTATTTTCTGATTTGATGTTACTGTACTATATTTCATTCACAACTATCTAGTCTTATTGGTCTTGCATTCACTGACAACATAATGATTAAATAACTTGTATAAAAAAAAAAAAAAAAAAAAAATCTAACGAGTGTTCATAAAGATAAGTTAGGTTGCATTTAGCCTAGCAGCAACAGTACACTGACTGACACAACCTCGATCCAATATGTCCACACACCTTCCTACCTGTATGTCACTCCAGCAACTGACCGCAACAGAAAGAACTACAATATACTTCCATACACACACACACACACACACTCTCTCTCTCTCTCTCAGCCAGCCACGCAAACACACACACACGCACACACTCTCTCTCTCTCTCTCTCTCTCTCTCTCAGCCAGCCACGCACACACACACACTCTCTCTCTCTCTCTCTCTCTCTCTCTCTCTCTCTCTCTCTCTTGAAATTAAATAATAATAATAATAATCTCTCTCTCTCTCTCTCTCTCTCTCTCTCTCTCTCTCTCTCT
>JAWQEG010000294.1:0-7500 GCA_033782935.1 Petrolisthes cinctipes
ACCCCATGTCAACAGCTTAACAAGAGTTGTCTAGGAAATAGAAGAAACCAACCGTAACCTTTCACCTCTCTACATTGTCTGATGCTTGACTGAGATATATACTGTTTTGACCATTGTGTTTAGTTTCTGTGACCTTGACTGGTGACCGTCACCTTTAACTGATTGATGTAATGATAACCAATTATCTAAGGTAGGTGTGATAACTTTTGGAATGATGGGACAATCATTACCGAAGACTGAACCATATAGTTATAGAGATAGAGTTGCATACATACACCTTGCTAGCGTAACGGATAGAGGCGAAAGGTAAATTTTTGACCCACACACATGTTACTTTACAGAAGACATGTTATATTTTTACCGGAGTAGTCATTACAGTTATATGAGGTACAGCCACAATCACATATCCACCGACACTTTCCTTCGATTTGTAGTAAATATCTTGGTAATAAAAAACAACGTGTATGATTTTATAGCACCTCATAATAATAATTGATGGGGTTGAGTTGACGTAAGGTGTTGTTGTATTTATATTTGATATGATACTGATATATTTGCACGATAGAAGGAAAGTGTTTGTATAGATAAGTAACATAAGACTGAGTAGTACACCCGAGCTCGTAAAATAGTGACCACGTACTTATATGTTTATGCCATTTGAACTGGTAACATTTATTTGGTGAGGAATCAGAGTAGGTGGAACATAGTAGAGGGACATGATACAATCTTTCACCTACAATGACACCTTCCCCACACAGTGTTACAAGCTCAGATGGCATAAACATCTCAGTACGTGGTCGCGAATTTACGAGCTCGGGTGTACTACTCAGTCTTACGTTACTTATCTATACAAACTGTACACACACGAGCCAATAAAAGTATACAGGTCTGCTTCAAATAGCTTGATGCATTATTGAATGAGCTTCAGCAAGTATGAGGCAGCATAAGCTTTATAATTGGTTCACGGGTAACCAATGTCAATCAGATAATTCCAAACTTCAACAATTATACAATAAGTGTCGATGGATATTTGATTGTGGCTGTACATCAAACGCTTAAGGACCCTGTGATTTAGTCAGAAAATTGGAGGTTACGGAGTCCTCCAAGCATTGCCACGAAACACCAACTACATTGAAGTAGCTTGTTTCGTGGCATAGACAGGAGGAATCAGAAGGCTCCAATTCTCTCATACACGTTCAAAAGGTCCTTAACTGATGGATGTAGATGCCTTTATGAGCAAATGTGCATCAGTGCTGTATCAATTATTCTAAGTATATAAACATTGGTAAATATTCGCCTCACCTCCCTAAGTCACCCCTGTAAGTCAGTCCTGTATCAATTCTAAGTATATAAACATTGGTAAACATTCGCCTCACCTCCCTAAGTCACCTCTGTATAATTATCACCTTAAATATATATTTTATACTGGCCCTGGAATAAGGGTTTATCGTCCTGCTTTTTTATTGTTTTGTCGGAAAAGAAAGGAGCTAGGTGTTGCGACATAATCCTCAACTTTATGTACGCCTCTCTTTTCTTACTCTCTCTAATGGTTTTAATTCTCGTACTTTCTTCTTTCTTACTTTCTTTACGTCATTTTCTTTATCCCTCTTTCCTTCCCCTGCTCAATTCTTAAGACGATTCTCGTAATATTATTGTTTCCTCTCTCTCTCAACCACCCGACCCTTTGCGACCCCTTGAAATGAGGCGCAGTAGAAAGGAGACCTAGTATAGGGGTGTATTGTTTGTTCTATCTCTCCCAGAGGCGGCCTGCTTGGCTTTCCACACTATATGATGATATGGACGAGGGCTGCCAACGGGTGAAAGTGACTCCGACAGGACATAAAGATTGTGTTTGTTGTTGTGAGTTGTGTAGCAGCAGCTGCGGGAATAGACACCAGGACCTCAACAAACAAACCTCAAGCTTCAGAAATGTACAACCACAATCACATATCCACCACCGACACTTTCCTTCCATCGTAGTAAATATCTTGATATGGTAATAAAGAACAACACGTGTATGATTTTGCAGCACCTCATAATAATAATTGAGGAGGTTGAGTTGACGTAAGGTGTTGTATGATATATTTTGATATGATACTGATTTATTGGCACGATTGAAGGAAAGTGTCGGTGGTTATTATTTTGATTGTGGCTGTACATAGTTCGTTGGTGTTGTTGTTGTTGTTGTGGTGATGGTGGACTGGTGGCTTACTTTCCTGTTTCTTTCTTTTTTACGGGGCGAAGATGAACCGTTTCCATACCAATAATAGAGTGATTGTTGTGAGTTGGTGGGGAACACTATAAGACCTCACAGACACAACAACAACAACAACAGCTGCAGCTGCTGCTAATGCTAGTGCTAGTGCTAGTGCTACTGCTACTGCTAGTGCTACTGCTAGTGCTACTACTACTACTACTACTACTACTACTACTACTACTACTACTACTACTACTACTACTACTACTACTACTACTACTACTACTACTACTACTACTACTACTACTACTACTACTAGTACACAGACAAAACAAATACAAAAATCACTACATATATATAAACAGTAGCGTATTGTTGTTGTTGTTGTTGTTGTTGTAGTGGTGGTGGTGGTGGTGATGGTGATAGTCTCATTTCCTGTTTCTTTAATTTTTACGGGGCGAAGATGGACTTGGGGTCGAATCCACAGTCGTATTGGTTTGTTAGCTTCCTAACCAACCACACTTGTAAGGCTTCATTATCTTCTAAAATCTGAGTATTCACATTCACAAAATCTATCCAACAGTTAGATAATAATGATCACTGCATAGTTTACTCACCAAATTCATTAAATAACTCACCCACAGGTTATTAATATAGCTAAGATTCGTTCGTTTGCATGCTTACAAACCACTTCCAACCACTGTGGAATTCAACTGCCCCTCTTTTCTTTCTATTTCCTTCCTGCTTGCTGTCTCACCTCTCTATCACCTTTTTCTGGCGCTAGGGGACTGGGGGGATTGGCTGGGGGACTGGGGGGGGTTGGCTAGGGGACTGGGGGGGTTGGCTAGGGGACTGGGGGGGTTGGCTAGGTAACTGGGGGGGTTGGCTAGGGGACTGAGGGGTTGGCTAGGGGACTGGGGGGGTTGGCTAGGGGACTGGGGGGGTTGGCTGGGGGACTGGGGGTGTTAGTTGGTGGACTGGGGGGTTTGCTAGGGTACTGGGGGGTTTGGCTAGGGGACTGGGGGTGTTGGCTAGGAGACTGGGGGTGTTGGCTGGGGGACTGGGGGGGCTAGTTGGGGGTCATGTAGATAAATTGTAGATAATCAATGGCTCCAATTATCTACACTTTATTATTATTATTATTATTATTATTTTTTTTTTTTATTTTTTTTTTTTTTTCCAAATTCAAGGGGGTGTATAGCACATTATTTTGGGTGGTGAATCTGGAGCAAATGATTCCTCCAAACTATTCCAGGCAGCAGGATACCATTATTTTTTCTTCATTTGGGTCTGTTTCCTGGCATACTTTGGATGGAGGGATCAAGGCACTCCAGTCTATCAAAAGTATACCATCCCCTTAAGGGACCCTGTGATATAGTCAGAAAATTGGAGGTAAATGAGTCCTTCAAATATTGCCACGAAACACACACACACCTATATGGAAGGAGTGTGTTTCGTGGCATAGTCAGGAGGAATCAGAAGCCTCCAATTTTCATACACGATCACAGGGTCCTTAAGGGGAGATGGTAATTTGGAAGATCTCTAGGTGTGAAAGGGGGGAGGGGGGGGGGCAAGGAAGGAAAATGAAAGTGGGGTGATGGGGGGGGGGGGTGTCTTGTCGTAAACACCTACCACCTCTCCCTCCAAACACCCTTTCTTTATATTTGCTTCTGCTATTTCCTCTCTCTCTCTCTCTCTCTCTCTCTCTCTCTCTCTCTCTCTCTCTCTCTCTCTCTCTCTTACTTTCATTTTAGTTATATATTTATGCCACGAAACAGATTGCCTATTAGTACCATTATTAGTATCTGTTTTCTGGTATAAATATAGCTGGTACCATAACAGCTGCAGTATTTGGGAATTACCCTCACTTCCCTCCCTCTGTGGCTGGGTACCAGTTCGGAAGACGTGACGTGTGTGTGTGTGTGTGTGTGTGTGTGTGTGTGTGTGTGTGTGTGTGTGTGTGTGTGTGTGTGTGTGTGTGTGTGTGAGTAGCAGTTGACCTGGGCCACGGTAACGGGCCTGATGAAGCCCATGTCCAGTGTCGGAATATATATATATATATATATATATATATATATATATATATATATATATATATATATATATATATATATATATATATATATATATATATATATATATATATATATATATATATATATATAAAATATATATATAACCTTTGTACGATGGCTCCATAGAAGAACAATAGAGCCGTCGTACCGGTACCACGCCATTGTATGCACCATGAATGTTTTTGCATACGGCCCCAGGTCTTACGGTAAATTACATAGCATTGTATACTCGATCTCGTAAATTCGCGACCACGTATTTGGATGTAAAGTGACATGATACAATCTTTCGCCTACAATGACACCTTCCCCACACAGCGTTACTAGCTCAGATGACATAAACATTTAATTACAGCCACAATCAAATAACCCCAAACACTTTCCTTCCATCGTGCAAATAAATCAGTATCATATCAAAATATAATCATACAACAACATCTTACGTCAACTCAACCCCCTCAATTATTATTATGAAGTGTTGCAAAATTATACACGTGTTGTTCTTTATTACCAAGATATTAACTACGATGGAAGGAAAGTGTCGGTGGATATTTGATTGTGGCTGTACATACGTGGTCGCGAGTTTACTAGCTTGAGTGTACAGTCTGCAGCATAAGTTCGCTTAATTTCCAACAGCGTAAGCATGAGCCTTGTGATGTTGTAACACTATTTAAATACAGAGATGATAGACATGCTTCTCATAGGGTAATAAATTATATATGTCATTAGAATGAAAACTGGTACAAAAAGCATCTTTATCTGGTCGTATAATTATTATTAAGTTCAGTCACAATCAAATATCCACCGACACTTTCCTTCCATCTTAGTAAATATCTTGGTAACAAAGAACTACACGTGTATAATTTTGCAGCAACTCATAATAATAGAAATTGAGGGGGTTGAGTTGATGTAAGGTGTTGTTGTATGATTGTATTTTGATATGATACTGATTTATTTGCAAGATGGAAGGAAAGTGTCGGTGGATATTTGATTGTGGCTGTACATACATGGGATGGACGAGTATTTATGCTGCCGACTGTACAGCCATAATCAAATAACCACCGACACTTTCCTTCCATCTTGCAAATAAATCAGTATCGTACCAATATACAATCATACAACACCTTACGTCAACTCAACCCCCTCAATTACAATTATGAGGTGTTGTAAAATCATACACGTGTTGTTCTTTATAACCAAGATATTTACTATGATAGATAGGAAAGTGTGGGTGGATATTTGATTGTGACTGTACAGTCGGCAATAAATGTTTCGTTACCATCCTTTTAACAGTGTAATGTAATGTCGGTACGTCTGACTGGCGAGTCAGGCATGAAGCGAGTGTCTTATATACCTCTGTTACCATCCGTGCTCCTCTGCCTCCTCAGTGTCTAATGGGCAGAGAAGTAGGAGTGACGTTCTTTCACCCAGTGCTACTTTTTCTGGTTATTTCACGGTTATTCTTGTTCTAAAATACTCAAACTCATTTCCGTATGTTTAATAATGATTAGTTAAATTGTAAGAGTTCTTGAACACTTAAAATTTAATTTAAAATCAGCTAAACTTTTGATATAAATAAGTTGCCCGGGTATTATAGGTCGGGGCGAAGACAATGCCAGTCTCGGATGACGAGGCACCAGCTGCTCAGTTGGCGGAGTACCAGCCCTACCGCGCTCACCCATCTTAGAATTAACGTAGGGATGGTAACGAAACATTTTTTGCCGACTGTACCTAAGGACGGAGTTTGACCTAGACTAAGGGCCTTAATCAAGAATATCGTTGGTGATACAATGGATGGATGTGTTAGAGTGTCTATAGTAAAAGGACGTCATCGTATCGGGCACCACCACAACACCTTGGTCAACTCAAAGTACTTGTTAGCTTTAAATAATAATAGCTAAAAATAGTAATAATAATAATAATAATAATAATAATAATAATAATAATAATAATAATAATAATAATAATAAAAAACAATATAAATAACAATAATAATAATAATAATAATAATAATAATAATATTATTATTATTATTTTTTTTTTTTAACAGAATTGTATTTTACGACACGATTTCCATAAACCGATTTTACTTTAGGTTATAACTATAAAGGTGTGCCCGGAACAATAGTTATACTGTACACTAAGCCACAATCAAATAACCACCAACACTTTCCTTCCATCGTGCAAATATATCAGTATCATATCAAAATATAATCATACAACAACATCTTACGTCAACTCAACTCAACCCCCTCAATTATTAGTATGAGGTGCTGCAAAATCATACACGTGTTGTTCTTTATTACCAAGATATTTACTACATTGGATGGAAAGTGTTGGTGGATAGTTGAGTGTGGCTGTACATACAACCCTCTACAGTCATAGCCTACAGTATACGTGTAGTTTTTACGCTTTTCTCACTCACTAGTCCACAATGGACAATGGTTGTATTGATGCACAGATTACCTTCATTTTCAGTACAAAACACCTTGTCTTTCAAAGCTATAGAGTTAGTTATTACATATGATGAGAGTACGGTAATATAATAATCCTCTTTGCTGTAAGGAAGGACTTATAATTTTTTTTCTGAAACCACCACCACCACAACAATAACAAACAAAACAATATTATAATAATCACCAATAGTAATAATATCATAAACACGGATATCAACAACCAACAACAATAACATTTCTACGGTATTTTGTCATCACTCCGAGATGGGATCGAGGGACAGTGAATAAATAGAGGAGAGTCTTCAAGGACACTCTTAGGAAACGCTCGGGAGATCATGCAATCTATCAACCCCCTGCCATTGAAACCCTTCACGGATGCGACTGCTTCTGTTTTTATCATTAAGGTGAATCCAAAGAGCGAGCTGACAGGTGGAAGGTGATGGGTTGTACCGATATCAACACAACCCCTCACCCCACACGACCACCTCCCTCCCCCACGACCCCCTCACGACCCCCTCCCTCCCCCCCCACCCCCTCCCTCCCCCTCAACCGCCCACGACCCTCTCCCTCCCCCACGACCCACTCCCTCCCCAACGACCCCCTCACGACCCCCTCCCTCCTCCATGACCCCCTCCCTCCTCCTCAACCCTCCCCCCTAACTTACCCTCCCCCCACTCCCCCCCACCTCCTCCCTCTCATCCCTTCACTTACTACAACGCTCCCCTCTCCAAGCCTCCTTCCCTACCCTTCCAAACACTCCCCTCCCCACTTTCCT